>CAMZMU010000120.1:19216613-19681671 GCA_947311845.1 Poa pratensis | reverse complement strand
GTTGGGATCACGGCAGATGCCATAGGTATGGCTAAGATGGGGCCGAATGGTCGTTGGGGGAATCCGGGGAGGGTTTATGCACTCAAGAAGTGCACACGCAAGAACACGCAAGAACACGAACAAAGAACCAAGAAAGCAAGAACACAAAACACACCACGATGTACCCTGCTTCGGGGCCCTCTTGCGGAGGTAACACCCCTACTGCAGCACTATCCTAGTCAGTGTATAGCTCAAAGTGACAAGTACAAGCTGCTCCTCGAGCTGTATGATGATACAATGGTGAGAACTCGAGGTGGAAGATGATGCTACAAAGAGAGGAAAAGGCACTCCGAGCCTGAACCGAGGTCTCTCCGAGGTGTTCCGAGCTTCCTCTCTCTCTCTCTCTTGATCTTCGATCTGGATCTGTCGTCCCTCTAGCAGGAGGGGGTGAAGCCCACTATATAGGCCAGCCGGGTTACCATTGTGCCCCTCGCAGAACACTGTTGCCATGCCTCTGCAACGGTCACCACCGTACCACCGTACCTCGGTCGGGGACAAGACGTGGCTTGCCCATCTCCTGTAGCCTAACGGCAGAGCTAGCATGTCCCCTCTGACCGAGACAGGACGTGGCCTGGCAGAGCTACCTCGTAGCCTTTACCCAGACCTCGCGTGGTCAGCGGTCGGAGACGTGCAGGCCCGCCGAACCCGGAGCACGCCTCTGCCATGCTCCTTGACAGACGCTCCCGTGTCAGGCGCTCTAGTACCCGGCTGGAAGTGACAGGAGCATTGACTCCGGCCCGACCTACAGCCCATCACCTCGGTTAGCTCGCGCGTCCGTGCCGTACCTTGGGTCTTGCGCTTAATATCTTTTACTAGCTCGGATCTTACTTCCTTCCCACAGCTTCTCCTGCACCCACAACACAAACCACCGCACTGAGGTAGTTAGGTCGGCAGAACATAGCTCGGACAGTGAACCTCGGCCCTGGCCAACAGTATACCTCGGACCCCTCTGGGCCAAAATAGGTCGGCCTGTATTCTCCAGGTCAAGATGAAGCTCGGACCTTCCCAGGCCCAAACAGGTCGGCCCTTTCCGTACCTCGGCACAACTTGGAACACCACCTTATGCCAAGCCTTGACCCTACCCGGGGATACTCCCCCGACATTAGTCCCCGAAGCTGGTGCGGTCCTACGACCTCGGAAGGAGGGCCGTAGCAGGTTCAAAACAAGCCTTACACCACCTCCTAAACCGACCTCCAACATAGTCATGCCGAGGTACCTCCCATACACCACCATCCAATCCGAGGTAGATATGCGAACTGAACTCTCCGAGCTATCTGACTCAGCACCAACTTGCCTCAAGATTTTCCGAGGTACGTGGCGAAGAATCTCTGCCCGGGCTTCGGAATCCGGACCTCTGCCAAGCAGATTCTGACCACACGCCGCCCTCGTCAGCCGGACCCACCGAACAGCGCACCTGCGCACTCAAGTACTTGACCGCCCACGACCCCTCGATTTTGTGCTGACCAGCGCAGGAAATCCGGGGTGGGCGGTTGCCACTCTGCGGCCCACGATGTGGCCGATCGTGCGGCCGCAGACCGCGTAACCGTGCGCCCACTCGCACACGATCCCGCGCCTCCCGATAACCGCGCGGTAGTGGCGCAGTTAAGCGGGCAGTTACCGCGCGCGGCTATAAGTAGGGCCCCACGGGTAACTTCGCCATCTTCTTCCTCCTTCACTCGCCCTCTCGCCTCCATCGCCACCAGTGCCGCCGCTTCCGGTTGGAAGAAACACGTTCCCGCCGCCGCCGACGAGCAGCTCCTTCGTCGCCGCTGCGACCGCGTCACCGGCGCCGCCCTTCAGCACCTCGTTTTCACGGTATGTACTCCCTTTCTGATACCCTAGGCATTGCCCTAGGTTTCTTCCTCTTTGCGCTGTGGTTCTTCATATGTTCTTGAATAAAACTCTATTTACCTCCTCCGGTAGATCTTACTTGCATACTTTTTTGGGTAGTAGCGAGTTTCATACCTCGGATAGATGCTCGCCTAGCATAGATATGCCTCTATGTATATTAGATAGCCGTCCAACTCCTCCTGAGTTAGCCAGATATAGCCTTAGATTCCAGATTCACTTTTTCTTTGCTAAACTTCTGTGCATTCTTCTGCAGATTGATTCTGCCGAGATGTCTCCTCCTGAGACTTCGGAACAAACCGAGGTTCCAGACCTCGAACTGGAGGTCGGAGAACGAGCCGGCTGGGAAGGTTCGGATGTAACTCCGGACGAAATCCAGTGGCTCAGGGCGACTCGGCGGATTCCCGCCGGGGTAGAGTGTCGCCTGCCAGAGGGCGAACTCGAGCCTCAAGTCAAGGAAGGGGAACGGGTGGTCTTCGTCGCGCACTTCCAGCGCGGCTTCGGACTGCCCGTTAGTGATTTCTTCCGGAGCTTCCTCGACAATTCGACTCCAGGTTCATCACCTCCCCGCCAACGCCATCACCACTCTCTCCTGCATCGTTTCCTTCTCTGAGGGATACCTCGGCCTCAAAGCCACGGTAGACCTCTTTTCTCGCTACTTCCAACTTAAGCGGCAAGTGATCCCGGATCCGAAAAACAAGGATCTGCCCAAGCTACTAACCGCCTGCGGAGCAGCCATCATAGCTCCTCGCCGAAACTCCATCTTCCCACGTATCGCTACTCCGGACACCGTTCGCAAGTGGCTCCGGACGTGGTTTTACGTGAAGAACTCCGGCGAAGAGGACTTCCTCAATCTGCCGGTGTTTAACCTCAGCCCTCCTACCGAACCGCTCAACTGGGACTACACTCCCCCTCTCACCAGCGAAATCAAGTCCATCCATGGGTATGTTGCGAAATGGCAGGACCCGGAGGACCCTGCGAACGACGGGAAAGTCCTGACGGCTGACGATCTGGCCTGCACATTTGTGAAGCGCAGGGTCTCCCCTCTCCAGGCGAGGACTCACAAGATCTGCCACATGAGCGGTCTTTATGATCCAACCCGCCATACGCATGTTGCACTGGACAACGCCGCTGTAGCTCGGCGAGTCCGAGCTATCACCAAGTCCAAGATCTCTGACGCTTGGACATGGGGAAGGGAACCCCACTACAGGACCAAGCCACCAAAACAGGTACGCTGTTCCGACGTTTTCTTCGGTACTCCTTTACCACCGAGGTCTTGCTACCGACGTTCATCTTGACCATTTTCTTCCTAACTCCTTTTCATATGTCTGCCATATAGCTGTTCTCCCGCCAGACCGCCGAGGATGGAGTCCATCCTGCGGACCACTTCGGCAAGGATCTTCCTGTCGAGGACCCACCATCCAACGAGGACCCTGACAACGAGGATTACATGCCCATTGCCTCGGCCCGCGTCACCACCGCGGGTAAGCCTCAAGCACAAGCTTCAGTTCAAGAGATTTCGGATGACGAGGAGGGATTTCTCGTCATGGAACCAATAAACGCGGTACCTATCTCCTGCCTTCCTCACCTTCCGAACTTTACTCCAGCAACCAGCCGGAAACGCGCTGGTGCCGCAACTTCGGCCGCCGAACCATCCGCCACTGGAGCCTCCGGACCCACTGCGGCTCCGGTCAAGAGACGTCGGCTGAAGAAGTCCGGAAATCCTCCTCATGCCCGAGGGGGCAAGAAGTTTCCTACTTCGGATGGGTAATGCTTTGCTTCTATAGCCAACAAGTTTGTTGCTTAAACTTATCACCTCGGTACTAACACTTGACCATCTTCCTTCGTTGCAGTGACCCATAGAAGTGGATCAGGAGGTATCCTCCATGACTGCACCCGTTGGTGCCTCTGAAGCCACGACCACCCCGACGAACTCTCGCCCCGTATCTCCTCCACCGAGGTCTGGCCCGGCCTTGGAGAAATCTGCCCCCACCCGAGGCCAGACTTCTCCGCGTCCTCAAACGGATGCGGGGACCAATCGCGCCAGAACTCCGGCTACCGCCTTGCCGGAGCCTCGACTCTCCCCCCGCAGCCAGACTGCCCGCAACCAACACAGCAACAGCAGAAGAACAGCAGAAGCAACAGCCCAAGCACAGCCCAAGCAACAGCCCCAAAAACCAGTTCGCCAGACTACCTTGCCGTTGGAGAAAGGCAAGGAGAAAGAGAAAGAGACGGTGAAGTCTAAGGTCACCCCCAAACCAACATCTGGGTCTGGCACCCTGACTATCTCTTCTCCTTCAAGGATGCACCGAGGTCTCCTCCCGGTGACACGCCGAATTCCTCCATTTGCCGCACCCGTTGATGAGACTGCTCCTCCGGCCGACGAATATGCTCGGAGGACATCTCTTATACTGGATAACCGGCCTGCTTCAAGCTCCGAGGCTGCTCAAGCCTTGGAGGCCTCGGTTAGGGGCATCGAGCAGGGCGGACCGTGGGGATATCCTCCTCTGCGCACTGACAGTGACCAGAGCCTCGGCTCCTTGGAACACTACAACGCAGACTGGAATTCTGCAGACGAGGTCTCCTCGGCCTCCCTAGCTGCTCCGGTAGGTGAGCACCCTGCGGGAAACAGCGCCTGCGGCCGAAGCGTCACGACCTACAAGTCGCTGCCCTGCGTGCTGCTCAAAACATCGACGTAAGTCCTATTCTCTTTACTTTCATGCAGTATCTCATCTAATATCCACCATTCCCAGTCCCCGAGATTCGAGGTAAACTATTGACGCTCCGCCGGAGTTAAAATTGTTTGGCTTGAATCTCAAACCATTTTACCTTACTTTATCATGCACCTCGGGTACGAGTCCCCGAGACTCCTGTCGAGGCATACCCCGGCAACATTTTTCCAATGATTTGACTCCGAGTCCCCGAGACTCTTGTCGAGGTATAGCCTTTCTAACCGAGCTATGTTTTTCTTCCTTGCAGAATACTATGAACGTCCGCACGGACATCTTCCATACCCTCCTGTTTGACCACAAGAAACTCCACGACGAGCACAAGGCCGTCCTTGCAGAAAAGAACTCTTTGGACGAAAAGCTCCAACTAGAGAAAGCCGAAGTAGCTCGTCTGGTAAAGGAACTGAAGCGCATCACGAGCTGCGGACGTCGGAAACAGAGCAGCTGCAGGCGGAAAAGGCCAGTGTTGTTGAAACAGAGAAGAAACTTCGGGAGGATGCCGCCAAGGAACATGAGAATGCGCTCCAGTTAGCCGAGGCCCGCGCCACCTCGGCCACCGAGGCTTATGAAGCCCTTCAAGCTTCGGTTAACCAGCTCCTCCCGACGCTGGAACGTATCAACAAAGAAATGGACGGTAAGCTTCTTGCCCCCCTTATCCTTGCTTTGTCCTCAACAGTACTGGCTCTTTGCCGAACTGTTTCTTTCATTATTAACAGGCTATCTTCTGCAGAGCACTTCACCTACACCCAAGTTTCGGCTCGCAATATCACTGATCAGCACAGGAAGAGGCGTAGCGAGACGAACCCCGCCTGGACCATTGAGGACCACATCGTGGCCATCAAAGCTCGGATCCATCCCTTGAAAACCATTGGGTCCGAACTCCTTGATGCAGGTGTGTCTGCTTTCCGAGCCTTGTGGCCTCTTGCCGATGCTCCCAATACTACGCCTGAGCTCGCCGCCAAGCTTCGTGAAGCCGAACAAAGACTTCGAGAGTGGCGCTCATCCTCGGCTCGCGCTGGAGCTGATGCCGCTCTCAAATTCATCATGACTTGGTGCGAGAAGCTCGACCTCGAAAAGATGGACACTCTTCGCCGAAATTCGCCCTGGTCCACGGACCCAATTCTCATCCAGCGGCGCGAAAAGATGGCTTCCTTCTTCGCTGGATATGCCAACACCAAGAACTTGAGCGAGGGAGACACCTACTCCGACGCCGAAGATGACGAGCCAGAAGAGGATGAATACGAAACAGAATCCGACGTCGAAGCCGAGCAAGGTGACGATGGTGACACCCGCGAAGCAGAAACCGAGGCTTCTCCACAAGCTGGTGCCGAGGTTACTGCCGACGTTGCCAGCACCTCCCAGGCTACCTCGGCTGCTGCCGACGTAATTCCTGATGCCTCGACCTGAACTCTGTTACTATCATGCTTGGCCAAAAAACTTCATTAAATCCCCGGTATGCCGGGACGCAGATGTAATCAAACTTAAGTAGTTCCTTTTGCTACCTCTGTTACTATCATGCTTATCCGAACCATGCTTTTCTAAGCTTTACGTCGAATCCTTTTGAATGATTGCTCGAGTTTACTTTCGTGTTTACTATGTTTGGCATTCTTTGCTCTTGACTACCTTTTAGGCAGATGCCAGTCGAGTCACAAGATTGTTGTTCATAGCATACAGTACTTGGTAAATTCCGAGGTATGTTTCAAAGTCATCCGACATAAACGAAAGGTAAAGACAGGGGTTAGTAAACGACACATGCCGAACTATAATTTTGGACCGAGTCCCCGAGTTCATTTTCATGTCTCCCACGTTTTTTCCTCTTTGCTCTTGACTACCTTTTAGGCAGATGCCAGTCGAGTCACAAGATTAGTTTCATAGCACACATTACTTGAAGTTTGAGACGAGGTTCAAAATAGTTCGGCATATGAACAAAACTGACAAACAGAGATAAAACATAAGCACAAGAGCGAGGCAGTCCCCGAGCTTTACCTCGGAGTGCCGACATTTTTATTAAGGATTAACCGAGGTACATACATTGCGCCTTTCATGAGTAGAAAGGTCGGAGTAGAGCTACGTTCCATGGTCGCCTGACCTCTGACTCGGGGTTGTCCAGCCCATCTTCCCTTGGTTCCTGCGCATCTATAAGATAGTAGGAATCATTGAGCAGAGCTCGGCTCACAACGAACGGTCCCTCCCATGGAGGTGACAACTTGTGCCGGCCTTTCTTGCGCTGCACCAACCTCAGCACCAAATCTCCCTCGTGAAACACACGAGGGTTGATACTCCGGCTATGATAACGTCGGAGACCTTGCTGGTAAATTGCTGACCGAGATGAGGCCAATTCTCTCGCTTCCTCAAGCAGATCTACTGCATCCTCCCGAGCCTCTTTTGCCTCGGCTTCAGTGTACATTGCCACTCTGGGCGCATCATACTCGATGTCAGTGGGTAGCATAGCTTCTGCCCCATAGACCATAAAAAATGGCGTATAGCCAGTCGATCGATTTGGCGTGGTCCTTAGACCCCACAGTACTGCTGGTATCTCATCTATCCAACACCCCGGCGTTTTCAGCAGTGGTTCAATGAGCCGAGCCTTGATGCCGGCCAACACTAGAGCATTTGATCTTTCCACCTGTCCATTAGACTCCGGGTGTGCCACCGAGGCTATGTCCAGCCGGATTCCCTTGTTCATGCAAAACCGAGCGAACTCTCCAACAGCAAAGTTAGTGCCGTTGTCCGAGATAATGCTATGGGGGTAGCCATATCGCAGAATAATCTCCTTCAAGAAAGTCACTGCTGAATGACCATCCAACTTCCGGATTGGTTTCACCTCGATCCACTTGGTGAATTTGTCCACCATCACCAATATGTGTGTCATGTTACCTCGGGCTGGTTTGAACTCTCCCACCATATCCAAACACCATACCGCAAACGGCCAAGTGATAGGAATTGTTTTGAGCGCCGAAGCCGGCATATGCGTTTGCTTGGCAAATCTTTGGCATCCTTCACATCTCCGGACTATGGCCTCTGCATCAGCAAGAGCAGTGGGCCAATAGAACCCATGCCTAAACACCTTGGCCACCAGAGCTCTTGTGCTGCAATGATGACCACATTCTCCTTGGTGGATCTCCAAAAGCATCTCCTTGCCTTCAGCTGGCTCAACACACCGTTGCAACACCTCGGTTACGCTTCTTTTATAGAGCTCCTTGTTGATGATGGTGTACGCCTTGGCCCTCCTTTGAATCCTCCTAGCCTCGGTTGTGTCACTTGGCGTGCTTCCCTCCGTTATGAACTTCATAATTTGCTCCGCCCACTCCGGCACCGGGTGCAAAGGAAAAAGTTCCTCATCCACCTCCATTGGCTCGGCCACCATAATCTCCTCCATTATTTCCTCCACCATCCTGCGACCAGTCCCCGAGTCTGGATGAGCAGTCCCCGAGCTCTGCCACGCAGTCCCCGGGTCCGACCAAACGCATCCGACGTCTACCTCCATTGGAACAGGTCCGGGCTCTTGCTCCGCCGGGATGAAAATAGATTCGGATTCAGGAGAAGGTTTGATTGAAGGAGTTCTCAAGTGATTCAGGGCTACCCCTGGTGGTACTGCCTCTTTGATGAACCGAGCTTTGACAACACGTCGGCAGCATCATTTTCTGCCCGAGGTATATGCCTGTACTCACACCCTTCAAAGAACCCGGATATCTTTTGCACATGGAACCGATATAACGCCATGTTGGCATCCAGAGCATCCCAAGTTCCAGAAGATTGTTGCACCACCAGGTCGGAATCGCCGAAGCACTCTACACGCCGGATACCGATCTCCTTTGCCACCTTGAGGCCATGGATTAAGGCCTCATACTCCGCCACATTGTTTGATGCTGAGAAATGAATCTGCAGCACGTACTTCAGCTGATCTTGCTTTGGCGAGGTGAGGACTATCCAGCCCCCAGCCCGATCTTTGTTTTGGACCCATCAAAATGCATTTTCCAATAATTATAGTCCGGCCTGGGTGGCTCATACTGCATCTCGGCCCAATCACAAAAGAAGTCCGGCAACGCCTGGGATTTAATTGCGTCTCTTCTCTCGTAATGTGGTGCATATGGAGACACCTCAATCGCCCATTTGGCAACTCGGCCAGTTGCATCTTTGCACCCGATGATCTCCGAGATTGGAGCTTCGCACACCACCGTCATGGGATGCTCCTGGAAATAATGCTTCAACTTCTTGACCGCCAGGTAAACACCATACGTCATCTTCTGGTAGTGAGGATAGTTCTGCTTCGAGGTAGAGATCACCTCGCTCAAGTAATACACCGGTCTCTGCACCGACCTGCCACCTTCTTCGCGCTCCACCACCACTGCCACACTTACAACTCGGTTTGTGGCCGCAATGTAAAGTAACATCGGCTCATTGTGCAATGGTGACGCTAACACCGGGGCAGTGGACAACATCTTTTTCAGCTCGCCAAACGCCACGTCGGCCTGCGGGGTCCATGTAAACCCGGTACTTTTCTTCATGAGCTGGTACAAAGGTAAGGCTTTTTCTCCTAGCCGAGCTACAAATCGGCTCAACGAGGCTAGGCACCCTGTGAACTTCTGCACATCTTTCAAACACTTCGGTAACTTCATGCTCTCAATAGCTCGGATTTTGGCCGGGTTAACCTCGATACCTCGGCTGGACACCAGGAATCCGAGCAACTTTCCAGCCGGGACACCAAAGGTGCACTTGTCCGGGTTAAGCTTCAACCGATACTTTCTCAAATTCACAAATGTCTCCTCGAGATCCTCGAGGAGAGTATTTTTCCTTAGTTTTGATGAATATCATCGACATACACTTGCACATTTTTGCCCATCTGAGAGTGCAGGCATTTCTGCATACACCTCTGATAAGTTGCCCCGGCATTTCTCAGACCAAAACACATGACACGATAGCAATACGCCCCATACGGGGTAATAAAAGCGGTCTTTATTTGATCCTTTGGGTTCAGTGGTATCTGGTGAAAACCAGAGTACGCATCGATGAAAGATAACAGTTCACAACCAGCAGTGGAATCGATCACTGATCAATCCGAGGTAATGGAAATGGATCTTTTGGGCACGCCTTGTTGAGGTTAGTGAAGTCAATGCACATGCGCCACACCTTGACCACGGCTGGCTCGTCTTTCTTCTTTTCCACCAGGACCGGATTGGATATCCAGTCCGGATGCAGTACCTCCATTATGAACCCGGCTGCAAGCAACTTAGCCAGCTCGTCCAGCACCACTTGTCTCCGGTCGTCTGAGAGACGACGGGTCGGTTGCCTCACCGGTTTCACCTCTGGCCTAACAAATAAAGAGTGCTCTGCCAACTCCCTCGGAACACCTGGCAGGTCCTTAGCCGACCATGCAAAGATATCCCGATTCTCACGGAGGAAGTGACAGAGCTCGCCTTCCTATTTCTCGCCTAGCCCGGTCCCAATGATGGCCACATGCTCTGGGTGCTCCGGGTCAATGGGGATCTTCTTGGTCTCCTTGGGTACCTCGAACGCCGCAGTTGAGTCCGGGCTCATCAGTCCGGACAGGCCGAGCTGTGTTGACTGCGCCATTGCCACCACTTGATGCAGCTTCTTCTTCTCGGCTGCGATCACCAAAGACTCGGCTAGGTTAGATCCCGCCGAGGCACACTGAATTGCTCGCTTGTAGTCACCCGAGATGGATATGATCCCATTAGGCCCTGGCATTTTCATCTTCAGGTATGCAACATGGGTGGAAATCATGAACTTGGCCAAAGCCGGCCTTCCAAGCAGTGCATGGTATGCACTCTCCAAGTCCACCACCTCGAACTCGATACTCTCAACTCGGCAATTTTCCTTGGTTCCAAATGCTACATCCACCCATATCTTGCCCATGGGTGCACAGGAAACGCCGGGCACAATCCCATGAAAAGTACAACTGCTTGGCATCAACTGATTAGGCGAGATGCCCAATTTCACCATTGTGTCTCGGTACATGATGTTGATGGCACTGCCATTGTCCACCAGAACTCGGGTGAACCTCACATTGTTGGTAGGCCCACACAACGTTGGATCTACCACCAGGGCATACTTTCCAGGACTCGGCATGATCCGAGGTGTGTCCTTTCTGCTCCAAGTGATCTCCTGCTCAGACCAGTTCATATAGGTCGGCACCACCGGCATTACTGCATTCACCTCCATGGCACGCCTCTGCACGCTCTTCTTGTCAGTTGGCTCGGTCACAAAGACCACATAGCTCGCATGAACCTCTCTATAGTCATTTCCGGGGTATTCATACTGCTGACTTGGTCCGGCACCATTGTTGTTGTTATTACCTCGGACATTCACCACATTCACGGGTCTTGCTGCTGCAGGCCTCGGAAGAGGTGCAGTGGTTACCGGGGTAACATTTGCTCCGGACAGATTAGGGTGGGACCTCGGCTGAAATCTCTGAGGTGGTGGTCCTGTTCTGATTCCTCCGGCCCTTGCCCCCTCTTCTCTGATTCTGCGGTTCCAGCTGCACTGCCGGGTTGAATGGTTGGCTGGCTTGCGCGGGTCAGTCGTATGGTAACAGCACGGACCATCTATCATTGATTCATAGGTCATGGGTGGCTCCTGGTTCGGACTAAATGCCGGACCATTGATTTTTGGCCTCTGGACACCTCCAGCTCCGGGCTGATCCGGGTTCACCGCTGCAACTTGGTTGGAGGGTATGGATAGTCCGGCTCCCTCCTCTTCTGTCCGAACTCCTGACGGTCATTACACCTTGGTCCGAGCCGGTTGTTTATTGGCTCCCTCCTTCTGTTACGTGCTCCTGCCTCTGCTGCTGGCTGCATCGGATCACCCAGGGCATAAGAATCTGCAACCCGGATGTTTCTGCTAGGGATCTCGGCATATCTCTCTGGAGCCTCTGCCACAGCATGCTGCCATGTCGACAGCCATCTGCAAACCAGGAAATGGCCTGGGCCTCTACCACTCCTTCACAGGAATTCCGAACATTGCTCCACCGAGTTAAGAATTCTCGGTCAGTTTCATGATCATCTTGCTTACATGCCGCCAGGAGCTGAGGTCGGTTTGGCCTCTTGTATGTACTAGCAAAGTTGCTGTTAAACGCCAGCTCCAAGTCTATCCAGGAGTTGATACTATACTCCGGCAAATTATTCAGCCAGATCCGAGCTGGACCTTCCAACATGTGCGGGAGATACCGGACCGCCCATCGGCGATTGCCCCCCGCAATGTGCACCGAGGATACATAATCTGTCAGCCAATCTTGTGGCTTGGTGCTCCCATTGTATGGCTTGGTGTTCCGACCTAACTGGAACTGAGATACTGGTGGTGGTGGCTCCTTCATGATCCGAGGTCCAAAACATGCCGGACCAGGAGGGCCTTCCTCCTCCAGTTGCTCAGACAAGTAGAGTCTATCCAGCTTGTTACGGACATCGCCTGGAGCTAACATCCGACCTCCTATCCGAGGTCCCAACGCCCCATCCACTCTGTGGTATCCAGCTCGTGCCATGGCCGAGTCTCCATCATCATATCGGTCATCGCCTTGACCGACGTTCTGAGGTTGCTGAACATACTCCGGCTCTCGCTGATACTGCCCCTGCTGCCGAGGTTGTTGCTGATACCTCGGGGGCGGAGGTGGTTTACCTCGGCCAGCCGATGCCGCTTGACCGCCGTTCTGATTTCCCTGACCGGAGTTACCCTTAGCCCGGCTCGCATTGCCTGGGCCGGGGTTTCCCTTAGCTCGGCTAGCATTGCCCTGGCCCGCCTTCTGCTTTGCTGCTAGGACTGGATCATACATCTGCAGCTGCTGGTTCTGACCCGAGGTGACACTCCGGGCTCGATCGGCTCCTCCGACGAGTGGAGACGAGGCTTGCCCCTTGGACACCTGACTGACTGGCCTAGCTGAATAAACCATCTCTGAATCACCAGCCCCGGCATTTGCTCTGCGGAGAGCCTCATTCTGCTGGTTAGCCACATATACTAACTCATTGACTCGCTTCTGCTGCGCACGCCATGCATCTCCAGATAATCCGGATAGCTCGGCCCTGCCTGCCTCGGCAGCTCTGAGGTTCTTAGCAGGGGAACTATACACCGGCCTTCCAGTTGACACGCGACTCCCACTCCTAGCCGAGGTGGTAGGTCGAGCCTCCCTGTTTAGCTCATCATTGAGCCCCTTGCCTCTCTGCCGCACCTCGGCTCCCCTATGTGTATCAACCGCTACCGGGGTGAAGCCATTCGCTGCATTGTACTCGCGCAGATCTCTATTGAACTCATCTCTAGCTGTTATCATTGCTACAGCCTCCTTCTGCACAGGACACGCTTTGCCTCTAGGTCGGCCACAGTCCACTATGTCCACCCTGGATTTACTGGGTCTGCCAGCGTATCCACTATCTCTACCAGGGTCGCACCTCGGCCCCGCAGCTCTGGGGTGCCAGGCAAGTCCTTCTCTAGCCTGGGCTTTGCAGATCTCACCTTAGCAACCTCGGCTGCCTTGGACTGGCTGGCATCTACTTTGCCAGCGGCGTCAACCGGACCTGTCACCATCACCTCTACGCAGCTCTCGGGGCGAGTGATGCGCCGACCTAAAGCCGCGAGGAGAGGAGTTTCGTCGTCCACGAGCACCTGCTCCGGGTACCCGCGAACAACCTCGACAGCAACGTACGTGACGAAGCTGCCGAGCATCATGGTGAAGCCGTGCTCGGGGAAGGGCTTGCCGGCGAAACACCCCGCGTTGTCGCTGATGAAGGTGAACTCTCCGATCTTGGCGACAAGCCCGGAAAGAACACGCTCGCCTGAGCCCGTCCGGATGAAAACTCCCTCCAACGCCTCAATCTGCCCCACGGTGGGCGCCAACTGTCGTGGTGGGATCACGGCAGATGCCATAGGTATGGCTAAGATGGGGCCGAATGGTCGTTGGGGGAATCCGGGGAGGGTTTATGCACTCAAGAAGTGCACACGCAAGAACACGCAAGAACACGAACAAAGAACCAAGAAAGCAAGAACACAAAACACACCACGATGTACCCTGCTTCGGGGCCCTCTTGCGGAGGTAACACCCCTACTGCAGCACTATCCTAGTCAGTGTATAGCTCAAAGTGACAAGTACAAGCTGCTCCTCGAGCTGTATGATGATACAATGGTGAGAACTGAGGTGGAAGATGATGCTACAAAGAGAGGAAAAGGCACTCCGAGCCTGAACCGAGGTCTCTCCGAGGTGTTCCGAGCTTCCTCTCTCTCTCTCTCTCTTGATCTTCGATCTGGATCCTGATCGTCCCTCTAGCAGGAGGGGGTGAAGCCCACTATATAGGCCAGCCGGGTTACCATTGTGCCCCTCGCAGAACACTGTTGCCATGCCTCTGCAACGGTCACCACCGTACCACCGTACCTCGGTCGGGGACAAGACGTGGCTTGCCCATCTCCTGTAGCCTAACGGCAGAGCTAGCATGTCCCCTCTGACCGAGACAGGACGTGGCCTGGCAGAGCTACCTCGTAGCCTTTACCCAGACCTCGCGTGGTCAGCGGTCGGAGACGTGCAGGCCCGCCGAACCCGGAGCACGCCTCTGCCATGCCCTTGACAGACGCTCCCGTGTCAGGCGCTCTAGTACCCGGCTGGAAGTGACAGGAGCATTGACTCCGGCCCGACCTACAGCCCATCACCTCGGTTAGCTCGGCGCGTCCGTGCCGTACCTTGGGTCTTGCGCTTAATATCTTTTACTAGCTCGGATCTTACTTCCTTCCCACAGCTTCTCCTGCACCCACAACACAAACCACCGCACTGAGGTAGTTAGGTCGGCAGAACATAGCTCGGACAGTGAACCTCGGCCCTGGCCAACAGTATACCTCGGACCCCTCTGGGCCAAAATAGGTCGGCCTGTATTCTCCAGGTCAAGATGAAGCTCGGACCTTCCCAGGCCCAAACAGGTCGGCCCTTTCCGTACCTCGGCACAACTTGGAACACCACCTTATGCCAAGCCTTGACCCTACCCGGGGATACTCCCCCGACAGATGGAGAGTTGAATGGCAAGCAAGGAATGAAGGATGTTGCCGGTATCCTCATCGACAGTTAATACTATGAGATGAAGGGTGGTATGACAAATGATGATCATCAAGTGTGGCATCAGGCTCCCCTCTCCCAGAAGCATATGGATTATGCAGCCAAGGATGCATACGTGTCCTACGAGCTTTACAGGCAGTTGGACTTCTACGAGAGAGGCCGTTACAAGGTCATGAGCAGGACTCAGAGGAAGCGTTGTAGGCAGTGGTGAAATGATATATTTAATTTCAGGATTCATGTTTAGCTTTCATTCTGGCTTTATCATGGCAATAAAATTTACATTTTTCCTCAACTTATAGTATGAACTTCCTTTGTATATCAGTCGTGTTCGGCTTTTTAACCAATTTTTGGTTAATTCAATGATAGATTTGATTCAGATTGTTGTATGAACTAAACTGGCATTCCCTTCTTTTTGTCAAAACTAGTTGCGAGTTCTCAACTTACATTCCTGAACTTTCTGTGTTTCATTCATGAACTATCTCCACCCCACCCCCCATTTGTGCACAGTTCAAGTGTATCCGTTTGTACGGGCACACGTGACATGACGTACAATTGTGGTCTTATTTACAGTACAACAAAGTATTTCGGGATGTAGAGACTAGGTATATCTGATTGTATAAATAGTTGTACCTTCACTCTAATATAAACAGAATTGAAAGTGTGGGTTCACTAGTAGTACAAACCAAGAGCTTAAGGATGTACAGAATATCTATGGATGCTTGTACAGAGGTTCTTCACGGGATGTACGAAGAATAAATAGTTGTATCTTCACTACGTACATCCGAGTGTCTCAGGATGTACAGACTAGATATTTCTGATTGTACGGACACACCTTAGCCGGATGTACGAAGAATAAATAGCTCTATCTTCACTAATATCAATTTGGTGAACTATTGGTAAGCAAAACACATTTGTTTTTGGCACGTTAATTCTTTGTGATCTTTAATGTGTTTGATTTGTGTGCTGTTTTCAACATGTTTAACCACATTTTTGGGCAACGGTCCTATGGATAACAACCATTTTAGAGCTTATCAAGTCGCACAGAAATCTAATGAAACGATAAGAAATCTTATCTTCCTTTTTTTGTGGTAATATCTGTTCGTGCGGCCTCTATATATTAATGCTTGTGCATACAAACCACTTATTCACAAAAAGAATCTATGCTATTCTAGATCCATCCCCTACGCCAGATCTTACCAGGATTTCTATCCCGTAAGTACAACTATACTTGTTTGTACGTAATTATCTACCGTTTTTTGTTTCTATGGTTGCATCAAAAGTTTTGATCACAGATCATGTATAGTAATCTAACTCTATCCATTACGGCAGATCTCAACAAGCTGTGAGAATGAAGTACGATCCTTTCACCGTGAAGTATGATGTTCCTGCCCATGGGATACCATCATTACCGCGGTCTACACCAACCACACCACATCTGTAGATGCGTGGATTGAAAAGGTTGAAGTCATCTTGACTGCAGGGAAACTGAAGCTCGTGGGAGTAGACGTCGAGTATACTCAAAAGGTTTATACTCGCAACAGAGGCAATATTCAGAAGGCAGCCGTCATTAGTCTCTCTGTTGGCCAGGAATGCTCGGTCTATCACATAAGTTGTGCTGCTGACGGTATCTCTGAAAAGTTTGATAGTTTTCTTCGCAACTGGCACTACAGGTTTGCCGGTTTCGACATCCCTACTGATAAGACAATGCTATATCGTTCTGCCACTCCTTTGTTTATCATGAACCATGTAGACATCCATGCTATTTGGAGAAATCCCGATATATCCTCGAGGAGAAAGGAAAGTTTGATGGATGTTGCTGCTTTGTTTGTTGATCCGTCATACAAGGGTTATGACGGTGGTCTGACAAAAAAAGACCAGCTTCAGTGGGATCCTCGCCACTTTCGAAGAAACATAAGAATTATGCGGCTAAGAACGTGTACGCGTCATACGAGCTATTCAGGCAGCTGGACATCCATGAGAGGGGGTTCTTCCATCGCCTGTACACTAAGAAGCCCGAATACAAGCGCAAAGAGTGGGGATGGGGTTGGTGAAAATGAATTAAGTGTTGGTCCATTTATCTGTGTTAGATTTTATTTTTATTTTTTCATCCATTCAATAAGTCTTAGAGATATTTTATAATTATTTTGTACCCGAGAGCTTTATATAGGTGTCGTCTGTCTTTATTTGTCTATGCATTCATGTAATAAATGTTATTTGATCTAATACAGAAATACGTGACCTACAGTTTTGTATTTATATTTTTATTACATTTTTGTTAATTCGTACTGGGTAACTTGTACCTTTGAGATTACTGAAAAATTAGCTACATTTTATCTTGAAATTATACAGTAGCAAGAAACAACATGCGTCTAGATCTCCAAGAATCAAAACGTTTATAGTAATATATGTTGTACTTCCAGTACAAGTGTACAACAACCAACAAGAAGATATGTACATTTAGAAGTACCAGTATGAACCTTATATGACAAAGAATCTGATCACATAGATGACACATTACATCCGTATTAAAAATAGGGAAATTCAAAACTATTCAAGGATTGCAAAAAAAAAAATTACGAAAGACATAAAAACTTAAATTCTAAATTATTTAACTGGAAGTACTGTAAAGACTAACGAATGTACACACTATGCAAAAGTAAACGTACAAGTGCATTGGAAATAGAAGTACAGGAATAAATGATGAAAGGTCAAAACATTATATGGTAGAGGACCCCCCTAAAAAAAACAACAAAAAAGAGGCGGGAACACGTTCCCTGTTTTCCCGCCATTATGTACTCCACTCTGATAGGTGGCGCATACATAGATATCTTCTATCTGTCTTGAGATTTCCAGATCTCCTAGCTAGGGTCGAACGCATCGCCTCCCAGCAGAACTCGACTCCTCCGCCGTCAGCCAGAAACCACCATGGTTGGACGCTTATCCGCCGGTTTTTCCGCTCGCGACCATCCGTACATACGAGCTCCTTCACCCACTCCTCGTGGTACCAGAAGAGTCCCTCGTGGTACCAGAAGAGTCCCCCTCAGTCTCAGAAGCTTATCAAGTTTCTTCAGGATGGCTTCTTACTTGGCGCATTCAAAGCGCTACCATCGTCGTCACCAGGTACCGTCTGATGTCCAGGCTATCAGAGGAAGATCAGATCTGCATCGGGAAGAACCGGTGGTCTTGGATGGTGCTGACCTGGAGCATGGTCACCAGACTGCCGCATCAAGGATCGATGTGGAAGAGGAAGAGCCGGTTATCCAGGATGAGGATGACACCAAGATTGAAGAGCAAGAGGAGGAGGAAGAACCAGTTATACCTGATGTTTATGAATTGGAGGATAACCTGCAGGAGACTGAGATGGAAGATGGAGAAGCTGCTTGTGTGGAAGAAGAAGACGAAGATGCGGAGCCCAAGGTGGAAGAGCAAGTAGCTAACGAGGTGAATGAGCCAATTATGCATGGTGATGGGAGGGAGAAGCTGGAGTGTGTTGTACCAAGTTCACATCTGGAGGAGGTAGAACCGATGAAGCATGATCATGTTGACATGGTAGAGCATGGAACCGATGAGCCAATTATACCGGTAGACTCGGATGATGAGATGGAGATGCTAGAGCATGGAAGCCAGGCTACCGCATCAAGTATGGGTCTGGAAGAGGATGAGCCAATTATACCGGAAGAGTCGGATGATGAGATGGAGATGGTATAGCTTGTTCTTGCTCAGTCATTGGCTCCTCTTGGACCAGATGAAAACATAGCTGCCCAAGCTCAGAGGCTAGCTGACTGTGCCTTCGCCATGGTATGCACTGGTTCAGAAGATAAGCTCATATCAGACAACCATGCCCGTGATGCTGCACAACAAGCACATGACACCCGCTTCCAGAATGAGCTTCCAATTGGCATCAGCGAGTCTAAGAAAACGTTTGTGACCGACCAGGTTGGAAGAAACAATGCACGCCGCAGGTTCATTGATGTCAAATCTTCAATTCCTAGAAAATTCAATGAAGTGATAGTCGTGTCATCTGATGAAGAGTAGACCAGTCCATGGATCACCTACTACCTGCTCAGAATGGAAGAATTGTGCTTCTTATATCCATTATGTCTGTCCTGTATCCAAGATTAGTCTTGTTAATTTATAGCCGTGTCATCTGATGAAGAGTGTAGACCCGTCAATGAATAATCTACTGCCTGCTCAGAATGGAAGAATTGTGCTTGTAATGTCTATGATGTCTGTCCTGTATCCAAGTTCAGTCATGTTAATTTATATGCATGAATCTTGCTTGTAAGGTTTATCAAGTTTAGTTAAGTGTTTCACAATGAAATATGTTCTGCTTCTCAGTTGACTAGTCATGTGTTTATTATTGAGATTATGCACTGTAGTTTGCCAGTAATATAGTTCATTCTCTTTTAGCAAAATACATTTGGTCGATTTTGCTATTTTTGCCATTTCCTTGAAAAATCCTGAAATGTACAGATGTACACAATGTGCATGAAACATACAACTATGTATTGTACTTCCTGAAATGAACACATGAACACATTGCACGTAAAAGTATCTGGCCACATAGGAGTACACCTGACATTTAGACAGAAGTACCAAAAAAAAAAACATAACACCAGGAGTATCTGCCCTCGGGCTGGTTGTACATGTTACCTCTATATGTCTGTACAGGAACTGTTGACAGGATGTACACGACGACAGAAAAGGTTGTACATGCACTACTAACACGAAAAAGGGAGTACACAGTTTAGATATATTTGTTTGTACGGGCACTGTTGACAAGATGTATAAGAAGACAACAAAACTTGTACATGCACCAACACGAAAAAGGGAGTACACAGTGTGTGCGGCTGGTTGTACATCCTGCTGTTACGGGTTGTACAGTTTACCTAATTTTGTTTGTACGGGCACTGATGACAGGGTTGCACGGGCTACATATGTCTGTTTGTACGGAAACTATTGACAGGATGTACACGAGAAAAAGAAAGGTTGCACATGCACTACTTACACGAAAATGGGAGTACACAATTTAGATATATTGATTTGTACGTACACTCTTGACAGGATGTTCAAGAAGAAAAAAAATTGTATGTGCACCAACAGAAAAAAGTGAGTACACAGTGTGTGCTGCTGGTTGTACATCCCGTTGTTTCGGGTTGTACAGGCTACCTATATTTGTTTGTATGGGCACTGTTGACAGGATGTACAAGAAGAGAAGAAAAAGTTGTACATGCACCAACAAGAAAAAGGGAGTACATAGCGTGTGCTGCTGCTTGTACATCATAGTGTTTCGCGATGTACATGCTACTTATATTTATTTGTACGTGCACTGTTGGCAAGATGTATAAGAAGAAATAAAAGGTTGTACATCTACCAGCACGAAAAGAGGAGTACACAGTGTGTGCTGCTGGTTGTACATCCTGCTGTTACGGGTTGTACAGTTTACCTATTTTTGTTTGTACGCGCACTGATGACAGGGTTGTACATGCTACTTAAATCTGTTTGTACGGGAACTGTACACGAATAAAGAAAATGTTGGACATGCACTACTGACACGAAAAAGGGAGTACACAGTGTGTGCTGCTGGTTGTACATCCTGCTGTTACGGGTTGTACAGGATACCTATATTTGTTTGTACGCGCACTGATGACAGGGTTGTACAGGCTACTTAAATCTGTTTGTACGGGAACTGTACACGAATAAAGGAAAGGTTGCACATGCACTACTGACACGAAAAAGCGAGTACACAGTGTGTGCTGCTGATTGTACATCCCGTTGTTTCGGGTTGTACAGGATACCTATATTTGTTTGTATGGCACTGTTGACAAGATGTACAAAAAGAAAGAAAAGGTTGTACATGCACCAACACGAAAAGGGGAGTACACAGCGTGTGCTGCTGGTTGTACATCCTGTGGTTTCGGGTCGTACAGATTACCTATATCCGTTTGTACGTACACTCTTGACAGGATGTACAAGAAGGAAAAAAAATTGTACGTGGACCAACATGAAAAAGTGAGTACACAGTGTGTGCTGCTGGTTGTACATCCTGTTGTTTCGGATTGTACAGGCTACACGTATTTGTGTGTACGGACACTGTTTACAGGGTTGTACAGGTTACGTAGATCTGTTTGTACGGGAACTGTTGACAGGATGTACACGAAAAAATAAAAGGTTGTACATGCACTACTAACACACAAAAAGGAGTACACAGTTTAGATATATTGATTTGTACGGGCACTGTTGACAAGATGTACTGGAAGAAAGAAAAGGTTGTACGTGCACCAAAACGAAAAGGGGAGTACACAGCGTGTGCTGCTGGTTGTACATCCTGTGGTTTCGGGTCGTACAGATTACCTATCTCCGTTTGTACGTACACTCTTGACAGGATGTACAAGAAGGAAAAAAAATTGTACGTGCACCAACAAGAAAAAGTGAGTACACAGTGTGGGCTGCTGGTTGTACATCCTGTTGTTTCGGGTTGTACAGGTTGCACGTATTTGTTTGTACGGGTACTGTTTACAGGGTTGTACAGCTTACGTAGTTCTGTTTGTGCGTGAACTGTTGACAGGATGTACACGAAAAAAATAAAAGGTTGTACATGCACTACTAACACACAAAAGGGAGTACACAGTTTAGATATATTGATTTGTACATATATTAATTTTTACGGGCACTGTTGACAAGATGTACAGGAAGAAAGAAAAGGTTGTACAAGCACCAACACGAAAAGGGGAGTACACAACGTGTGCTGCTGGTTCTACATCATAGAGTTTCGCGATGTACAGGCTACCTATATTGATTAGTACGGGCAATCTTGACATGATGTACAAGAAGAAAGAAAAGGTTGTACATGCACCAACACGAAAAGCAGAGTACACAGCGTGTGCTGCAAGTTGTACATCATAGTGTTTCGCGATGTACAGGCTACCTATATTTGTTTGTACGGGCAATCTTGACAGGATGTACAAGAAGAAAGAAAAAGTTGTACATGCACCAACAGGAAAAAGGGAGTAGTGTGTGCTGCTGGTTGTACATCCTGTTGTTACGGGTTGTACAGTTTACCTATTTATGTTTGTACGGGCACTGATGACAGGGTGTATAAGAAGGCAAAAAAAGTTTTACATGTACGTACAATTATCTTGCCACGTATAATTACATGGCATTAAGAATTTTAAGAGTATTGAAGGATCATAATAAATTGTACTTATTCGTGAAGTACATGAATACAGAAAGATGGTAACAGACAACCATATGTTTACATACCTAGTCAAAGGTCATTCAATCAGTTGACCATGTTAAACTGACATAGTTTCATCACAATTATTACAAAACATATGCTTACATACCATTCACGGTCCACACAACAGACAGAAAGTACTGAGTTCGATAGTGCCATGTATCTGCTGAACAGCAAAAACATCTTAACCACTCATATCCTGGTCACTTGTCCCATAATGATTTTCCCGACATCAATCGGTAAACTGGAGTTTGACGGAAATGCAAGCATATGATACGCAATCTGTTCACGAAGCTTCTTCGTATTGCACAGCATACACAAATAAGATTCAGCAGTTCAAAATTTGTAATGCATGTATCATTTCCAAAGTTCTTATAGATACATTAAGCTTACAGCTCTGATTTGATACGGGAAGAAACCATTGTGCTTTCTAATGATCTCCATGATATGAACACCAGTGTCATTCCTGTTTCATAAGTAGTGGAAGTGAATGTTAAAATGGAAGGACAAAACTGTAGTTGCACGGTATAGAACAATTCCAATTAACCATTGAAACATAATAGAACATCCTCTGTTGCCATATGGGTTATATGAGAAAACTGACAAAGCATACCAATATACGATAACTGTTAAAAAAAAGTACTAGATGCAGAAAACTTACTCATTTGAATTCTCCGACACGATTTCTATGGGTTCAATTGTCATGTCGTAAATGTTGAATCGGTGAGAATGGTAAGCCTCATGAAACGCACGCTGAAAATTAGTAATGACAATATGCGCCATTTCGGCCACTTCTGTGCCGTCATAATATGGGCAATATGTTTCGAAACATTGTCGTTGAAAGTTAGCAACAACAAGGATCCAGAAGTGATTTTCTATAACGGGAATAAAAGCCTGAAAATAAATAAATTAAATATTAAAAAATATCTACTCATAACAGACAATAGAATGGACACATACATAATGATTATACTCACAGCATGAAAGTATTCCATTCTACATGGCATAAATGGCTCGCTAATCAGCTTCTTTAGCTTTCCAACATCTGTTCCAGCAGTCGCGTACAATGCCTGACAAATAACAAAACAACAATAAGAGAATAATGTAATGCAATGTAAAGCGGCAGCATAAACATTAGTAACAAAGTAATCAACAAACTTACAGAAACATCGTGGGACATGATGTATTTTTTGAAGGTCGGTCGACGTGCATCATAGTATGCAGTACTATCGAACTGCTCTTGCATCACTGAGGAAGACAGAACATCCATTACATAACCATGGATCTAGCCACCAACTTGCATCGAAAGGCCAAAATTGCGATGCACCGCATATTTCTTGTTAATACTTACTACCTTTGGGCTGCACAATAAGAAAGATTCTCAAAATGATCTGAAAGTAATTCCACTGCTAAAAGACAGAGTAAGACAAAAATTATAAAAACTAAAAGTACCTTCTGCCATATTCGCCAGGTAAGAATTTATTAATCCATTCCAACACCAAAACTTCCTTCTCGGTTGATTCTCTTACAGGTAGTTCAGGTTTATTATTCCGTGCATTGTCGTTGTTGGCTCTAATCAGATAAATTTCCAGAACAATTAACAGCCGACTTATATTAGGCTGTGCATCAGGGTGACACTCATTTGGTTTGGGCTGGGACACAACAGCTGAATGCGTCTTCGGTGATGTCATAATACTATGTCCATCTTTATCAGCTGAGCTGTCATGCTTCATCTGTCCAGCATGAGTAGAGGAACTAGCTTTCACCATAAGAGAATCAGATGACTTCCCAGATGTGCAAAGACTGTCTGTAGCAGAAAAAACTGCCTCACCACCATGTCTGACAGATAAAGTGTTGCCTAGAGCCAACTGTGCAGGTGACGAGGAACGGACGAGATTGTGATTGCCTTCAATGTTGGGTGCAACCTTTTCAGTATCTTGGGTGAGCACATTCGATGTACTTGTTCCGTCTACCTTCTCAACTGTTCCATCTCCAAGGTCCTTGCATGAATCACATACACGAGGATCGTTCAATCCTTCACAGTTGATGCTAACTACGCCTTTTGACTTTAGCATATCCAATGTTGGTTCAAAAGGAAGTTTATAAGGTAGAGCTTCAGAAACACGGTCAGGGTAGCTCTTAAGATTCAGGAGAAAATCTTTATAGAGTGCATTTGGACTGTATTTGCAGTCTATGGGTATTATCTCCTGTAACAACCTGATTTGCTTGTAGACAGTCTGGCTCAATGGAATTATCCGATCCTACAGCGACGAAGCAGTGCCATTAGTTGAATCAGGTTGACTGAGCGATTCCAACTTAGCAGAAAGATCTTTTATCAAAGGAACACCAGACGAAGTGCCGTGATGTGACGAGGTGCTACGCAAAATCTGATCACTGCTAACGTTTGAGCTTGCCATTTGCATAACTTTGCACATACTATTATCAACTATCGGCCGTATTGCAGAAAATATCTCGGTGTACATGCCACGCATGATTCCCTTCAATTCATCCATCGCCTAGTGTTTAGAAAACAAGAACTCAACAATAAGAACAACAAGACAAATAAAACTCGATGGTGGAATTAAAAACAATAAAACAAAACTTAAAAAAAAACAACCAGTTTGTTTGTATTACATACCAGATATTGCTTATCAGGTTGCACATACGAGCACAAAAATGACCCAACTGCAGGATGCACATCATCAAAATAAATATCAGGAACAACACCCTGGTAGAAAACAGTGAGCCTCGCATCTTTTAACTGTCATCACAAAAAAAGGAGAAGATAAGTGACATATACAAAAAAGACAGGGAAATATTTTCAACAAACATTTAGCACGTAAACTTGCCGATAGACCGCCATAAGTCCCATCTTCTTCTGAGATCATATCTAGCTTCTGGTATGTTTTAACAGTCTCATTGTCCCATACACTAATGCGCGGGACAACTCTTGAAAGTTCAACAGCTTCTGAGTTGAGATTGTCTAGATATGTCATCTGTAGAGGAAAAAAAATCACAGAAAGAAAGCAAATATGGAACATTAGAATACGAATGATATGATTTAAAACAAAAACAAAAACAAAAAAAAAGATCATATACTAACCAGAGGAACAAGTAAGCAGCCACACAAAGCCCCTGTGAAGCCATTTTTGATAAAAGTATCAATTGACCTTGAAATCTTCCAAAAAACAACAGAAGACCAGTCATAGGATGCAATCTCTTCAGGCGGACCTTCCAACGCAGATAAAAACTCGGGACTGACACAATCATAGGTCGTAGGACAGAGGAAAACAGTAACATTAAACATCATCCAGTAAGTCTGGAAATCAGCATCATCTAAGTCAGATTTCAGAAATTTAGTAAGCTCATTTATAGAAGGCGTCTGGCCAGCACATTGCGTTCTCTCCCTGATGGCGGACCTGAACTTATCACTGCACTTGTTCGGGATGAGACGACCACCTATAGGTGTGCCTAGTACTTTGTGAGTACACCAAGAGTTTAAAGGAAAGCTAGACCCATTAGGGAACTCCACAATATTCTTCCGCGGATTGAAGTGACGGACGATCCAGACCACAAGGTCCCTTGGAATTTCGTCCAGACAAAGACTAAGAAGTGAGCCTTGCCCAATTTCAGATACAAGATCCTCTTGCCTAGGAGTTAAAGATCTCCGGACTAAGAGAAACTTAGGAAGACTAAATTTCGTAGTGAACTCAAACTTGCTATCAGCCATACTGCTTGACCTATGGAAAAAAATAGAAACAACATGGCATATAAGAAAAGGCACAAACAAGCAAAATGCATGATAAAAATATAGCAGTAGCACAATTAATATTGTACGTAAACTCATCAGGAGTACATACACTATAAAATGTTTAATTACAATATATGAACTTGAAATTAAATCACGAAAGGTATAACATAAGTACAGCCAAAGTACAAATTTATAAACGCAAGCTATGCAACAAACATAACATACGAAGTACAAGAACGAAAGACCAGATGTACACCGGATAATATAATGGCAGTACAACTAACACTGTATGGTATTGACAATAAAACGAAAACAATGTTTAGGTTGTACAACCAAGTGATATAGCAAAGTACAATACTATGAACAAAACATGTACGACACAAATGCATATGTACAGAACAACTAGAACAAGTTGTACAACTAGACGAACATCTTGTGTTAGTTGGGCAAGACGAACAAGATGAACAAGTACAACCAGATGTACACCACGAAGTGAAAAAAACAAGCATATGTACAAACCTTGACTTCTTATTTCTATAATCCTCAACTGACTTATCAAATGCAATTCTCCTCTCCTCAACCCTGACCCTTTCTCTTTCCAACTGCTCTGCAGCCATGCATTCCTGAGAAACGACTACAGGACCTTCTTCTTCACATGATGGCGTGTCTAACCACCGAGGGGTGGATTCGACAATACCCTCCTGATCAGTGGAACTCGGAAGATCCAGGGCTAATGAAAGAAGATCGACACCTTCTACTCGCTCTCGCACCGAGCAGCTAAACAGGTGGGGTGGAGGCGGCACCGAGCAGCTAAACAGGTGGGGTGGAGGCGGCACCGAGAAGGCAGCGTCGACGAACCCTAGAAATCGCGCCAGCAGCAGAAAAGGAAAGCGAGGAAGGGAAGGGAAAGATAAGGAAGGGAAAAGAAGAAAAAAGAAAAGAGGGAGGTGGGGTGGAGGCGGGTCCACATGTAATTGTCTGGACAGAACGAGAAGACCCAAAACCATTCACGCAACTTTTCTTTGAAATAATTGCGGCCCCACATGGAAGTCGTCCATCCAATACAATCCCCGTCTCGATTCAAATTTCAAAAAAGGATAGACGATCGCTGGCGATCCAGGTATTCATCTTGTCGCTGACGATCGCTGGCGATTTCTTCGCTCGTTTCTACAGTCGGTTCGTTCCCTCCCTAATCTGATTCCTTCTTCTCGATCGTTTCGATCGTTCAGCACCCGTCTATTCTTCTCGATGCTTTGTTTCTATCGTCTCGACTCGTTCCTTCCTACCATCGAGATCGCGTCTCCAGCCAATCTGTATATACGATCAGCTTCTTAGTTTGATGGTAGCAACGAATAGATCGCTTACAAGTATCCAGCCAATTCGAATAGATCGCTTACAAGTATCCAGCCAATTCGAATAGATCGCTTCTTAGTTTGCACAACTGATAACCAGTACATGACAGTATAGCCAGGGAACTACTTACAAGTATTTTTTGACAACACAAACAGTACAAACAAAACAAACGAGTATTCAAAGTGATTATTCAATCATAGCAAAAGAACTAGCAACTACTTGTGTCTCTATCACCATCAGCAAGCCTTGATTATCTTAATCTTCTGTAGCAAAAGAACTAGCAACTACTTGTGTCTCTATCACCATCAGCATGCCTTGATTATCTTCATCTTCTGCAGGGATGAACAACGATGGGTCAACTGAGGAGATGGATGAACAAGACAATGAAAATATACTACAAAGCAAGCTACCAGCAGGGATGCAGAAGCTACCAACAAGGGAAGAGCTGACAAAAGTAATTAGGAAGGTACATAAATATAGAGTACATCTTTTGCGTACAATGCTTAGCACCATAGAGTACAAAATATCACACCTCTGAAGTACAGAAACATAGGCTACACTACAAGCCATGATTTAAATTTCAGTTGTACAACCAGTAATATATCCACACATAACTAATTACTATGTACATGTGTTGTTTATATTGCAGTTAATTATTCAAAGATGGAAGGATAAGAGAGCAAGAAAAAACACAGATCAGGTCAATACGGCTATAGAATCTCTAAGGGAAGTACAGCAAGCTCATCTCAGGCGAGCTATTGTAAATATAAAGAAAGAAAAAGAGTTACAAACAAGCGAGAGTAGTTCTGCTTTGAAGCGTCCGTTAGAAAACCAGTTGCAGGAAGAAAGGAGAAGCAAGACGAGAACAGTATGAACCTCATCAGGTTTCACAGGTCCAGCTCCATTCTCCGCTTCGTCGACTCTTTCACATGCTCCACTATTGCCACAAAGACTAAACAATATACCACAGTCAAACAGCTTCATAAGGATCAAGGTAAAAAACTGCAACTTAGCTTACTGACAACACTAAAAAGCAAACATTGTTGCTCACACTGTTTTCAATCTGTTTCTTTTTAAACAGGATGAGTGTTATACTGGAAATGTCTCTCTCGGACTACCACAATATCAGGAATCCAGTAAAAACTATACAGCAACTCCAACAACTATCAAGGTATCACGGCTTCTCAGAGAAGACATGCTGAAGAACTACAACAACGAATAAGGGAACTAATTTACGTTCACTTCTGTTTGCAGGTCATTAACAAGGAGATTTCAAATTATAGTAAGCAAACATCGCATGACTCAATGCAGGCACATAGTACTGCAGCATCTGTAAGATGGGAAGGGAGCAAGGAACAAGAGGTACAGCATAAAAACACACAATATTTCATTTCAAATTCATGCACAGCAGTGCTGATCAATTGGTATTATTTTCCATACAGTCACAGGAATGCAGGGTAAAAGAAAGCAGATCCACTTCATCAGCACAACAGAAGAGAAGTAACTTCAGACAGGACAGCAGCTTACACAATCAACAGCAAACATCTGCTTGGAACAAAGTAACAGAAGAATACACTGAAAATATCAACACCTACACAAAGTACAAGGTAAGGACCTACTACAACGAAACAAAACATAAAGAAAATTTGACACTTATAACAAATTTACCTTGCTACTATTGCAGGCAGATATGAGCAAGCAGTCAAATTCCAGTAAGCAAACAAAACACGAAGGGTCAACGCTGAGTTACACACAAGCGGACATCAGAAGCTACGATGAATGGAAAGCAAAAGAGGTAATACAAAAAACATAGCCATTTTTTCCATATATTTATGCAACCGTGCGGCTCAAATGAGGTTATTCTATGGTTGTACACAGGACTACAAAGGGGAGTACCAAAACGAGGAGACAATGGGAGAGAGCTCAGGAAACACGAAAGCAAACACAGAGAACTCAGCAGCAAAACAGAGTGCTTCACCAGAGGAACACACAAGCAAGCAGCATAAAACAAATCAAACTGAAAGCCAGCAACAGAATAATGACACTCTGCACGATGAGGAGAAAGAGGAGACAATGGGAGAGAGCACAGCAGAAATGAATGATGACGACCCTACAATAAACCCAGAGCCTCCAACCATGATGGATCAAGAAATGGACAAAATGTTTGACGTGGACAGCTATCCAGCAGTTGATGAGATAATCAATGCAACAATCCCAAAGGAAGGTGAAACTTTCAAGTCCTTGAGAGACGCATTCTACAGATATGCACTCTATGCAAGAAAATCAGGTTTCTCAGTAAAGAAGTTCAGCAGCAAGAGATCAAGAAAGGACAACGATATATACTACCAGTATTTTACATGCAACAAAGAAGGGGTGACTAATATGGATGTTAATCCTACCAGGAAGAGGAGAACAGCCACACTGGTCAAGACAGGGTGTGATGCACATATAATGGTGCACAAGTGGGACAAAGGATGGTTCATCAAGAAAGTAAATCTGGAACACAACCATGAGATGGAACCAACGGATTATCTAATAAGGTTCTCACACTGTCACAAGAGGATGACTCCACTAGACAGAAAGCTAATTGAACTCCTACAGATGGGCCGACTGCCACCCAGAAAGATGATGTTAATATTCTGGAAGATAAGGGGCAGATTCCGCAGCATACCGTTTGATGCAATCGACTTGAGCAACATTCAAAGTCACCAGACTCAAATCGAGAAGGACCATGACATTGATCATTGCCTTGAGCGTTTCAAAACGCTGCAGAGAAAAGTGCCTGGGTTCTATTACGCAATTGAGAAAGACGAGCAGAAAAGGGTAAGAAGTCTATTCTGGATGGACGCAATGTGTGTCATGAACTACAAGCTATTTGGTGAGTACATATCGTTTGACACAACATTCAGCACCAACAAATACAACCTGCCGTTTGTTCCTATTGTTGGTGTGAACAATCACGGGGCCACGGTACTTTTTGGTGTTGCATTGCTCAAGGATGAAAAAATCGGTTCATTCAAGTGGGTCCTGCAGACATTTGTTGAAGCAATGGGAGGAAAAGAACCGGAGACAATCATAACGGACCAAGATAAAGCAATGAAGAGAGCGATTCAGGAGGTGCTGAAGAACACCACGCACAGAAACTGTTACTATCACATACTAACAAAAATGAGCCAGAAACAAGGTTCATTCTTCGCAACGCACCCAAATTGTGCAGAGGCCCTGAGATTTGCAGCAAAGAATGCATTCACTCCAGAGGAATTTGAAACAGCATGGACAAATGTCATCAAAGAACACGGTGCAGAAGGAGAGAAGCACCTAAACAAACTATACAGAATAAGAAGCAGATGGGTCCCAGCATACTTCATGGATAAATTCTATCCATTCTCATCGAGCACGGGACGTAGCGAAAGCACAAACAATATGTGGAAATGCTACAGCAGGAACACAGACACAATAACAAAATTCCTGGAGCAATATGAAGTCATACAGGACAAGTGCCTGTCTGCTCTTGACAAAAAGAAGCTGAAATCGACTTTGAAAACAGCGAAAACAATTACCCACCATCCATTTGAGAAGCAGGCTCTTGAGGCATACACGCATGACATATTCTGAAATTCCAGATAGAAATCACAAACAACACTGCATTTGCTATTTACACAACAGAACCACCAGGCCACATCCAGTTGCAGAGAGTGAGCGAGTATGACAAAATGGAGTTCAGAAGAAAATACTTTGATGTGTATTTCGACGAAGAAAAAAAGAATTTCAGCTGCAGTTGCAAGAAAATGCAGAGAGATGGGATACACTGCTGCCATGTAATCAGGGTAATGGTGCAACTTGGAATAACTCACTTGCCAGAGAGTTTTGTCATTCCAAGATGGAGAAAAGATATCGAGTTAGAACTGCAAACACTTGGAGATGCTGTGGATGTTTCCAACACGGAGGAAGCTATAAGGTTTGCAGGCGCAATGAGCAGCATGGCAGAAATATGCAACCTAGCATGTCCTGAAGACAAAGCATACAGGGTGATGGTGGATTGCATGCGAGACATGAAAACAAAAGTGATGGCAGTGCTGGCAGGGCAAGAGAAAGAAACAGAAGAAGAAGCTATACACAATAACGAAGATGACAGGCTACATGATCCACCAATAATTACGAGAAGAAGTACAAACAGGGGAAACAGACCAAAGCCTGGGTCAGAGAAGAGCAACAGGGCAAGAAACATAACATGCGGTCATTGCAAAGTAAAGGGACACATTAGAACATCTTGCAGTATCCTGAAAGCTGAAGCTCAAGCAGCTGCAAACAGACAGAATAATCAGCAAACAAACAACAGCCAGCAGGAACAAACTGCACCACAGCAACAACCGGCAGCAAACAGGCAGCATGACGAGCAGCCGCAACAGCGCGAAAATAGAAGAAACAGAACAAGTTACACACAGAACAACTACTCAACTCCAACACAGAATCAAGCAAACAGAGGGCCACACTATCACAATGGCAGAATAAGATGTGGATTTGAGTACCTGATATTTGGAGATCAAGAACCAGACTCACAGTAGGCAGAGGAATAGATAAAAATAGTTCATACAAAACAAACAATTACTGCATTTCCTAAAAGAAGAAACAGACCCATTATTACGTTTCTGTCGTTCATATTACTGCATTTCCTAAAAGATATGTAATGTCACGAGATTAGACAACAATTACTAGTACTACTGGATGTACACAGTGCTAATGCTATTGGATGGATATACACCATAATGATAGTGGATCTACAATTTTAGTTGTTCCAGGGTGTATACGATGTTACTGGGTGTACAACACATTGATGTACATTCACACTGTTACCGCATGTACACGCTGCTACTGGGTGTACACTCACACTGCTACTACATGTACACACGCGCTGGTACTAGATGTACAACAACACCGCTACTTGATGTACACCCACACTGTTTACGCATGTACACGCTGTTGCTACTACTACTAGATGTACAAAAATGTGTCCAACACTATGCTACTGCTGCTCGATGTACATAATGATGCGACTGAATGTACATGATGGCACTTGGTGTACATCACACTGCTACCAAATGTACACGCTGCTACTACTACTAGTTATACAAACATGCTGCTACTAGATGTACACGATGCTACTGTATGTACACACGCGCTGGTACTATATGTACAACAACACAGCTGCTGGATGTACACGCACATTGATGTACACCCACATTGCTACCGCATGTACACGCTGCTGCTACTACAACTAGATGTACAAAAATACGTCCAATGGATGTACAGTATGCTACTGCTGCTCGATGTACATAATGATTATACTGGATGTACATCATGGTACTTGATGTACATCACACTGATACTGAATGTACACGCTTCTACTACCACTGCCTGTACAAACATGTTGCTACTAGATGTACATACACACTGCTACTGCATGTACAGACGCGTTGGAATTGGATGTACAGACGCGCTGGAACTGGATGTACAGACGCGCTGATGTACACCCACACTGTTACCGCAAGTGCACGCTGCTGCTACTATTACTGGATGTACAAAAATGGGTCCAATGGATGTACACTATGCTACTGCTCCTAGATGTACATAATGATGCTACTTGATGTACATGCTGGTACTAGATGTACATCACACTACTACCGAATGTACACGCTGCTACTACTACTGGCTGTACAAACATGCTGCTACTGGATGTACATGATGCTTCTGGATGAACACACGCGCTGGTACTAGATGTACAACAACACCGCTACTTGATGTACACCAACGCGCTGCTCCTGGAAGTACATCAACAAAATTCGTTAAGTACAAACTATCGCTTTCAGAATGCACACAGAAGAACAGACAAACACACTCAATATCCAAGAGCATACTTTTACTTTCACAACAGCTACCATCACTGTCATCATCAGATGATACAGTACAACCAGAAATATCACTATCAACACTGAAAGCTCGGATTCTTTTTGATAGACCAGCTGTGCTAACAGTTTAGATGTATAACTATAATTCTTCTTCAGTTTAGTTCTTATCTGAAAAATACAAAATTCATAATGTTTCAAACAATTACATCCTCATGCATGTAACTAGGAAAACATATTGCAGATATAGACTTCCACAGAAGCAGGAACATCTTTTTCCTATCTCAAATTGCATGACCGAATCTCACATTTTATAATCTGCTCAAACCACAACTTCCCCAAAAAGATCTATCAATAAGTTGACGCATATTCTAATTAAAAGTGCATTCTCCCTCCCATAACTTCCCCTGAAAACTCCCTGCCCGAAAATGACAAAGGGAAAAAAGAAAAGGGAAAAAGGAGGAAAAAAGATGCAACTTTCTGTAGTGGATCTAACGAGTAAAAAGGGAAAAAAGGGACGAATTTTTGGGAAATCGAAACACGAATTAAAGGAAACACGAATTAAAGAAGAACAAAGACGGGAAATCGAATTATCGGTACCAAGAAATAGAATCCGAGGAGTAAAAGAACAGTTACGATTCCTGAGTTTTCACATAGAAAAAGGGGAAAAGGGAAAAAGACGGAACAAAATTCCTCAGCAGAAACCTCGCCGGAAAACAGTACAGGAGAAGTCGCCGCCGTCACACGCTCCGCCGGCAGCGATTATCACGGTACGGTACCCAGATTCCGCCAGATACGAGACACACGATAGTATCAACGAAAGGGAAAAAGGGAAAAAAGGGAACGCAATTCCTCGCCGGCAACCTCACCGAAAACCAGTAAAGAAGAACTCGCCTCCGTCACATGCGCCGCCGGTGGCGACCATCACCGGTAGGTCACCCTCTTCCGCCAGAGAAGACACGACGCGATAGACAGAACAAGGAAATGGAGAAAGGGAAAAAAAATAAACTGAATCGGTATGTCTAACCCAAACCGCTAATACGAAAAACCCGCCCCGATAGGAACAGGTGGGCGAGGACAGAACGACGCGTGTCGCGCGCGGAGCGAACCGACGACGCGAGTGGGTAACCAGATGGTGACACTTGTCACGCGCGGAGCGCACACGCGTTTCCCTTCCGGAAGGGAAACCTTTAATTAGTGATTTCGGAAGTTCGGGCTTTCGGGCTTCATTGCGTTGTCCATTTAATTCGGGCTTTCGGGCTTCACTGCCTTGTCGATTTATTCGGGCTTTCGGGCCTGACTCCCTTGTCGATTTTTTCCAGCTACCCTCGCTTCGGGCTTCACTGCCTTGTCGATTTATTCGGGATTTCGGGCCTGACTCCCTTGTCTGCTCAAGGAGCTCGTGCGGAGGTCGTGTCTGGGCCTGGCCCATAGAGTGGATGGTTCAGGCGGTGGAAGGAAAACGCATCGCCCTAGGACGATGCATAGGATTTGCCGGGGGATTGCGCGCTTGTATCCTCCGCCTCGAGCGTGCGACACGCGTCCCCGCTATGGGCCCACCTCCCTTGCCTTATCCCTTCCAGGACAATTCCCTCCACTCGTTTCCACGCAGCAGCTTCCTCTCCTCCACAGCTCCAGCATCTAGTTGCTTCCACGCGCCGCCGCCGGCGAGCAACCGCACGGCCGCCACTACTCTTTACCTCTCTGCCGGTGAGGCTCGGCCCCGTCCACGACCAGCTGGATTTGGCGCCCTGGTCAGCTGCCCGCATCTGCGTCGAGCATCCCTACGCCGGCAAGGCAAGCCGCCATGGCCTACTCCGTCGCGGCAACCTCTCGTTTCCAGTCGCCGGCGCCTTCACTCACAGCCCAAGTTGCGCCTCCTGCGCACGACGCGACCACCAGTTCCCTCACGCGCACCCGTGCGCACGACGCCCGTCGCTCCCTAGATCCTCCGCTGTCGAGTTTGTGTCGCCGCCTGCTCCGGCCTCGGTTCTCCTCCCATCTGCTCCTGTTGCTCGCCGTGGCGGCGACACAGGTTGCGGCCGTGGCTAAGATTTGTAGCAATTTTGTTGTGCTTTTGATGCAAATCCTCGGAATATTTGTAGCAATTTCTTCTTATGTATTTTTTCTTTCCCGTGATGCAAACTTTTGGATGGTTTGTAGCAATTTTTTTCTGCCTTTGATGCAAATCTATAGAATTATTGTAGCAATTTCTTCTTATGTATTTTTCTTTCCCATGATGCAAACTTTTGGTTGGTTTGTAGCAATTTTTTTCGGCCTTTGATGCAAATCTATAGTAGCAATGTCTTCTTATGTATTTTTCTTTCCCGTGATGCAAACTTTTGGATGGTTTGTAGCAATTTTTTCTGCCTTTGATGCAAATCTATACAATTATGGTAGCAATTTCTTCTTATGTATTTTTTTCTTTCACGTGATGAAAATTTTTTGGACGGTTTGTAGCAATTGTTTTCTCCCTTTGATGCAAATCTATAGAATTATTGTAGCAATTTTCTTTTTCTTAGGATGCAAAAATTCATGATGTGCAAATCTGAATAAGGTTTGTAGCAGATTTTGTATTTCTTTTGATGCAAATCTTCATAAAGGTCGTAGCATAATTGTTCTTCATTAGATGCACATTCCGATGCTACCTGTGTCATGGAGCTGCAAATTGTTGTTATGTTCTGTGGCGCCCCGATCCGACTACTATACAGTGATGCTGCGTGTCACCGGTTAAGCGATACAAGCGGAGGTTACGGGTTTACCAATCCCCGGCCAAAACCTTTGGCAGGCGTTGCTGGGTACACCTCACTCCAGACAACGCAACTCCCCGATTGATGCCTTAACACGGGCGCAACCCTCAAGGCATAATAGTAAGATCAAGACTTGTGGAACAACTGGCACATCACAGACTCGACGACACAAAGATATATAATTCAACTCTTATACAGAGAAAGATAGCAGATGACAACCAGAGGTCACAGACCCAACATTACATCAAGCGGAAGCAAATTAGGTTGTTCTAAACAACAAGAACCAACATATGGCCTAAGAGGCCTACAGATAAACATCACAACGCCAGCTGTTCCAGGATGTCCCAAGCTGCCACCTGGGAACCCCAGACTACTCGTCAACGTCCACAAAGAACCCACCTTCGAGGTCGGTGAAGTCCTCTCCTGAAAATAAGCAAACGACGTTGAGTTCGACGAACTCGCAAGATTAAGAGCTAATATATGCTCCATGACTGGCTTTCAAAGGTTGTATGGCTGTTTTGCATAAAGCTGATTTTATTTATAAAACACAACTCCATGGCATCGACTAATCAGATTATTTTGAAAAGGGGTAAGAAGTGACTCTTTTCTTGATCACTTTTCTCAACATCAACCATCATCACCATCATAGCACCTGTTCATCAAAGGCACCTCCCCGAATCACCCTCGAGGAAGCTCACCTTGCATTTGTGAGTGGTACCTCTAGTACCCAGTTTTTAATCATTCCGTTCAAGTTATTCTATGATCAGCGTCCATTCCCAAGTCGTCCATAACCGTGGACACGGCTTTTCGAAAAGATTTATCCCTGCAGGGGTGTACAAAGTGGAAGTCCCCGGAGTCCCGAGGGGCCCCAGTTCCTTCACCACGCGTACCGCCAGACTCATTGCCAGACATTAGCTCTCTTCCGGGGAAAGCCGGCTGAGTGTGAAACGGCTACAACCTTTACCTCGTTAAGGACTAACCCAGGATCATCAGTGAGGATAGGGCTGCCAGGATCACAACACCCCGCCCTATGGCCACTCATTTTCCTAAACACCACCGTCCTCTTTCTCAGCTCACCACCATCACGCACGCGCAAATGGAAAATCGAACTAGAGGACCCTGGCTAGTCCCGCTCAAGTTAGTTGGTCGATGGGGGTTCCATATAGCCCACGCATGGTTGCACGCTCAACTTGGTTCAAGAGGTCGAGAACTCGCACTTAGGCGGCGAGAACGAGACAACCCACCACATCCCATGTGGCCTCTCATCCCCACCTTTAAGCAAATTATTAACCACCACCATCACTTTCCAACACATCCGGTTATTCCATACCTGTTCCACAATTGAAACATTCACCGGACCTGCAATCCTTTAAACTAAGCATGGCTAAGCATAAACATAGCAATATACTTATCTTTGGCCAACACTTCAATCCTATGGATATTAGGAGGGATACAGGTAAATGGCAGTAGATTTCTAATGCAACTAGTAGGATACTCTAGTCCAAGCAAAAGACATTTGGAACCGAATGCAATATTATAGTGGGGAAAATAATTGCAAAATATAGGAGGAGACATGCTCAGAGGGGGGGGGGGATTACGCTTGCCTTGACGAGATAAAAGGTAGTAGGAGTCGTCGAAGGATTGTAGTTGCACTTCAACTCCTCGATCTACCGAAGCACAAACAACACCGGAAAACAAAACAACAATCAACACATGGCAATTGTGCAATGCATACAAAGATGATGATATGACAAGTTTATGCAACGAGGTTCTAGACATGATCAACAATTTAAATGAGTTGCCCCAAATTCTTTGGGCAATAATTGGCACAAACCCATATTTATCTTAGTGATTCTACTCTACTAGGGGTACATTATTGTAAATGTGAGCAAGTATGCATGATGAGGATGATTCTGGATAGTTCACAATTTTCTGAACGTTTTGGTACCTCGAACACATTTTTCTGACGTCCGGGTAAAAAGTTATTAATTTTATAAAATCCTCTTTTAAACATATTCTTTTAATTAAATACTTTTGTAACAACAATAAAATTTGTTACTCGCATTCGAGAGAGGGAGATGGAACGTGAGATTCCTCGGAGTCGATGTTCCTAAAGGCGCGAGGGAGTAGCCGGAAACATGCGCAAAAAGGGAGAAATGGAAAAGGAACATCTCCAGAAAAAACAGTGGAGCCGGCCTGTGGCCCGGTTGGGCCGGTTGTGAGGCCGGGATGGTGGCAGTGGCGTCCGGCCCTCAGCCCGGCTGAGGCCGGTTTCAAAGCCGGCCGGTATCCAGAGAAGGCCGGCTCGTGGCCCGGTTAAGGCCGGTCCAAAGGCCGGAGATGGGCCAGATGCGAACGGTGCTCAGGCCGGTTATGCCGGCTCCACGACCGGCCGTGCGAGCGCAAGGAAAAAAGGAAGAAAAAGGGCGCTGCCTCGCGCGTGGATCGAACCCACGACGCGGCGGTGGAGGGAACGTGGCCATAGCCACTGGGATGGACCGGTGGTTGTGGTATGACACACATCTGGTAGCCTATGACCTGAGACAGCAAGCAGAGCAGCAGATCGAGCAGAGCTCGGGCGCCATCGCGGCCATGGCGGACAGAAGCTCGTCACCGAGCGGACGGTGACCACAGTGCGGGATTCAAGGCCGGGACGGAACCAGTAGCTCACCGAGAGGGTCTGTGCGTAGTTGTTCGAGCTCGGGGACGACCGGAGGCGATGAATTCCGGCGACGGCGACGGAATCGTGCGGCGGAGCGTCGGATGGCAGCGACGAAGTGGATGACGGCGGCGGCGAGATGCGGAGTCCCAGCACGATTCCTCCGGCGGGGATGCGCAGCACGGCGCGGCGGAGCTAGTGGCGGGCTCGGCTCGACTCGGGGACGCTCCAGACGGTGGCGATGCGGCGTCTACGACGAGCTCGGGCTCGGTGCCATGGGGAGAGAGAGAAACAGAGGGAGATGGGGAGCAGGGGCAAAGGAGCAGGTGTGGGGCTCGGGGTCTTGCTCCTCGTGTAGAGAAGAGGCAGAGGAGGGGGCCCGACGCGGTGCCGCATGGCCACGGCGAGCTGGTCCGGCGCAACGCGAGTTTCCCGGTCGCTACAGGTAGAAGACGCCGATTTTGCAAACAAGTCCCTGGAAAACTGGTGGCCACCACGGATAGGTCCCTGCTAGTTATTTTTTTTTGAATCCAGCAGCACTTCAACGATTTAAAAGAGGCAGTTATCCATTTCCAAAAATTGTGCAAATTTTTGGGGAGTCTCTTTATAATAATATGAAGCTCCCCTAATTTTTCCAGATTATTTAAAAATCGTTTGATAGGAAAATAAAATAGAAATTGCTTATAGGCATTTTGGAGTTTCTCTCCAATTATTTAATTTTTACAAATCAAAATAGGTTGTCAAAATTATATTTGGAACAACCTTTGTTCATAGAGTTTGAATATAGCATTTTCTCAAATACTACATCATTACCCTTTTGAGATGTTGAACAAACTCAAAATATTAATTTTGAAATTTTGGAACTTCCTTGACCACTACAAGAGATCAAAGTAATTTTATTTTGCAAAGTAAAACACTTTCCTTGACATGTATAAGATGTCAACATTATTTTGGTTTTGCAAGTTGAAGTGCTTTCAATGTTTTGAAATTTTTTAAAACAAGTTTGGCATTTTGTTTTTAAGTAACGCCAAACCAATTGTTTTATGTGTTTAGCACGTTGATATGAATGCCATGATGCAATGCAACAGAAAAAGTGGAAATTTTATTCGGGTTTTTAGGTTCTCAAATTCCGGGCTGTTACAACTCTACCCTCCTTACAGGAATCTCGTCCCGAGATTCTTAGAGTAGGAAAGAGGGAAAAGGGCTACAACGGTACTACCCAACTTTCTTGCTTCAGGTGGCTTCTTTCTTGAGGAGGTTGACGAAGGGCATCATGAAGATCTTCATCGGCTTGCTTCGAGATCACTATCAACGCACACCATCGGAAAAGAAGGAAACTTCACCGGGGAAATGGATCTTGGTGAAGTTGCAACGACCGAGTACCTCCTAGTAGAACTTAGGGCGAGGCTTTAATCAACACTTGATGTGATGACTAGGAGACACATGGAGGTAACAGAAGAGTGATAAGAGGTTTCCAAAATGGTAGATAACGTTTTTCTCAAAGGACTCGAAATATGAACTTTGCACAAGGCATTAAGTTTCTGAGGCAGAGTGTTGAAACAGAATTCGAACAGATGAAGAGGCGACTTCTACCCAAACCGCTTGAGTAGAACTTTCCTCACGGAGGAGCATTTTCTATAACTGGAGAAGGTCGAGAAGATAGACCGTGAAAACTTTAGAAACTCCGCGAATGGTAGATAGGGAGAAATTCTTGATGCTCCAGACATCGAAGACAAGCTTCTTGAGGATCACCAACCGTCGTTTCTGATTGCGATTCAGATCGGGTTAGGTGTAGAGATACTTCAGACGCCCCAGAATTGAATAAGAAGTCTTTACAAAGGATAACAACGGATTACGGGTGCTAGAACCCCAAGAGCTAGATTAAGATGTCTAACTCCAAAGGAGGAACGAGATTGCGGAACGCATGTATTAGCAACTGTCCGAAGACAATCTGCACCTACATGAATTACGTGCAAGGAGACACAGTTGAGCCATTCCTGGGGAACATCAAAGAATGAAAAAGAATTTTCCTGTAATCCTTCTCCTTCTTGAACAGTTCCACTAGTGGCTTGGAGGCATAGATGACATTTCTCAAGGAAGGGAGGTGACAACGTACCATACCAAGGATATTTGCACACACAGGATTGAGTTGGGATGATCCCGAGGAGACAAGTCAATTTACTCAGATCCACGGCGACATCTTTCAGCATTTACACGTGGACCAGAGAAAGTCATTTCTAACTTCGAGAACACATGCTTGTGACGACATGAGATAGTGCTAACAAGTTTACAATGCCACGCCCGCTATTCCATATAAATCTCCGCAAACATGGACGAAAATAAGAGGTAGTTGATGGACTCAACAACCAACTTATCTCGTTACTCCAAGATGGCCGACTTATATGTCACATGAACTGCATAGACATTGCTCAGATTAACACATTCCCGTAGGTCGGTCGGAGTTTGATTTGACGATAGCTCGATTCAATCAACAGATTTGGAGGGTAGCATATCCAAAGAAGAGATACCACCTTGTTTCAACATGAACAGGCTAGACATCCCCTTGAGAAAGAACTATAACAGATAGAGAATACTTCAGGACATCCAACACGAATTCTTGGAGGAAGGAGTAGTGCAGAGAACCAGCTTACTCATAAGCTCGATTTTTCTTGGAGAAGGGAGTTGTCCGTGAGGTTAAGCTTGGGCAGGCGAAAACCTGGCAAGGCTTTTGGAAGGAACAACAGAATATCACGATCCATCTACAGGATATCGCGACATAGCGGTGGATCTTGAGTTCGAGAGAGGATCATGCCGTTCGGGGCACAAGGAGATGGTTTTGGGAGCTCCGGCGTGAACCTAGCTCTTTGACCGAGGGAGGGCACCGGAGAAAACGAACTTGGCAACACAGCCAAATTCAACTTAGTGATCGGATAACCAATCATGTTAAGGAGGACAAGGAAAGTCCTTGGATCTCGGCGCAGTAAGAACTGCAGAGAGTATCCGATAGCCACATCATTGTTTACGCCTTATCATCCTGGAGTAACAAGTCACTCGGAGAATGAGGAGTAACAAAGTGTGAGAGCATCACTTCATCAAGAGGATCATGATACTTATCACAATACTTTGATATACAAGAGTGTGACACTCTAAGGTGGAGCAGAATAAAAGCTAAACAAGGCCCTCATTCTGAAGATTCCGAACTTGGACCTAGCCCGAGAAGTGGACAAGATACGGGAGTTTGTTTCTCCTACCAAGACGAAGTGGAAGTCTTGACGGATCAAGGAAGTGACTTGCATCGGAACACACCAATGCACGGTGAGAACATGACGGTCAAACGGAGGACACGGCTCGGAAGAAGAGCAAGAGTAGCAAACATGCTCAGGGAGAACCTCAGATGTTGATGATGCACCGGTTATTACTCCATTGTGATAACCATGCCCAAAAAGGAGGGACGCGGAGGAGTCAAGAACAGAGTTGGGAGACGTGCTAGAAGAATCCTTGTCGTAGACCCGATGGTTCCAAGACAGAACCTAGAACAAGGCTAGGGAAGAGCTGAAGTGAAGTAGCCAACGGAGGTGTGGCACATAGCCGGATGGTTGAGTCGGAAACATTAATGTCCACTCACGTACACAGAGTAGGGACAATAATGCTTTGGATAACACGAACAAGGGAACAGCAAGATGGGACTTGGGTTGAAGATCAGCATCATGTGCTACTAGCGAGAGTTAAGTAATCCAACTTAACACACACCAGTTGGCACAATCCGGGACCTTATGTTCAAGTCCTTGGGTTAAAACCCAAAAGAAAGGATTAAGAGATTAAGCTTGATAGGAATACAAGGGTTCGTAACGAACTGAATTGATAGGAATTTTCGTCGCACTCCAGACGGTTTCTCGGCACATGAAGCTTCGGATTGTAGCGCGGCGGGAGCAACTGGGCACAAAACACTAAAGGTAACAGGTGAGAAGTCCAACCCCGAAATCCTAATCATTTTGAAATAACAGATGAGAAGAAAAACTTTGAACTCAAATCGAGATAAGATTGCTCCGAGATTAGAAGGTAACCAGGTAAGGAGTAAAAAGAATCCTAAGATGGTTTTCACAACTCATTTTTAGGTTAAAATAATTTTCACAAACACTAGACTCAACGTCGACCAGTAGAAAGGGTTTCCTACAGGCAGTACTGCTCTGATACCAACTTGTGGCGCCCCGATCCGACTACTATACAGTGATGCTGCGTGTCACCGGTTAAGCGATACAAGCGGAGGTTACGGGTTTACCAATCCCCGGCCAAAACCTTTGGCAGGCGTTGCTGGGTACACCTCACTCCAGACAACGCAACTCCCCGATTGATGCCTTAACACGGGCGCAACCCTCAAGGCATAATAGTAAGATCAAGACTTGTGGAACAACTGGCACATCACAGACTCGACGACACAAAGATATATAATTCAACTCTTATACAGAGAAAGATAGCAGATGACAACCAGAGGTCACAGACCCAACATTACATCAAGCGGAAGCAAATTAGGTTGTTCTAAACAACAAGAACCAACATATGGCCTAAGAGGCCTACAGATAAACATCACAACGCCAGCTGTTCCAGGATGTCCCAAGCTGCCACCTGGGAACCCCAGACTACTCGTCAACGTCCACAAAGAACCCACCTTCGAGGTCGGTGAAGTCCTCTCCTGAAAATAAGCAAACGACGTTGAGTTCGACGAACTCGCAAGATTAAGAGCTAATATATGCTCCATGACTGGCTTTCAAAGGTTGTATGGCTGTTTTGCATAAAGCTGATTTTATTTATAAAACACAACTCCATGGCATCGACTAATCAGATTATTTTGAAAAGGGGTAAGAAGTGACTCTTTTCTTGATCACTTTTCTCAACATCAACCATCATCACCATCATAGCACCTGTTCATCAAAGGCACCTCCCCGAATCACCCTCGAGGAAGCTCACCTTGCATTTGTGAGTGGTACCTCTAGTACCCAGTTTTTAATCATTCCGTTCAAGTTATTCTATGATCAGCGTCCATTCCCAAGTCGTCCATAACCGTGGACACGGCTTTTCGAAAAGATTTATCCCTGCAGGGGTGTACAAAGTGGAAGTCCCCGGAGTCCCGAGGGGCCCCAGTTCCTTCACCACGCGTACCGCCAGACTCATTGCCAGACATTAGCTCTCTTCCGGGGAAAGCCGGCTGAGTGTGAAACGGCTACAACCTTTACCTCGTTAAGGACTAACCCAGGATCATCAGTGAGGATAGGGCTGCCAGGATCACAACACCCCGCCCTATGGCCACTCATTTTCCTAAACACCACCGTCCTCTTTCTCAGCTCACCACCATCACGCACGCGCAAATGGAAAATCGAACTAGAGGACCCTGGCTAGTCCCGCTCAAGTTAGTTGGTCGATGGGGTTCCATATAGCCCACGCATGGTTGCACGCTCAACTTGGTTCAAGAGGTCGAGAACTCGCACTTAGGCGGCGAGAACGAGACAACCCACCACATCCCATGTGGCCTCTCATCCCCACCTTTAAGCAAATTATTAACCACCACCATCACTTTCCAACACATCCGGTTATTCCATACCTGTTCCACAATTGAAACATTCACCGGACCTGCAATCCTTTAAACTAAGCATGGCTAAGCATAAACATAGCAATATACTTATCTTTGGCCAACACTTCAATCCTATGGATATTAGGAGGGATACAGGTAAATGGCAGTAGATTTCTAATGCAACTAGTAGGATACTCTAGTCCAAGCAAAAGACATTTGGAACCGAATGCAATATTATAGTGGGGAAAATAATTGCAAAATATAGGAGGAGACATGCTCAGAGGGGGGGGGGATTACGCTTGCCTTGACGAGATAAAAGGTAGTAGGAGTCGTCGAAGGATTGTAGTTGCACTTCAACTCCTCGATCTACCGAAGCACAAACAACACCGGAAAACAAAACAACAATCAACACATGGCAATTGTGCAATGCATACAAAGATGATGATATGACAAGTTTATGCAACGAGGTTCTAGACATGATCAACAATTTAAATGAGTTGCCCCAAATTCTTTGGGCAATAATTGGCACAAACCCATATTTATCTTAGTGATTCTACTCTACTAGGGGTACATTATTGTAAATGTGAGCAAGTATGCATGATGAGGATGATTCTGGATAGTTCACAATTTTCTGAACGTTTTGGTACCTCGAACACATTTTTCTGACGTCCGGGTAAAAAGTTATTAATTTTATAAAATCCTCTTTTAAACATATTCTTTTAATTAAATACTTTTGTAACAACAATAAAATTTGTTACTCGCATTCGAGAGAGGGAGATGGAACGTGAGATTCCTCGGAGTCGATGTTCCTAAAGGCGCGAGGGAGTAGCCGGAAACATGCGCAAAAAGGGAGAAATGGAAAAGGAACATCTCCAGAAAAAACAGTGGAGCCGGCCTGTGGCCCGGTTGGGCCGGTTGTGAGGCCGGGATGGTGGCAGTGGCGTCCGGCCCTCAGCCCGGCTGAGGCCGGTTTCAAAGCCGGCCGGTATCCAGAGAAGGCCGGCTCGTGGCCCGGTTAAGGCCGGTCCAAAGGCCGGAGATGGGCCAGATGCGAACGGTGCTCAGGCCGGTTATGCCGGCTCCACGACCGGCCGTGCGAGCGCAAGGAAAAAAGGAAGAAAAAGGGCGCTGCCTCGCGCGTGGATCGAACCCACGACGCGGCGGTGGAGGGAACGTGGCCATAGCCACTGGGATGGACCGGTGGTTGTGGTATGACACACATCTGGTAGCCTATGACCTGAGACAGCAAGCAGAGCAGCAGATCGAGCAGAGCTCGGGCGCCATCGCGGCCATGGCGGACAGAAGCTCGTCACCGAGCGGACGGTGACCACAGTGCGGGATTCAAGGCCGGGACGGAACCAGTAGCTCACCGAGAGGGTCTGTGCGTAGTTGTTCGAGCTCGGGGACGACCGGAGGCGATGAATTCCGGCGACGGCGACGGAATCGTGCGGCGGAGCGTCGGATGGCAGCGACGAAGTGGATGACGGCGGCGGCGAGATGCGGAGTCCCAGCACGATTCCTCCGGCGGGGATGCGCAGCACGGCGCGGCGGAGCTAGTGGCGGGCTCGGCTCGACTCGGGGACGCTCCAGACGGTGGCGATGCGGCGTCTACGACGAGCTCGGGCTCGGTGCCATGGGGAGAGAGAGAAACAGAGGGAGATGGGGAGCAGGGGCAAAGGAGCAGGTGTGGGGCTCGGGGTCTTGCTCCTCGTGTAGAGAAGAGGCAGAGGAGGGGGCCCGACGCGGTGCCGCATGGCCACGGCGAGCTGGTCCGGCGCAACGCGAGTTTCCCGGTCGCTACAGGTAGAAGACGCCGATTTTGCAAACAAGTCCCTGGAAAACTGGTGGCCACCACGGATAGGTCCCTGCTAGTTATTTTTTTTTGAATCCAGCAGCACTTCAACGATTTAAAAGAGGCAGTTATCCATTTCCAAAAATTGTGCAAATTTTTGGGGAGTCTCTTTATAATAATATGAAGCTCCCCTAATTTTTCCAGATTATTTAAAAATCGTTTGATAGGAAAATAAAATAGAAATTGCTTATAGGCATTTTGGAGTTTCTCTCCAATTATTTAATTTTTACAAATCAAAATAGGTTGTCAAAATTATATTTGGAACAACCTTTGTTCATAGAGTTTGAATATAGCATTTTCTCAAATACTACATCATTACCCTTTTGAGATGTTGAACAAACTCAAAATATTAATTTTGAAATTTTGGAACTTCCTTGACCACTACAAGAGATCAAAGTAATTTTATTTTGCAAAGTAAAACACTTTCCTTGACATGTATAAGATGTAAACATTATTTTGGTTTTGCAAGTTGAAGTGCTTTCAATGTTTTGAAATTTGTTAAAACAAGTTTGGCATTTTGTTTTTAAGTAACGCCAAACCAATTGTTTTATGTGTTTAGCACGTTGATATGAATGCCATGATGCAATGCAACAGAAAAAGTGGAAATTTTATTCGGGTTTTTAGGTTCTCAAATTCCGGGCTGTTACATGTTCTGTAGCTAAAAAATGGCTTTTGCTCTATCTCAGCCGACTGAAAAAAATTTCAGCGTCAGTCGTATCTCGCTCCGTTCATTTTTGTGTCGCGATTGGTGCGGTGGTCGGACCAGCTGCGCGCCTACGTCGCCTATGTCGTCTGTGTCGTGATTGGTAGCGGGTTTGGATTTCGGGGCCGGTCCTCTTTGTTTCGGCCCGTTATTTTCTTTCTGTGTAGACCGGAGAGGATAAGCTTCTTATTTTGAATTTTCTATGCTTTCGTCGCCGCATGTCTGTTCGCGAGAAGAGAGAGAGAAGGGTGTCGGAACAGAGGAGGAGGGAGCTTCTGGAGGCGATTTCCATGGCGGAGATCCGTGACGGCGAAGGAGCTCGGAGGCCTCGCCGGAGGCGGTTCAGGTGCTTTTCCGTTTGTTATCTCAGATCCGTTTTTGAGTTGTGTGTGGTACCTCGCATCCTTGCTCTGTTGGTCGCCGGAGTTGGTTGCGAGCTATGTCGTGTACGGTGCTTTCTAGGGTTAGTTGTGGTCACTGTCGGAGTTGGTTGCTCTGTTGGTCGCCGGAGTTGGTTGCGGCAGCGGATGAGGATTATCCCTGGATTTGTGCGCTCGTTGTGTCTAAATGGCCAGATTCTGCTGTGGTTGAGTTGCTCTGAGCTTGTCGTGAGAGAGAGAGCAGAGAGGGGGTTACTCTCTTCATGAGCAGAGAGGAGGGAGAGGAGCTTGTGGAGAGAGCTGTACTCGGGACGAAGGGGATCGATGAGCGTCTCGTCTCGTGCATGCTGGGTTGGTGTGGTGTTCCCAGAGCCCCCAATTTGTTTCACTGCAGTGGTTGAGTTGCGTCTTGTTCGTCCTATAGGTGTTTGGGTTAGTTAAGGTGGGCAGAGGCTCTTGTTTGTTCTCAATCTCGGCAGCTACACCGTGTGCAGCGGATGAGGTTTTTTGTGCATTTTTGTTGTGTTGGAAATCGGCCCGAATCTACGTCGTCACACTCATATCCACCGTGCGTGGTCATGTTGATCCTTGGCGATGATTTTAGCTGTTAGGGAAGGACTACATGCTATGTGCTAGCTGACCATCAATCAATAGTGCTTCTCTGAATTTTTATGATTCTCTATGTGTGTTTCGTTGTAGAGGTTTTGTGATTTTAGGGTTTGTTGAGGTTGGCTCCGGCTGTTTGTTTGTTCTCAATCTGGGGCAGCTACGCACGTCTGCAGCTTATGAGTGTGGTTCGATGTGTGTTGTCTATGCTTAATATGTATCTTGTTCAGGCTCCAATTTCTGGCTGTATGTTTTAGTAGCACACTCATATGCTGTGTGACACTAGTGTGCTCATTACAAGAGCTAGTATGCTAGTGACAGTCATGTTCAAGATCATATGATGTTTCTAGTGATTGCTTTTGTGGTTGGAATTGGCCTGAATATGCAGTGCCCCGCTTTTATCATTGTTGATGTGTGCTTGGTTTGGTTTCGGTGGTCTGTGGATCTCGGTGATGATTTTAGGTGTTTCCGTGGAGGGACTCCATCCTTATGTGTTAGCTGAGCATTAATCTTGTGTGGTTCTATGTGTTACATGTTCATTTAGTATGTGTTTCTGGGATTGTATCGTATGATGTGTTGGAGGGGCTGAATGTAGTATGCAAGTGGGTTTTTGGACTCTATTTGTTGATCTGTGTAGCAGCTTTATTTTCTAATTCAGTTCTGGCAGCAGATATTTACATTTTTGTTGCTTTCATTATAGGTGTGGTTTTCATTTTTTTTGCTCTTTTTGTGCTATGCAGATCACACCCTACAAGCAGCTCCAGCGATACTGAAGTGAGCTTGTTTGATTTTGTTGCATTTTTTCTCCGAATATGTCGCCGTTTTTGCTTGTGTGTTCCTAACTGTGGTTAAGCTATCTTCTGTTTAATGGTTGCAGGCAGTAGACAATGGGAGAAGAAATACTGATTTAGAGGATGCGTTGTTTGGGTTATTGAGAAATAAGGTTTTGCCTTATCTCTAAGCACATTAGGTTGTTTTTTATTTTTTGAGTGAATTGTTCTTATGTTGGCTCTTATCATATTTTGGGCAGTCTTTGAAGCGTAAATTCTCTGATTACTGCAATGATTTGATAGCAACCAATGAGGTTAGTTGTTCTTTTTGTTTTCTTGTTACTTTCTTTTTTATTTCACAATTACTTTTAGGTTATGTAAATACATGATACAGCTTTTTGTGTTGGATTATCTTTTGTTTTAATTTTTTCTACTATTTGTAGGCTAAGGAAAATAAATCAGTTGGTGTGGGTAAGAATGCTTTCACCAGATTTGGGTTGAAGTATTTCTTGGATGTCTTGAAGAAGATGACACCTGATCGAAGAGCCATTATTCAGAAATTTGGCTTTGGCTGTCTGCTATGGTTTGCTTGTTCAAGTATTCCTTCAGATTTCTGCCGATGGGTTGCTGATTGTGTTGATCCAGTATGTTCCCAGCTCACAGTCGGTGGGAAGAGTTTTGTTATATCCAAGGAGACTTTCCATGTAGTGCTAGGATTGCCTCTAGGTGGGTTACAGGTCCCATCCAATTCTGAGAATGGGATGGCTTTCATTCTATCGCTTTTCAAGCTGACAGAGTTGCCTCATATTACCTTTTTCGGGAACAAGCTCATCAGTTCGGATCCATTAAACGAGCTTGAGGTTTTTGTGAGCTTTATGTCTGTTGCTATTTCATGTTTTCTTTGTCCCGACATCAGTTGTTCTGTCAATACCAAATATCTTGCAATTTTGAAGGACCCGGCTGCTACTAAAAGTTATGATTTCAGTCAGCTTGTCTATGCTCATTGTCTCAATGGTTTGTATGAGTTTAGCTCATTTGCTAAATCGAAAGGGAGGAGGATGAAGACACCTGTTTGTTGCTTATATGTGCCAGTGGTTAGTAATCTTTTTTGTTTTGATTTTTTTGGATTTTTCATGTTGCCTATATTTCTGTTATTTTGTTCTTTCTTTGTTTCTCTAACATGGGATTCTTTTTGTTGTCTCATCTTGTTTCAGGTGCGGTACCTCGATTGTTTGGATTTTGGCATAAAGAATGTTGCTAACAGCATCCCTAGGGTTCTTGTATGGCGGGGTAACATGATTCATATCTTTTCTGATCTTGATCGAAATGGTCCACATCAGTTTGGGAAAAAGTTTTTGAAAGATGTATGTGTTAATTATGTTTTTGTTGTTTTTTCGATATTGATTATGGTTCAATTGTTTCTTTTTGGGAGTAATTTATTTTCTACTTCTCATATTTATACTACATTTGTGTTTTGTTGGTGTAGGGTGTGGTTTGTTCTCACGCAGTTGGATCATCTAGGATCTCCCCAATTGTGTCGCCATTGTCCTTTGACTTCAGATCGAAAGCTCAAGAACAGTTTGTTAGCTCTCTGCGTCCCGATGTATGTTTTTTATGGTTCTGAACCTTTAGCTCCGTGTCCTTCTCAAATTTAGGTTTGATTGGTGATTGTTTAGTGATATCATTTTATGCCTTCTCTGTTTTGAAGGTAATAGATGGCATCATGAGTATTGGTGATAAATTTCTCTCAAACAAGTCCACAACAGTAAAAGAAAGTTGGAAGCCTTAGTGCACAATGTGTTGGATTTTCTTTGTAAATCTAGTGATAAGCAAGGCAAAGCAAAGGCATTGCAGATGGCATCCGACGGGGCATTCTCAAGCAGGCACATTTTGTTGTATGATTCTGCCAACCCTTTATGTTCTATCTTTCTTTGGTAGTAAGGATTTTCTTTTTGTTAATTGTGAATTTGAATTATCTCTTGTCCTTTTGTGTGGCAGGTTTCAAATGCAAATGCGGAGGCCGTTTCTCGCAGATGTGATCCTGAATCATCCCGTCAGCACGATCGCACTCCTCTTCAGGAAGCTGGTGGTTTTTCAGCTAAGAGAACTCCCGACCCAGGTAGGCTTCTTTTATGGTTCTCGTGTGTGTTTATGTTGTTAGGTTTCGGTGTATCATTTATGCTTATTCTGGTATTTCTTGTGCAGTCACTCCCGATTGCTTGATAACTAATGTTGTGGAGGGTCACACTCACCCACAGGTAGATTTTTTGTAGTTGTTCATTTTATTGAACGTGTGAATATTTTTTCCATAATCATTACAGTTCTCTTATATTATATTTGTTGTTCATGCAAATGCCAGCCCCAGAAATGCCCCCTTTAAGGAAGGTGAAGCCGAGGAACTGCACTCTGATGTCTGAAGAAGATGAGCAAAACATCTTAAATCGGAAGCCGAGGGCTGATGGACCTGTCCCTGTTATAGATGTGCCGGATTCACCATTGTCAAAGGTTTGCTGCCGGTTTTCACATAGTCGTTGTCTTCCTTTTTAATTTCGTTTCTCTGATATTTGTTTCGTATAACTTTTTTTTCTATGCTCTTGTTTCTTTGTTGTACAGCCGCGTACTGCAAACTTCAAGTTAAATCGTGTTACTGATATTCACAGAAATGGTTCAAAACAAGCTCCGATTCCAATAGCTGATTTTTCACCGAAATCTTCATTGGTACATTTTTTACTTCTACTTTGTTGGAACTCTTATATTTAGTTTTCTATCTCTATAAGTTGTGTGTTTTGATTTCTGCTGTGGGGATGGTGCAGGAACGTGGTGTGCATCTTGTTGGTTCAAATGATTTACGAAGGAGATGCTCTGAGGTGTCAAAGAAGGCAGATGGATATTACAACAACATGTTGTTGACCAGTCAGCATGTTGGCAATGGTGTGCCTGATGCCAAAGAAACTGTTGTTCATGCTGAAGCTAAAGGCATTTCAAATGATGCTCAGGATGCCCCAGCAATCCGAGTTCGTCGGAAACACAAGTTTGTCAACTGGCTCATGACTGGACACAATCCTCCTCTGCAGGCTAACAGCAAGTTCCCTGTATCTGAAGAAGAAATCATCCACTATTCTGCTATTGTTGAGCTAGCAAACAGCCCTCATGCAAAGTAATGCCATCTTTTTCCTCTATTATTTGTCTTATTTTTTTATCTTTTGTATTTTTACATGGTTGCAAGCTCCATGTTTTTGTACAAGTACTAGTTCTACTGTTAACTCTCTTTTTTTTATCCCTTTTTGGTTCCATTATTTGATTTATTTTCTTGTTATTATGGGCAGGACACCTGGTGTGGATTACCCCAAGGTTCATTGCAGCTACAAGTCGTTGGGAGATTCTTTGGCGCCTAATGGTGAAATAGATAACTTCTTAATCCCCTGTTTTTGCCGCATGTTGTTTGAAGAACGACACCCTACCATCTCTGGGAGGCATTATTTTTTCCCTCATATTGGGGTTGGTACCATTTTTTTGCCTTCATTTTATTTTAGTTAAGGGAAACTGCTATTTATTTTAGTTAGGGGGAAACTGCTATTTATTTTAGTTGACCCTCATTTATACTTTTATGTCTCCCTTGCATTTCAGGATGCTATTCTAAAGTATAATGGGGAGCCCAATTTGGAACAAACTGTCCGAACATCGTTCGAGGGTGCAAAGAGTGCTAGCAAGGGCAGAAACCTTGGTCATAGAGATAACAAGGTACACTTATAAAGTGTTTTTCAATCCTTATATTTTTTATATATGGCCTATTGTTTATGCTGTTTACCCTTTTTCCGCAGTTATTCTTCCCAATAGTGAATTCTGGGCATTGGTTTGGTTTTGTTGTTGATTTTGACGAGAAAGTTTTTGTATTTCTGGACTCCTACTTTGATAAGAACTCCCCTTTCCAAGTGTCAATGAGGAATCGATTGGTTAGTATTATTTGATCCTTTTGTTTTTTCATTTAATTTTCATTTTTTTAAAGTAGTTATGATATTCTAAACCAGTATCTCTTGTATTTCTCCTTTTCTGTGCCACAGACAGAACACTTTGTGCAGTTGTGGGAGCTGATTATAAGCCAGAATCACAACTTTGCTGATTTTCAAGCAATGTATCCAGATGTACCTAAGCAGAAGACCAAGTTAGTATCTGAAACCTTTATGAGTTCTTGTTCTTTTTTATTTTGCTTTTTCACCGAATGGTTCTGTGTACTAATCTGTTTTTTTTGTGCACACAGGTTTGACTGTGGTGTGTTCATGATGAAGCTTTTCGAAACATGGACCCCTTCCACTAACACTCGTTCCATTTTCTCTCATCTTGATATCCTGAACATCAGAATCTTGTATGCGAACAAGCTCTATTTCTGCAGCAAGAACTCAACTGATTTTTCCTTGGTTACAGATTTTTATGCAGCGGTACGTTGTTTTCTTTCATATATGTCATTTTTGGCTGGGGTAGGTTTGACTCTACTTTGCATTGTCTCACTGATTTTTTTGTTTGTTTTTCTACAGGGCTGATATGGTTGCTTTGTCGTCCGAGGTCTATGGCAGTTTCTAATTTTCTGCGACAAGTTGTTTTTGTACTGGAGCGCTGTATGCACTAGTCGACGCTGATCTTTTTTGTTTTCCCTTTTTGGCCTTGGGTTGGCACTTTACAGCATGAGAAAAAAGTACGATGTATGTCTCGCTGGGAGTGTGTTTTTGTTTGTTACAAATGGTTTGCAGTTTGTGACTTTGGTTATATATATCTTCGTTATATATAGCTATCTCTTTTATATTTTCTCACTATAAGTATGTCACGCGAATGATGTTTTAGAGCTTTTTCGATGATCTACTAGTGTCGGTAGCGTTTGATTTATCTTGTCCTATCTGGATTGGTCACCAAGGGTCGTCAAATTAATGTAATGCGTTATACATGGCAACAATTTTCTACAGTTTTGCATGATCTAAATTTTTAAAAAGCTAGCTAGATAATTTAGCAGCAATCCTGAATATTGAATGTTACAAGCATTCTCTTTTTAAGGCAGCATACAACAAATAATTTACATTTGTTTTTTTTAGCACAATCTTCTCGATTCTTTCTCCCCATTTTTGCTCCCATTGCTGTCTATATTCTTCAGGTGCAAATTAGCTTCATATTTTGTCTTCTCTGCGGTATCTTGCACTAACTCAGCGGCTTGCTTGTCTTTGTCTTGTTGACCATCAACCTTCTTGCATTGCTTCTTCTTCTTTGTCAACGGCGGTCTTGCTGCTCTTGTATTTGTCTTGGGGGGTGCTGCTGAGTCATTTTTTGCGACTCGTGTCCCTGTTAATTTTATTGTAATGATCAGTACTTTTTTAAAATTGCTGTATAATTGAATAATTTTTTATCCTTTTACTCACCTGAATCATTCTTCTTCTTTCGAGTCCTCTTAGGTTTTGGTAGGTTGTACTCTTTATCCCTGTTCGTGCACTTCTTGATAGTGTGGCCGTATTCTCCACAATGGCTGCATTTGTAAAATTTCCCTGCCTTGATAGCTTCTACTATTGTCATCAACCTTGGCCTCCCTTTTGTGTGAGCATCTTCTGGGTCAAAAAGTTCTATTGTTGAGTTATCTTCGCCCCGCCAGATGGGTTTGCAAAATTTGCCAGTGTCCTTGTGTCAGTTGCTTTCTTTTTCATTTCTTCTTTAAGCTCTTTATCAATCTCTTCCAGTCCCTTGTCTACTCTGTCCATTTCTTTCTGCAGGTATTCATATTTTCTCTGGTGTGTTGCCCCTTTGGAAGCTGATGCCACCATTCTTCTAGCAAGCATGTTGTACCTAAGTGTATCATTGTCAGCTAGTGTTTGTGGCACAGGTAATGGGTTCAGCTTCTTGTACTTTTTGCGCCATCTGTCAATGATGTACTTATCTGGTATCTTATCTATGTCCAGGTGTAGCATTGTCTTCAATATGTGAGAGCATACTAACCCATCTTTCTCAAATTTGCAGCATATGCAGTGGTATTCTTCTTTTTCCAAGTCAACTTCCACCACATATGTCCTTGCTCTGTGTTCCTTTATTGGATAATTGGGGGCCTGGAACACCAGGTACAGCTGCCCTGGTATCTCCTCCTTTATTCTAAGTCTCGTTACATCAGTTAGGACTTTCTGAAATTTCCTGAATATAGCCAGGTTGTACAAGTCATGCGCCTGTATCTCTATATAGTACTTAGTCAGGAATTGTTCTGGCGGCACTTTCTTGTGTATGGCATTGTGGTCACTCTCATTCTCTCTGGAATGTATTGTGTCCATGATTCTCTGATACTCTCGTAGGAAACTTGTCATGCTAAATTGTGCTCCAACTCCTTTTTTGAACAGGGAGTTTGTGCCCTCACTCCTTGCTGTTGTCTGCAAGAAGGGGAAAAAATCCTTCTTGAAGTAAACAGGTACCCATCTCTTTCTGCTCTTCCACATAGTTTGAAAATATTCTATGTGTCCTACATCATATTGTGCTATCATTTGCTGCCATAGAGTCTCAAACTCCAGCTCTGTCAGTGAGTTATCTACTATGTCTTGGAACTCCTCAAATAGGCCCTCATTAACCTGGAATGTCCTGCCCCCTTTTTGCTCTGCTTTACTTTTCACATGGTACAAACAAGATTTGTGAACCGTGTGTGGAAGCACTGCCTCAATTGCAACTTGCATCCCTCTATCTTGGTCTGTGATTATTGTTTGTGGGTGTTTACCTCCCATAGCATAGATAAATTCTTTGAAAACCCACTTGAATGTGTCAGCACACTCATTGACAATTAAAGCACACGCAAATAGGTATGTGTGTCCATGTGGAGAAACACCAACTATTGGAGCAAACGGTAGGTTGTACTTGTTCGTCAGGAAAGTGGTGTCGAAACTAATGCAATCCCCACAAGTTTCATACATGCTCTTTGATTTTCCATCTGCCCAGAACACACTCTTCACTTTGTTATTTGTATCAACCTGAAAAGAGTAGTAGAAACTCTCATTCTCAGCTCTTTTTTTCTTGAAATACTGCGCCACTTGCATCACATCACTGTTTTTGAGCTCTCTGTTTATTGTTGTCCCATAGTTGCTCACTTTCTTCCTATTGTAAGGTGTATTTTCTGTGCCTCCTCTCAAATATGATAGCACTGACACAATCTTGCTGGTTGTGATGTTTGCTTGCCTAAGTGATCTTATCATTGCTTTCTCTTCATCTGTCATGTAGATGTGTGATCTAAAGAACCTGCTCTGGGGACTCAAAGCATGATTGTGTTCGAGGCATAGGTTAGTGATGCGCCAAACCCCATCTTTCTCACTTATTATCATCTCAGTTTTGCATCCTGTTCTGTCTATTACAGTTGTTTGTCTATTACAGTTGGTTTTGGTGGGGCCCTGGCATACTTGTTGCATTTCATCGTGACTCTGATAACCTCCCTGTTTCTCTTCCTGCTTGTTGTTCTAGCAGCTGACACTACAGAAACCGAGAAGCCTGCTGCAAATGCATACATGTTGAAGAAGACTTGAGCTTTCTCTCTTGTTTCAAATTTCATCCCAACTTCAGGTATTTGCTCCTTGTCAATTGTGTAGTCATTTTGCCCTTGGGAGTTTGTTTCTTCGTTTTCAAGGAATATCTCTACATCTTCTTCGCAAATTCTCTGTCTTGTTCTTCCCCTTCTTGATTTTTGGGCTTTGTTCTGAATTTCCATCAGCTTGTTTTTGTTCTGAATTTCCATCAGGTTGCTCAGTATTGTTTGTATCAGTCATCTGTAGACAAGAAATATTCACAGTATGAACATTTTCTTTTTATAAACTGCAGTCTGTCTTACATCATTTTTTCTATTTTTGAAACAATATCAGAAGCTTACCTCATCAAGCTCCATGTCCTGGAACAAGTTTTGTGTCCACGGGTCATCGTCCCATGCCATGTGTCGACCCCTACCACTTGGAGTCGCCTGTAAGTACTCATTTCCCTGCAGATTAAGTAATGTATATTTATATCAGTGAGCATATATGTATATTTTGACAATTCATGTCATTTGTTTTGTACCTTGGTATAGTTTTCGGTTGATTGATGTCCGGCTCCATTTTTTTGTTGTAAGATACTTGATGAATAGTCATTCTCCATCATATTTGTCAATCTGTGTTTTCCAAAATGATTCTGTTGTGAGAAAGTCATATTTTTTTCTGTGAGTGCATGTTGAGTACCATGCTTTTATATGAAATTTACCACTGAATATGACGCTTGCGGTGAGGAATATGGTGTGAGGAAATCCCCGTTCAGCAATCATGTGAATGTAAATTCTTTTTCCTGCAGCAGTTTGTGAAATTTTAGGTAACAGAGTGTTTATAATAATGATGGCATTAGTTTGCTTTAGTTTTTTGAAACTACCTTGAAATATATGTCGTCGCATCTGAATGTTGCTGTGTCACCGGAGCCTCCAATTGTGTATGCATTATCAACATCCTGCAATAGACATAAAGAAGTGTACATTATAATATCCAATTTAAATATTATGAATAGAAATCATCTCTCTCTCTCTCTCTCTCTCTCTCTTAATCTCTCTCTCTCTTCCTTTTCCTTATCAGTCAATCTCTATCTTTCTCTCTCTCTTTTCCTTTTCTTTCTCAGTTTAGCTTGAGTCTCTCTCTCTCTCATTTCTTATCAGTCACTCTCTATCTGTGTCTCTCTATTTGAGTGTCTCTCTGTCTATTGATTTCTCTCTCTCTCCCCCCCCCCCCCCCCTCTCTCTGCATCTTTTCTTCTCTGCATCTTTTCTTCTCTGCATCTTTATTTTCTCTGCCTAATAATTTTATTTCTCTGTATTGAAATACAGAGGCACTCTCTCTCTCTCTCTCTTTTTTCTCATTGATGTCAGTGTTAGTTTCTCAGTTTAGTCAGTGCCTCCCTGAAGTGAGTGCCTCTGTATTTCTCAGTGTTACAGTCTAGTTTCAGTTGTTCAGTGTCTCAGTGTTACAGTCTAGTTTCTCAGTTTACAGTCTAGTCTCAGTGTTTGAGTCTCTCTCTTGATTCTGAAACCACGAGATTTTATTTCTCTCTTTGTGATTCAGTGTCTCAGTCTTGTTTCTTTATCTCAGTGCATCAGTGCTTCAGTGTTAGTTTCTCAGTTTAGTCAGTGCCTCCCTGAAGTGAGTGCCTCTGTATTTCTCAGTGTTACAGTCTAGTTTCTCAGTTTACAGTCTAGTCTCAGTGTTTGAGTCTCTCTCTTGATTCTGAAACCACGAGATTTGTTTTCTCTCTTTGTGATTCAGTGTCTCAGTCTTGTTTCTTTATCTCAGTGCATCAGTGTTTCAGTGCATTTTTCCTTGTTTAAGTGCGTCTGTCTTTTTGTGTCTCATTGACTTTTAGTGACAGTGAATCAGTGTTTTCATTGTTGGAGTCTCTCTCTCTCTCTTGATTCTGAAACCACGAGATTTGTCTTCTCTCTTATTGATTCAGTGTCTCAGTGTTGTTTCTTTATCTCAGTGCATCAGTGTTTCAGTGCCTTTTTTCATTGTTTAAGTGCGTCTGTCTTTTTGTGTCTCATTGACTTTTAGTGACATTGAATCAGTGTTTCAGTGTATCAGTTAGTCAGTGTCTATGCACAGCGCAGTTATGTGTATGCTTCTTTTGCACCTATATATATGCTTTCATCCATTCTACTTCTACATAACAACATACCCTCTCTTTTTTTCCCCTTTGGTTCTGTCACTCATCCCACAGCTTCACAGTCGACAAGGTTGAGTGTTGGTTTCCTTTTTTGTTTAACCTTATTTGTTTGTTGATTTCCTTTTTCTCCTTCATGCCACATACGCAGATAGCTTGTGGTACGTGCGGATCAACCGAGGGTCGGTGTGGACTACGACTAAGTTTAAGGAGCCCATTCTATGTGTACCTTACTAGTGATTTTTTCAAGTTCTGTGTAAGTTGCATCCTTACTGTCATGTCTTTTTTGGTCAGCATTCATTTGCGTTGTGTTTTTCAAGTTGGTTTGATCAATCAGACCTCATGATTTTGATGTATATCCTTTTTTTGTCGTTAGGTTGTGCCATGCCATGTTAGGAAATCATTTAACCAGGGGACTGGGAATATTATAGACGTCGCAACACCTAATGGACACCAGTATCGCTTTGACATTAAGAAGAAATCAGGCCAACCCACACGGCTTTGTGGTTCTGAGTACAAGAAATTCATTTTTCAGTTTGGCATGCGCGCAGGATACAAGATTTTGTTCAACATGCAGGAAATGCCAGAGACAATACCAATCTGGCCTGAAGGAGCTAACGGTGAACCAATATACGGTATCATCTTCGTTCCATCTTTTCATTATGTGTGGGCCTGATTTTTGTTGCATCATTGTGTCTTATGGTTATTTCTTATTTCTTTTTTTGTTGTGAAGTTGTATATCCTCAAAATATGAACCCTGGAGGTAGCTATTTTCACCTAACCGAGGAACAGTGGAACAGATATAATGCCATCCTGCAGGGGTCTGGTGATGTAGACTGTGTCTATCTACATTGCTTTTCTAGCTCGGACATTGAGCTAAACTACATGGTAATTTTAATTACCTTGTTGATGCATTTTTGACTTGTTGTTTGGCGATTTTTTGTCTGATCTTTTCCTAGCAGTTTTGTAATATAGCTCAGTCTCATTTTTGTGCACTGTATTTGTTTGCAGAGGATTCCGAAGATCATATCCGAGGCTCTGAACCTGGGTGATTCTGGTGATGCTTTCCTGTCTTTATATGGTGGGATGATAATTCAAGCTGAGTACGCTATATGTGCTGATGGGAGAACAAGATTCACATCTGGCTGGGATTTTTTCGTTACATCAAGCAACTTTGCAGCCGGATTGCTTGTGTTGATCATTTTCAAGAGGAACGGAATCCAACCAGTGAGCATGGTTTTCCACGTGCTGTAGGGATGTCTCTTTTCATCTACTTGAACACAATTCTGTGTTGTCCTTTTACTTGTTTCCTAACATGGCATGCTCCTTTTTTGGTTTTCAATGCATTAGTCAGTGCATTTATATGTATGAATAATATGGACCATGTATCAGTGTGTTCAAATGATTCATATTTTTTCTTTGGGGTTTTCATTTGTTTCTTGAGTTTTGTTTTTGGGCGGGGGGGTAACTCCGCCTACCATCTTTTCTAAAGGTGGTAGCCGGTTCCAAGCCCGGGTAAAGGAGGAGGACCCTTTTCTGTCTCTATTTTTTTTCAATCTCCCTTGGTAGGTGTCATTTTTTTTCAGTGATTCAGTATCTATCGATGTACCCGTGGCTTGTTTTAACCATCTCAGAGCTCAATATATGGTAGTCAAGAAACTGATGAACGAAAATGGTTCTTAATTTCTTGCTTGCTGAATTGGCGGCTGTTTTTACTTGCTGGTTGTGTTGTGGTGTTCTTTTCTTTGTTCTGATCACCTCTGAGCCTGGCTCTTGTAACTTGCAAGTTTTGATCAGTTTGCAGAGAAAATGTTTGTGATCTCTGCCTGCATCTGATCCTCTTTTCTCTGCCGACCATTGTTGGAGCTGTATGGAAGATGTCCGAGTAGTGTTCATTGTCTTTTTCTGGAAGTTTTCAGTGAACTTTGTCTTACCATTCGCTGGTATGGTTGCTCTGAAACTTCGATGCTGTTCCTTTGTTATGATTTACCTCTGGTGCTGGCTCTTTTTTGTAAGTTGTCTGTTGTGTGAGTTATGATCAGTTGACAGAGTTGAGAAGATGTCCCAGTAGTTTTCATTGTCTTTTTTCTGGATCTATTTTCCCTGTGAAAACCTTGCGCTATATTACATGGAGCAGTCCATGGGAAGCAAGGCCAATTGTTATAGATAGTCATGTCTATATGTTTTATGCTTCCTGGACCTATATATATTGCTTCTATCCATTCTACTCCAGAGGCACAACATACCCCTTTTTTACCCTTGTTTCTGTCATTCATCCCACAGCTTTACAATCGATAAGGTTGATTGTATTATTGATTTCATTTATCTCTTCACGCCATATATGCAGATGGCTTTGCGGTACGCCATATTTTTTCCCAACCTGACTGGATAATGTGCTAGTGATCTTCTAAATCACAGAGCATTTTTCATATGGAACATGCCATCTATATGAGTTTTGCTTATTCACATATGCACACTACCGTCAGTTTTCTTTTTAGGTTGTTTCAGTTCTAGTTTATGTCTCATAGTTTCTATATCTATGTTCTGCCTAAATGCTGGAACAAACTATATGTTGTTACTCCTTTGAAACTACCGTGGCAGTTTTGGCAGTGCTGCCTACGTAAGAACATATCTAAACTACCTGAATATTTTCTGTACGTAGGGGGAATTTACCTGTAAATTGCATGGTTGTGTGGAGGTCTGTTTGGTTGAATTGCCCATAAATGCAGCTCGCTCCATCCTCAGCATATGTTCCTGCTTCTGTTTGGATAGAAAGAGACATGAATTCGTCAGAGAAGAACATGAACTGGCTGAGGATTAACTGGCTGAAGATGAACTCGTCTCAGGGCCTCAACCTCCAGCTGAATTTCAGATCCATGGGGGGGGAACCCCTGCGTGGGATCCTGTGCTGTGCCCAGGTGAGTTTGCTTGATATCTGGAGGCTTTGTTTTCAGATCCATGGTGGAGGAATCCCCCTTTTTCCTGGTTGTGTTCTTGATTTGGAGTCGTCAGTCGTGGTGTGCTGCCTTTTGTCTGACGGGGGCGTGGCTGCAGCTGCGAGAGCAGCGTGTTTTCTTGAAGAGGAAGAAGGTGCCTTTCTCTGTTGTGTTTTTTGGACCTTCGGTTTTGGGCTGCAGGCTAGTTGTTGTTTGCTGTTGCTAAATGGCCAGTGTCGGGTTTGGTTTTGGGCTTTTTGAAATTGGACCCGTTTAGCTACTCTTCTTTCTCTGTTTTTCCTGAGCGCGGGAAGGAAGACTGAAATTTGTTTCTCTGTCAGTCGAATCTCAGTCTAGCTCTGTGAGGTGGGGACGTCGTGACCACGTGGAGTGTTTTGATTGGTCCAAAAAACGACTGATGACGAAATGAATTTCAGTCAACTGACCAATAGACACTCCCAAAAAAATTCTTCTTTTTATGCAAATTTCCGAACTAATTGTAGCAATTTTCGTCGGAGCTGCAGATGCGTACTACCGGAGCTACAAAGGCATACTGCCGGAGCTAAAAAGGTCTATTGCCGGAGCTGCAAGCGACGAACGCCGCCTTCACGGTAAAAAGGCTCCAAGCCGGCCGTTGTCGGCACCATCGCGGTGCTACAAGCCGTTCGTCGGTGCCGCACTGCCGCCTCCGTGGTCAAGCCGTGAGTCGGGCGACGCCATGGTGCTGCAAGCCGGAGCTGGAAGCGGCTTTGGCGCCGTCGCCGTGCCGCCAACGTGCTGCGAACCCTCGGTCAGCGCCGCCTCGGTGGTCCAATCCCGCCGTCGGGGTCCCGGATGGCGGCGCTCCAAGCCCGCCGTCCGGCGCAGCGCCGCGATGCTCCAAGCCCGCCGTCGGGGTCGAAAATTGGAGCTGGAGGAAGGAGGCAACTACGGGCACGGGGAGAAAATGGTGAGGATGGCCTGCGGGAGGGTACAGGATGGGTCGCGCGAGGTGCGCCATTGCCGCCGGCAGACGTCGATGCGGAGCTGCGTCCTCGCTCCTGCCCCCTGTCGCTGCTTTGACTTTTTCGGTGCGGGTAGTAACGCGGAGGCAGACGTGATTCAGATCGGACAGTCCCCTCTACGCGCATCGGACGGCCCAGGACCCGGGGATCGGACGGAAAGATCCCCGGGGGACGCCTAGTTCTGTCCGCGAGCGAGCGCACGGCGTACATCCGCGGAGGCCTTGTATGAGGGATGTACGCGCGGGAGCGAGCAAGCCAGGCGTCGCGGGGCTGAGCCTCGTACCAGGTGCCGTGTCGAATTTTGCTTTTGCTGCCCCTCGCCACGTGGCTTACTATCCTGCGTCGGGTGACCTTCCGGAAGGGTTCCCTTCAGCTTCTTTTTTGAAACTCCACACCCTTTTATTCAACCGGAATAATGTTTACAGGAATATTAACATGTGATGGTGGCTCACCCAACCACACATGCCTACCAACGGGCAAAGATGTTGCCATTCTCGCTAGCCTATGCGCCTCAGCGTTCGACTCCCTCCTCTCATGACTGAAAGCAGTACCTCCTCTTTGCCGAGCTCTCGCCTTCACTTCCAGCAAGACGCTCCCAAATAAACCCAAGTTCACATCATGCAAGCGGTTGACAACCTCTAAGCAGTCTGATGCCACATGTATACGATCCTGCAGTAAATCATCCGCTATATCCAAAGCTTCCCGACATGCCAAAACTTCTAGGGTTCCCGGGTGGTTTATGCCCCCGTAAACTGTCACCGATGCGCCCAGAAACATGCCTGCCCGATCTGCAGACTGCTCCTACCGCTCCCTTCACCTCTGACTTTGCCACCGCTGCATCTACATTCACCTTCACTGTATGAGCCGAAGGAGCGATCCACGGCTTCGGAAGTGCTGCAGCTGGACTGTTCTTTTTCTGTCCCTGAACTTTAATCGAACTCGCGCCCATGTCTGTGAGAAACTTGTTAACGAAAGTTGCGGTCGACAAAAGGACTTTAAAAGATCTCCTCGTGGATAGCCTGACGTCTCGCATGCCAGATGGCCCAGAGTGTAACCACCATAAGCTAATCGCACCCACAAGCAACCTGCCATCCTCCATTACATGCGACACGAACAAAACAGGTCCAATTGAAAAAGCCTGCTGACAAAAGTCTCATCCAAACACAACGTCGCACATAAGAACAAACCCAGGCAAAAACAGCCCATAAAAGACAACATGCTTAACAAAATCTGTTGCTTAAGAAAAAACTCAAAGACAGCCTGCTAACAGGAGCAAAGAACAAATAGCACGAAACAAGCCCAAGCACATCCCTTCACGCGCGCAGGCACGAGGAAAAAACAAAACAGACACACGAATCGTGACAAAGGATCCAACGGTGCAGCACCCGACTACGATTTAAGCTAAATCTCAGGCGCATGGGAGCTAGCAAATCCACAAAAAAAATGTTGTACATGCTTGAGACGCGAGCCCATATTGAATTTTCAGTCTACCATTTAAAAGAAGGAAAGAATAAAAACCATAGAGCACAGTTTCTACAAATCCGCTGCTGGTTTCATGATGTTCGATGCCCTTGTGTCAACAAAGGCATCTGCGCTTCACTACTCCAAATTCCTTTGTTTTTTAAAATAAGGCAAAATATTTTACTTTTATATTGATATAGAAGAAGAAAACATACACGGCCTAAGCCAACTGACAAAAAGGAAAAAACATAGGTTAAGTAAGAAAAACTCAGACGTTTAATTCAGCTAGCTCTCTAAAAATTTTTTTGAATAACCACGAATGATGCTCGTGATTTGGGCCATTTGTTCAGAAGATAGCTTGCTGGATGTGGGAATGGCCAGAGCAGCCCTTGCCATCCTAGTGAGCGTTGGGTACTTTGAGCTGTTAAGCTTCCACCAGTTTAGAATGTCAAAATCATCTGTGTCTTTCACGCGAGGATCATCCAGGTACCGATCAAGTTCTGCATCAATAGTTTCACCGCCATATGTACTGAAAGAAGTCAAGAGCTCTTTGATTTCTTTTCTTATATTGGCGATGTATTCTCTCGCCTCTGAACTGAACGCCCGAATGAAAAGTATTTGCATGTGTTTGAGTTTGTATCTGGGGTCTAGCACAAGTGGTATGGAACATCGAAGATATCCCTTTTTTATGCCCCGATCTAAAATCTCTTCTGCTTTTCGAAGAACATCAACAACACCATTCTCAAACAAAAACATGGTGTCCTCATAAAGACCTGCCTCATCTCCGCTAGCATAAAGACCTGCCTCATCTCCGCTAGCATCTGCTAATGAAGACTGCAGAGTTTCTCTGACCTTAAACAATTCACGAAGGACGATATTTGAAGTTGGACGGTTCGGATCAGAAATGGTTTTGATGGCACGATATATTGCTGCGAAGACATTGCGGATGAGTTCTCGAGATTTACGATTTGTGGAAGAGCTAGCCTCTCTTTTTTCGGTCTTGTGAAGAACTTCCAGCCAAAGGTACAATGAAATCCACCTTTCATCGTATAACAGAACGTGATCGAGACCAAACTGTGAATAAAATTCTCCACGCTCTTGTCTAGCTGCCATAAAACCAAATTGACATATTTGGCGAATGAAACCATAATTGATATTGTTGTAAAAGCAACGGCCAGTCTCTTGAAGTGCATTATTGCAACTGTAGGAAGTCACATACCGTGCAGCCTTTAAGCTTTTATCCGTATGCATGATATTTCCAACCACCACGCTGAAAACCTTTTGACTAATAAGAAGGTTATTTACTGTATCACAGGATTCTACGGAGTCATACTCATAGGCACGCTTGTTGACATGCAAGATCATCATACGACTATTCCAATCCTCATCGATGAAGTGACATGCAGTATATAAGACTTTCCCTGCGGCTGTTTTAACTGCATCAATTGCTAAATTGACCTCCGCAGAAGTTTGTTCCAATTCAGACTCCAAAACTTCCCTTGCTTCATCACAAACACCATCGCACATATCCTCAATGGCCGCTCGCGAGGGCACCTGAAAGTCCGGGTTCAGTTGGCGCACGAAGCTCCTGAAGTAGCTGTCTTCAACAAAGGATGGGTCGTATCCATGAAGCGTTATCATTCTGACCAGATCGGCGGTAGCAGCTTCCTCCCAGTTGGCAGCCTTACTGCAGCTCGATGGTTCAGTCGATGCACCAAGAGGTGGCGCTGCGGGAATAGGTGGCGGCGAGGCAGTAGGTGGTGGTGCCCCGTCTTGCCGGGCCAGAACGGCAGTAGCTTCCTCCCACTTGGCAGCCTGACTGAAGTTGGATGATTCAGGCGATGCACCAGGAGGTGGCGCTGCGGGAATAGCTGGCGGCGCCGACTCTTGCCGTCCCGTACAGATTTTTAAGTGCCGTCTGACATGGGTCGTGCCGTCTGTGCCCTCGGCGACCAACTGTGAACGGCACCTCTTGCAGTGTGCTATCTGCTTCCCCTGGCCATCTCTGGAAAGCTCGTAGTGTTCCCACACAGGAGCCCGCTTCTTTCCCATGCGTGGATCTCTCCTCTTGCAGAGATTCTAAGGAGCTGGTGAAGGGAGAAGCGGCAGTTCCTTGTGCTGTGCCGGGAGTAGAACGCAAAATTAAAGATTGGATTACCACAAATCCAAAGACAGCCCAGATCGACAATATCAAGTATTACCACGATGAAAAGGCAGACGGGCAGACGGCCCAAGGAAGAAAGAAGTGAAGAACACGAGGGGTGGATCTGATGAACTTACATGGTGAAGTTGCTGTCGTTGCTCAGGCCAGATCTGGACTGCCGGCCGGTGAACTGTATCCCCAGAACGAACTCTCCAGCGGAGACACCACAAAACTGAGCCTATTCTCGGGAACGAATGGTGAGCCTGCCCAGCCGTTGACTTCACGGCTTGCAACCACCATGTAACCTCGCGGAAACTTCCTGTCTCATAGGCGCGTCGACATTTGCTGCATTTTCTAAGTTGGACGGTTCCCGTCGCTGTCCAATGTCGACAACTTACTTTACTCTCTACTAATGCAATATGTTCTTTATCCAAATATCAAATATTGACCAGTTTTTAGAAGTGATTTGCCACTTTCTTCATGCAAGATGTTTATATAGTTTCAGTAGTACAACAAAATACCTAACATTTAGGCCTGAGGCGTGGGAAGGCACGTGTGTACGATTTAGTCATCTGTATGGCTTGGATACCGGCCTGTAAAACATTGAACTACCATGCGCATCAGTTAGTACCCGAATTGAAAATATCACTGAGTGCCTTGGAAAACGGCAGGCTCGTGACGTGACGAACTCGAATTGGGGATTTTTGTGTGATCATGTGCGCGGGCGATGAAAGCCCTACCGCGTCAACTGTGGTAATACTTGTGCATTGTGCACGCAGAGGAACATTATGTAGCCAAAACCATTAGGCCCCGCTTGGAATGTAATTAATATTTTTGGAACCGTAATACTTACGGAGCTGCACGCAGGATTTTTCAAAGGACCTTCACAGGTCCGTGGAAATTTACCCTCGTATCACCATCACCACTAATAATAATAATAATAATAATAATAATAATAATAATAATAATAATAATATAAAAAGGGAGAGAAGGGGGTGATCCAATACATCCTAGCCATCTAAGCCTCATATCTAACGGTCACCTCGCACCGATGGTCAGTCCTAATAAAACACTCGGTGAACGAATTAATCCGATCCCGTCGTAGCGTAATCAAAACGCCATCCCCTGATTTTCTCCCCAAATCGCCTGCCGCACGCGCCCTGCCGACGCGACGACGCCGCCGCCCAGCCCGAGGAGTACCCGCCATCCTCGCCAACGACCTGAGCAGTGTTCCTCTCCTTTCCCTCGCATTCGCGGCCCCGGGAGCCCTAACCCTCGCGGCCTCCGGCTAACCGGGCGGGGACGTCGCCGCGGTGGAGGGGATCCAGCGGCGGCGATTCCTACGACCTGAGCCTCAACCGCGGCCGCAGCAGCCACCTGTCAGAAGAGACCGACGGTGATGGCCTGATGGGCGTATGTATGGAGGCCGCTTTCCAACAGAGAGATCAGCAGCCAGCATGGCCGCATGTGGATGACTTGTACTGCGTCCACATCAGTGACTACGAGTCTACGACCACATATTCATAAGAGAAATTAATACATTTATACTCTTCTACTGTAGTGAATGCTCTTCTACTTGTACTGCGTCCAAACTGCTACCATGCTCACGCACCGGAAACTCAAGGTCTGTATTGCTCCATTCTTGTCAGTTTTCTGAATTTTTTCCAAGGCCATGTCAGTTTTACTGAATTTCTTGCAATGTCATACATACTTTTTAGCTGTTGGTTGCTCTGCCTGCTTGCTAGAATCAGCTTCAAGAGACATCAATTAGACTTTTAGTTATGCGCATTCTTCTTTCTTTAGCAAGAGATGCATTGTATACAGCAATTACTGTATGATGTTGTGTTCTCTTGTTATGTGGTTTTTGATTTGTTCCCTATGCTCGATGAAATGAGTGTCAGAGCAAATAAGTTGTTGTGTACTTCCTGAGATGCAAGTCAAAAGTGTAGGGAATCTTTGGACTTCCTTGCTGATTTTGTTCATGGGAGAGAACAAAGTGAATTCGCCTGTGATAAGGTATGATCATCATGTCTAAGAGATGGCAAGAGTATGTGGTATGTACTACTTATGCATTCGGCTGTAACAAGGAAACACACATTGATTATTTATGCTGCATTTCAGGGCAGTAGATACAAAAGATTCGATGCAACATGTTAGAGTAGCGCATGAATTGATTTACTTTGGAAACCACCACATCTATCAGATTTTTTAAAACGTTGACTGGTTTACTGTGATGAAAGGGCTATGATGTGTTTGGTAAATTATAAGTTGGTGGATAGATAAAAGTTATTGACAGTTTTCTGTTTGTTTACTCTTGTGTTCCAGTGTTGGCAATCCCTGTGTTTTCTGGTATTCTGTTGCTTCCTATTACCTCTTGCTGCAACTGAACTGATCATACCGTGAAGAATTCTGCTGGCTACCAAAATGTCTCGACGGTGCAGAACTTCGTGGCTACTGAAAGATAACATTTGACGATGTTCAAGTGAGTAATGCTTTTATTGGATTTTCTGCGTGCTTTTTATTGCCTCGATTAAATCTAAGTTGTTCAAAAAATATAGAACTAAAGACTTTCCCATGTTCTTGCATGGTCATGCCCAAAAAATCACCAGGTGAATGATTGGCTTAGAAAAAATATTTTCATATACCAAGCATATAATTTGCTTTTTGTATTGGCAATTTCTCACTCCTTACTATTCTGATAGCCATTAGGTTTATCATTTCCTAAGTTAGAATTGAAATGCAATTCTGCTTTCTTATCGGTATTCTGTGTATTTATTTGCAGTGAGTCCAGTTTACTCATTATTCTTGAAACTCTGTTTTTCGTTTATATAAAGTAAATCTTACTATAAGTAATTGCTAGACAGCAAGAATACTACCAGAGTCACACTGCCAACCAAACTCGGTGGTGTCTTCACATTTTCTCCAGAATGGAAGTTACTGTGGGCATTTGTAATATCGGTCTACTGTGTCTCCTTTATCACCTATTGTACAATTCAAATCCTACAAACATATTTCGAATCTAAGGGCAGCTGCAAGATCAACCTCAGATGTTAAACCAGAGGAGTTTGATGTTTTGGTGAGAGAACGAGAGATATCCGTCCTAACTCCTATGTAGTAGATTATCGCAGCGAATAGGCTACCAGAAGTAGTGATTCCTACTTCATTCAGTTATTCAGCTTTGGCTGGATAATCAGTAGCAGCGACCAGTGAATGCTCAGCTTATTCGTGAATTGCATGGTTTGGAGCTTCTCTTTGCAAGCTGAGAGGGGAACAAAGCAAGGCATAGATGTGTAAGAGAAGCACTTATTATTTAGTCTATTTTTGTGATTTTGATGTAATCTATTTTCTGGTTGGTATTGTAGGAACTTATTTCATCTATGGAGTAAAATTATGGACAAGAGATCTTTATTTATTTTTGCCTGAAAAGGCCTAAAAATTATGCTCAGCTTATTCGTAAATCAAAAATAAATTAAATCGTTTGGTTAGACAAGAGGTACTATCAATGGATCTTTATTTATTTTTGCCTGAAAAGGCCTCCGGACGTGCATTGCACGTGCCACTTTACTAGTTGGTTAAAATACGCCATCCCAAGCGGGCCCTTAGTGGGTTAGGTAAAATAATCAAAATCAATAGAGGGAGGTCGATGTGAAAACCAAAGGTCCAGAGCCAAGTTAACCGATCCTCGTATGTGGATGGTCTTGCCCGTGACAGTTAGAGCATCTCTAGTGGATGGTGTAAATATGGACGTGTATATCTCCATATACACGTCCATATAAACCTTGCTAAATTATACACGTCCTAGTTTTTCAGTGGAACGTGTATATGGACGTGTAAATCAGGACGTGTATATTCCAACGGCTATATTTTCAAACGGCTATATTCCAACGGCTATATTTCTAACGGCTATATTTCCAACGGCCATATTTCTGGTCTATATAAACCACCCCGACCAGCTCTCTTCCAGCATCTCTACCTGTGACTTCTCTTCTCACTCCTAGATTTCTCTGTCGTCTCTCACGCAACACAATGAACACATCCTCTTGGGACATGAGTTCTTCGTCATCTTCATCTGGCGACGATGAACTCATACTTGCAGCATTCGCCGAGCGCGAGGAGGAAGAGAGGATGAACGCTCGACGCCATGGTGGTTCCAAGCATGGACGTCGGACAATCGATCGAGGAAGAGATGCCGGATTTGTTCTTCTGTGGGACGACTACTTCAAAGAAGTTCCTCGCTATCCCGAACATTTGTTTCGACGAAGGTTCGTAATTAGTACACTTCTCTGCTTTGGCCCATTTTTCATTTCCCTGTCTCATTTACTTTTTATGCACAGATTTAGAATGTCCCGTAATTTGTTCAACCGCATAGCTGAGGGTATACTTGAGCATGAGAGGGAGCATGAGTCTGATGGTTATTTTATGCAAAAAAGAAGTGCTTCTGGAGCTCTTGGGTTACATCCTCTGCAAAAGATGACCGCGGCAATGCGGATGCTAACATATGGAATAGCAGCTGATGGTGCTGATGAGTACATCCGGTCCGCTGAGGCTACTAATTTAGAGTCTTGCAAGAAATTTGTGATCAAAATTTGTGAAGTTTTTGGGGAAAGGTACCTGAGATCTCCAAATGAACAAGACATTGCTAGGTTACTTGCAATAGGGGAGGAAAGAGGATTTCCTAATATGTTAGGGAGCATAGATTGCATGCACTGGGGTTGGAAAAATTGCCCCAAAAAATGGCATGGCATGTTTAAAGGCCATGTGAACGAGCCCACTATGATCTTGGAAGCAGTTGCTTCACAGGATCTTTGGATTTGGCATGCTTATTTTGGTTTACCAGGGTCTCTCAATGATATAAATGTTCTTCAACGTTCTCCTGTTTTTTCAAAGCTAGCCGAAGGTGAAACTCCTGCAGTGAATTATAGCATCAATGGCCATCAGTACACAATGGGGTATTACCTTGCAGATGGTATCTATCCACGGTGGGCAACATTTGTGAAGAGCATACCAGCTCCAGATACCAGAAAGCATAAAACTTTTGCCAAGAAGCAAGAGGGGGCTAGGAAAGATGTGGAACGAGCCTTTGGAGTTCTGCAATCCCGTTTTGCCATTGTTCGTGGACCTGCTAAAGGATGGAAACGTAAAGAAATCGGTGATGTCATGAAAGCTTGTGTCATAATGCACAATATGATAGTTGAAGAGGAGCGAGAAACAGGTCGGCAAAGCTGCAATTTTGAGGCAATGGGAGAAAGAGTCACAGTCTCTCGTACTCATGCGGAACAACTGAGCTCTTTTATTCAGATGACTCACCGGATTAGAAATGTCGCTGAACATTCTCAGCTTAAACTTGATCTAATTGACCATGTGTGGCAAAAGTTTGGAGACGAGTGATGTCCTAGTTATAACTTTGTAATCCATTTCTTTTCATCCAGTTTTAATTTATGCAATGAGTGATGTAATCCATTTCTTTGTAATGCAGTGCTATCAATAAAATATTTTTGCTTCACACAGTTCTTACAACAACAACTAGAAAGCAGTAAATAGTTCTTACAATAACAACATATAGCTCACATTACTCTAGGCGGCGAGCAAGGATCTCATTCTGTTTAGCTTGGTAGAACTGCTTTTGCATATCAGTCATACCACTAGTGTCCATGAGCATGACCCTCTCATCTAATTCAAACTGTCTCCGTGCATCCTCCCTCTCGTTTCGTGCATCCTCCTTCTTTTTGAGTGCAATCTCCTCTTTTCGCAATTCAAATTGCTGTGCATAGCGAACATTTCTTGCCGCCTCTTTGATCTCATCCTTCTCTTGCTTTGCTGCCCACACAGTTTCTAATGACAACTTGGAAGCACTGTCATCAGATTTACCTCTCCGCAATTTGTCCTTCTTCACACCATCAGGTCTTTTCTCATGTTCAAGACCATCAGTGCGTATCGAGGTAGCATCAGTGCGTACCGAGGATGCATCAGCCGGATCATGGGTGGCTGTGCCCGGACTTGCATCAATGGTCTTCTTTTGTTTCTTATGAGAAGTTTCAAGTTCTCTTGTCTGCCACTTTGGATGCTTCGAAAACTCTACATAGCAATGCATCAATGTGAAAGGCTTTTTCTTTTTAAGATCCATTTCCTTGAACATAATGTGTGCATCGTTTGTCTGCACATAGAAATGTATTGTTAAAATATGCACAACACATATAGAATATTGCACAGCACATATAGAAGTAGAAGATAGACGCATACCTTTTCTGCTATAGTCCTTCCGCTTTCTTCCCTATTTAAAATCTGCTGAAGACAACCACAAAATTTTTGGGTCTCTCTGTTAATCAATGTGTAACGGCAATTTATTGCATTAGCATTACGCTTCGGCCATGATGATTCCTTGTGTGCGTTGTAGTGCTCTGAAATTCTAGCTCAATAAGCATCTCGGTTTTGATCTGTCCCGACAATATCCAAACTTGTATTTGCCCATGCTGCTATCAGAATCTTGTCCTCATCACTAGACCAATTTTTTCCTTTGTTGGATTTTGCTTTCTCTGTTATTGCAGAATGTTGCTGCGTTGATGGTGTTGCTTGCTCTCCAATTGGACTTTCTGGTTGTGTTTGTGTGTAACCAAAACCCATGGTGTCCAAGAAGCATTCATCACCATCCATCTGCAAACAATCAACAAAGACACACAGCCAACATCAATTTTTTAGCAAATTCTACACAAACACAAGTATTTTCTGCTACACAACAGTATGGAGACAAGTTAACCATCCTCTGCTATTTTCCTAGATCACTATATCAGTACCAAATGTACCCTAGATCACTAGATCAGTACAAAATGTACAGCATCCTCCTCTGATATTTTCTGCTATACAAGTATACAACACAAAATCGAGGCCAGCACCGAGTTCAGCCCAAATCGCAGAACCAAATCCGCCGGGCGCTCCTCCAGCACGCATCCTCCACCAAGCCACCACCGCTTCCTCCTCTCTCCCCGGTCGCCGCCCTCCACGGTCGTCCCCCAGCCATCTCCCTCCTCCCCTGTCCCCACGCCATCTCCCTCCTCCGTCTCGCCCCAGGCCGCCGCCCCCATCGCCCTCCTCCATCGCGCCCCAGGCCGCCGCCCTCCAGGCCGCCGCCGCCGCACAGGCCCGCGGCCGGAGCTCACCCAACCTCCCCAGGACGGCGGCCGCAGCCCCTCTCTACCCGCCCTCATCGTCCTCCTCCAGCGCGCCCCAGGCCGCCGCCGCACAGGCCCGCGGCCGGAGCTCACCCAACCTCCCCAGGACGGCGGCCGCAGCCCCTCTCTACCCGCCCTCATCGCCCTCCTCCATCGCGCCCTAGGCCGCCGCCCTCCAGGCCGCCGCCGCCGCACAGGCCCGCGGCCGGAGCTCACCCAACCTCCCCAGGACGGCGGCCGCAGCCCCTCTCTACCCGCCCTCCCCTCTCCATGGCTCGTGCCGCCGCCGCCAGATCTGGCGAGCGGTGCGGCGGCCGCCTGACGGTCGGCGCCTCTTCTCGCGCCTCTTCTCTACAGGCGGGAACGGAAAATAGGAGGGTGGGAGAGAGCTTACCGGTGGGGATTGGCCGCCGGCGAGTTTGGGGCGTCTTCTTCCGCTCGGCTCCGGACGGGGCGGGAGAGAGCAGCTCCGTTTCTTGCGTCTCCACGAGCGTGGCGTGCTCGTGTTTACTTCCACGACGAGTAGCGTCGTGGATAGACGTGGATAATTTGCACGCCCCTGTACACGTTCCGCTGGAGACGTTTTCCTGCCTTTTTTCTCGCCTGGTCGTGTAAACTTCGCTTCCACGCCCGTTTCCACATTCCACTAGAGATGCTCTTATGCCATAGGTCTCTTTCTTGAATTCTTGCGGAGCCGACAACGCGTGGCAGGCTAGGTATAATATGCATAGGGTTGTCGCTACAGCTGACACGGCGAGCAGCACGTAAAAATATTAGACATGAATAGGCGAAGTCGTCTGTCCGTCCGGTCGGATCTTGGTAAACCCGTGCATGCTAGAGCTAGTATATGACCATATCAATATTTGAAATAGTCAAATTACGGGCTAGAAAAGATTGAAACGTTAGCAACTGGTGGTATTTTAGGGCATTAACTATGAATTGGAGCTGGTACATCGTGTTAGCTTTGGCGCGCCAACTGTCGATGTTTTTATACTATTTCACGCCAATCCCAATATCGGAGGTCTAGCCCTTCATCTGATTCGCCAGGCCTGGCACTTCTTCCCCTACCTCCACGGCCAGGCTAGCGTGGCAGCGCGTCAAAGAGCCACCACCACAGGTTGCTCCATCCCCTGCCCCGCGACTTGTCGCTCCTCTTCATCAACGAATCAGCGACGACGACGGCATCTGCTCCTCTTCATCAACGAATCAGCGACGACGACGGCATCTTCCCCAACCTCTCGAACTACTCATCCACAACTGCTCATCTAGGCCACCGCTGCGACGCTGAAGACGAAGCAGCCGGTTGGCACTAAAGTGCTGCAACTTCTTCTCCAGTCTCCACCTCTGCTTCCTCTACAAAAATTGAGTGTCTCTTTTAGTTATAGTATGCTCGGACACGTTGTATTTACCGAGGGAGAACAATCCGAGGGCATTATGGATCGTCGGCAGGTGCGCCATGAATGCAAGCAGCGTCGTTTCAGTCGCCGACGCGTGAACGACCGGTCAAGCTTACCTCTCCGCGTTCGTGGTAGGAGCGGCGTCGGCCTCCTCCTCCCCTCTTGTGGCTGATCTGGAGAGGAGTAGGTCACTCGGGAGGCGGCCTCCTCCTCCTTACCCATGTGCGGATCTGGCGAACAGTAGGTCGCTCGGGCGCCTAGCAGGAGGAGGCGGAGCGAAGCACGGCCGACAGGAGAGGACGAGGAGCGGTAAGGCTAGGACGGCAACGACGCGGAGATATTGAGGACAACGAACTCGATCTGGATCCCCGGCGACTTAAGGTAGAAATCTTTTTCCTCCCAAAAACCTACATATGGGGTTGTGCTCTCAACACAGATAAAAGTTAGATTGGTCTAAAGCGAAGCGAGTTCGATAACTTGGTACTGGTGGACACTTATCATCGCCCTCCAGTTTCACCAAGTCAGCAACAATGGTTTGTATGGAAACCAGTCCAAAACATAATGTCATTTGTCATAGATGAAATAGTTGCAGGTAAAATCAAAACCAGAACATCACAACCAAACAAACTTGACTGATGTCTGTCAAGAATTAAAATCGTAGCTGAAATGTTCGAATTATACGTTTTTGTTGCAGTGAGTCACGAGCTCTTGCGAGTTGCAGGTACAGGTGTCAGCGGCGGTCCCGCTGTGGCCCGCAAAACACGTTTTTAGTTCAAACTGATCGAATCTGAGCAAATTTTTAACTACAGTACGGCCGCCGCTCTGCAACCTGAGTTGGAGGGCCCTCATCTTCTCGTTGATCCTGTCTCTCCTCCTCTGCTAAAGGGATTAGATAACGAGGACGATAGGACTGCAGCCATCTAGTTGGAGTTGTAAGACAAGCGGACTGTTGTCCGGTCCCGTCTCATCCTTGGCCAAGACCACCAGCCCAGAGCTCCTATATAAAAGAAAAAGAAAATCGAGAGGGAAAAAAAAACCTATACCCGTTGCCGCCGCCGCCATGCGGCAGCCGACCCCTCCAGCCGGCGGGTCACGGCCGCCGCCCATTCCCCGCGACCTGAGCAGCAGAGGGTTTATGTCGTGTTTCACTTGGAACGAGAGTCCCGAGGGGCCAATCTCAGGGGAGACGATGAGTTTGCTCCAGGAGCTCTTCTTCGATCTCTACAGAGAGGCGTTCCGCCGGCTGCCGATCGAGGACATGCCGGACCTGGACATGGACACCCACACGAGCGGCCTCTGCGTCGGCCTCCTCGACCCTGTCACCAACATCATCCTCAACAACATCGCCTCCCTCCCGGCTGGCCTGGCAGCGAGCTCTCCCCCTTCCGCCCGTCTGAGTACCCTCCGCGAGATCAGCAGATCATCCAGGACATAATGTTACCCCATGGTGTACCAGTCCATCAGTATGTTGATCGAGTTCATGCAGCTATACTTCCGGTTCCTCAACGAGGAGCAGGCCGGGCGTTACCTCCTCTGGGCCCGTGGCGATCTTGCCCTGGCCGTCCTCTTCGTGGAGCACGAGCTGTACTTTGAACGGCCTATGATTCCCGACCCTCGCTCCCCGAGGACTCGGTTCTCCTTCGAGTTGATCGCTCCAGACTACCTCGCCAGGCTCTCGACTTTGTGGCTACCCCAGCATCGGCTGGAGACTCTAGCCTACGCCCTTTCAAAAAGGAAGCTCAATGTACATGATGTCATCGCCATCTCCGGTGTGCTATACTCTCAAGGCACAGCACCTCCAAGGACGCCCTTCTCGCCAATGCCTCCAGGACCTGCTCACTGCGCTTATCTTGGAGATGGACGGATTGGCATCACCACTATTGTTCAGCTACCTGGAGACTACATCTCATCCTTGCGGCACCATCTAGATACACGGCCCATGCTATCTAATTACAGAGGAGATGCTATCCAGGATATTCTGTACACAAGGAGGCCTACTCAACTAACCGCCGCTGCATGGGAATCCTGTGAGAAGAGTAACCCTCCCGGTGAGGCCACCTGCCTATACATCCGTTCTTTGAAGATGTACCTGCATGGCATGATCCATGGCTTCTACCTCAAAGCGCTCGCCAAGCTCTCCGCCCACGACGCACGCCGCCTCGTTCGTGCCATCGTCGTCGCCGGCCACTGCTACGGTCCACTCGACCCCGTCTCCAACATCATCGTCACTGCCATGTGGTACGAAGCCAAGTTCCCGTTCCCGCTGACCTCCAACAGCCCGGCCGGTCTAGAGGAGCATCATGACATACTCGACACGCTCTCGCTTCTCCGTACAGAATGCCGCTCTCTCGTGGGCCTCGTGGCCATCTTTTGCGACACCGTTGCCGAACAATCCTTTCATTACACTTTGAAGTCGCTCTGCCTCACGAAGTGTGACCTGTCTGTCGAGGTACGGCGACATTTGGGGCAACTTCGTGCAATCAATGTCTCCCAATCCATTTTCTGTCGCTACCGCTGCTGCTCAACACCCGCAGAGTTCCGCCCTTGCGGAATTTCTTTTCTCCCTAGCACCCATGCAACTGGAACACCTGCGCCATCTGCTGAGCGCCGATGGCAAGCTCTCTGTCGATTGTTTGCGTCAGATCCGTAGCATGTTCGGCCGGCGTGCATCTGCGATGCCAGAACAGTTGCCAATAAACCATACGGCCTTGAGCATACTCTCAGGGAAGAGGTCTGACTATGCGGACCAGCAGAGCTTTGCTCGCGATTGGGTTATGCACTTGCTGCAGAAGTACGCCCGTCAGCATCCTATGGTAATATACATAATGCTTATTCAGTTGTTATTTTATACCTATATAAGAACTACTTATTTGTGACACAAGTTCATATATTTGACATATATAACAGCATTGCACATATACTTTTGCTAATAAATACTCTAACTGCTGAGCATAAATACTTTTTTCTAGGAGCCCAAATATGAACTCGTATGCGTATGCGGTCTGGAGTCTATTGGACACACTGACATTTGTTACCATGTCAATTTTATGGCTGCTGCTGATACAAGATACGAGAACACACTCTTCTTTGCGGAGTTTTGGGTGTCATATGGTGACCAGTCGGAAAGATCATTCTGCTGCCCTGTGCCCATACCATGTACTGGTAAGTCGGTTTCAGTTCAGTATTTTAGCTTACTAGAACAATTGAAGATAGTTATAATTTCGGGAATATTTGGATTTTTATATAGCTTTGCACGTCTATGGTTGGACAACATAGTTCAGTTGGGTATTACTCTAGAAAAATCTTAAAAACATACTACCTAGTTCAGTTCGGCTATAGGCCTATAGCCCAAGCCAGTTTGATGGTTTGGCTCTTGTGTTACCAATCAAAGTACATAATGGGGATATACATAGAAAAGAACTGCTTCCATGCCGGGTTCATATTATTGGTGTAGTATTTATACTTGATAACCCAGTTTTTTTTTTTTTTGATAGGGCGTTGTTATTATGGTGAGGCTTCTGCGACTAAAATTGTGTATCCCGATATGATTAACTACTTCTCTTGTGATATTTCTTCTGGTGGAGTTACACAAACCGAGCCTACTCGAGATACCGACTTCGTATACGCTGATTTGAGTAGGGATTCGAAGCTTGTAAAAGTCTTGCAGAGGTTATCAGCGGAGCAAGAGGCCGTGCAAAGGGGTTTACATCTCAGGGAAGATTTACTACAGGGGCCGCATTGCGAAGATGGGGAGTGGTGGAATGACTGCGAGGTGCCTACATGGTATGCGTAGTGCCCAACGATGTGTATTGTGTAGATTTGTGTATCTGACTGTAATCTTAGTATGCCTTCTGTGTGTACTTGGGATCAAATTTTGTTTAAGATTTACGGGAGAAATTTGGGTAGTTTGGACCTTCAAGCATTACCGGAAATCATCCGTTTGCTGAGTTTTTCATCGGGCACCCGGCCACAAAGAATTGCACATGAAGAAATTAGTGAAAAACATCCGGGAAAGAAACAAAAAACAATCACAAAGAAATAAACTTGCAAAGAAACGAGAAATCACTTGGTAAGGAAATACTCTCGAGAAAATCATTGGACATGTGTCCCCTCCGGCCATGGTTTACGGAGAGGAGACAAAGCGTTAGCTTTGCTGAGTGCCTCCGTTAGGCACGCACACGACAAACCCACCTTTGCCATGGCGCTCTCCCACCCTCCACCGAAACCCTAACCATGACGCTCTCTAGGATCTACTACGAATGGACAGCCTTCTCCATTGGGATTTCACGCCCGTCCTTGCGGTCGAGGCGCAAGTGCGTCGTCATTTTGGATCCTCAGTCCACTTCTCCTCCTCCCCATTATCGAAGGAATTCTTTCTTGTGCCCTTTTTTTTTCCTTCGGCTTCGTTTGAACTCTCGGTTGAATCTGCTGGTTTGGCTCTACAAAGTTGTATTGGAGGTTCTCGGCAAGGGTTTAATGTTGTGCAAATTGGTGATCGCCACTTTCGGTTTTCAGTGGATTCAAACAAAGTTGGGCATTTTGATTTACTCTCTACGTGATCGAGTCTGGCTAGATTCGGTCTGCCATTTCAATCTTTATCGTGGAAAGATTTGCAGATCTTATTTGATTGACACTACGGTTTACTCCGCCAACTGTGAAGTTCTGGATATATCTCACAGGAGCCGAACTTTTTTCAAACCTAACCTGAATTTCTTAAAGAATTCATCTGGTGTTTCTAGTCATGAACTGGCAAAGTTTGGTTTGATTACATCTTTTGAAATTTTCAAAAGAACGAGCTAACTGGTGCGGTGGTGCCCAAGCTAACAAACGGCACACTGAGGAATCATGGAATAAATGCCATACTTCCCCAAACACAATCAAGTCCTGACGGCGGCATCCTGGAGCGCCGCTGCATGTACTGGTGAGCGCGGCTCGCTGGGAACATCCCCGGCGACATGCCTCCTCCCATGGTCCACATCACTTGCACCTGCAGCTGTAGCGACTTGAGGTACTCGATCGCTTCGTCCAGCATCGACGCCTTGTCCGTCTGGCACGCCAAATACAGATCACATCGGATCACCATCACTAAGAATTTTTCAAGATGGTAGCCAAGATGCAGGAAAAGAGATCGGGATTACATACTTTGTTGGAGTGGGGCACGAGTTGTTGCAGGGCCCTCATCTTCTCGTTGATCCTGTCCCTCCTCCTCTGCATCGATCGGATACCCATGACACAGAGTCAGCAATGGGGGCAAGAAGATTCCGAGCGAGAAGAAGATGTGTTTCGTTCATACCCTCTCCGATAAGTTGTGCTCTTGGGCGGCACGCCGCCGTTTGCCCGGCGTCGCGGCCGCGGACTCCGACTCCTCCGCGACCAGCATTACCTCGCTGGGGCTCTCGAAGATGTCACTCCGCTTCCGCTTGCCAGGCGGCTTCACCATCGTCGACGCATCATGAACGGGCATGGCTTCGCTGGTCTTCCCGCCACAGAGCGGCGGCGGTGTACTAAAGCCGGTGGTGTCCGATCCCGCCGCCCTGCGACCGTCCGCCGCCATCATTTCTCCGTATATCTCCGAGAAGAGGCCCTTCTCTTTCTCGAGCGAGCCGTCGCCATGATCGATAACGGGGTACTGCTGGAACGAGGGCGCTGCTGCCTCGTGCTGCTCATGCGCTACCGCGTTCTCCGGCCTCGGCGTCTTCTGGGATGCATGGCCGCCGCGCCACAGCAGGTCGAGGAGGCCGTCATCTTGGTCGCTGCACCAACGATATCAATCACTCATTCGAGAAGAAGAAATTAAGATGATTCAGGCAGGCGATCATGATACGAGGACGAACCGTGATGGCGCGAAGTAGGAAGCGCCTCCGATGCTGCCGCTCCAATCTGCAGCAGGGACGAACTGGTTCATGGCTACTCAAAGTACAAGACACACTCGCTCGCTGCCCACAAGAGTTCAGTCAAGTAGCAGAATCCCATTTATGTATGGGAAAGTTGTGACCGAAACAATGGCGTCGGTGTATGAAAACGATCCCGGCCGTGCATGCACCTGCAGGTCACTGTTCCGGAAGATCTCGGGCCGTCCTGACGAGTGGAGCCGATCTTCAAGAGGATTAGCGTCATGTCAATGTCGATCCAACTCACAGTCTCCAAGGAGCAGTGTACCGCACACGTTTGACATGTTCAGCTTCGGCGGCCGAGCTCGGGAACAGGTGCATATACATGCACGTGTCGCCTGACTATCATTTGAGTTGACATGTGCGCGTTGCGTGAAGCTGAAGCCTCTTGGACGACAGGAGGATCCACCGGCGGCCGGCAACAGTTTTAAATCATGCATCTCCGGCGTCCACTTCGAACGACAGGAATGTTACACCTATGACCGATCACCCATTTCACCCTCCACTGTATAGGGCACACGATTTGGATATTCCCATTTCAACCTCTTTATTGTACGTCCACGAATATCTGTTTCAGCAACAACTAATATGTAACAGATGGAGTAGAATCTATAAAATATAGAACCGTCGTTACCTACAAGCCTAGTGATAGGTGTCTACTTCCTTCGGAGAAAAAGATAGAACAGGCTACCAAATTGTCTTTATGTACTACAACCTCTGTGGTTTCAAATTATATATTTTTTTAACTTTTTCTGAACTAGCAAGGTGGCCCTCGCAAATGCGAGGGCATTGTTCTTAGGGTGTTTAATCTCTCATGATATAAATTTATTATGTCATAGATAATTGAAATATGAATTTTAAGTCAATAATCTTTCTAGCTGCCACAAAACTTTGTATAAAGAATAAATTACTATGAAATTTCCGAAAGAATATCATGTCACATATTCAAAATTCTATCTTGAAACTATATGATTGGTAATGATATTCTCTTAACTAAGAGTCCATGGATTTGTAATCTCGACATGAATATGAAACCTTGCATTGTGAATTCTTCTGGTGACAATCCGATGTAACTGTACTGTTACTCTTACTATAGCATCATTGTTCTCTCTAATGACCGACTGTTGAAATTCTACGTCAATATTGGTGTACGTCTTGTAATTTACTCTCTTTTTTGGTTGACACCAACTATTCCATAGGAGATCTCCAAAATCGTTCATAAAGCCTTTTTAAACCTACCTCCTAAGGTACGGAAAGTAATTGTTATCCTGAATCTATATCCTTACGCCGATGTATTGCTCTTTTATGCCGTTTAAATTTATTGTATGTATTAGTAGTCTATTTGCAAATGTTTCAAATTTCCAGATAAAGATTGTACCCTAAACACCCCCATGCAAACGCTTATTTGGATAATTATTTGTCAGATATTTTCTAAACAATTTTTGTTAGTCCAATACATCAATGCATTGACAATATTTATATCTTATGACAAAGTTATTAGAGTTAAATGAAAAATATTTTTATTTGTCATAACAATTTATTGGTAAAGACCCGATATGCCAAACTAAAAACAGCTTGCTACATTATGGTTAGTAGCTTTTACACTGCATCTTCTGATCACTCATTGGTGTCTTTTTCTATCAAAAAAAAAATCTGAAAATAATGGCCGGCGTATATACAATATAGTGTTATCCTCTACACAATCGCATTGCTAGCAGTAAGGACATTTTTTATGTATTTGTGCAATGTCATGCCATATGCATGCTTATGTTCCAATATAGATAGTCTAGTCACCTAAGATAATTGAAAAATAAACATGTCCTATTAAAATTGATAAGCCATTCTCACACACTCTGTTTATACAATGTTTATTCTTTTCATAATTTCAAAATTGTTCGGCACGCATTTGAAACAAATTACCACACTTGTCATAGCTCTCTCTTTCTTGGACACACATACCTATGAGACTATGAATATCAATTCTGCAAGATATATTATTGTTAATAAGATGAATTAATGTCATAATTTTTTTATAAGATGCATCAGATAAAACTGTATACATTTTAAGATTAGAGATTACATGATTTCTGTGTCGCTTCCAACCCTTGTAATAGTACATGTTGTGAAACAATTACATTGTTCCTTCCAATCTGCTAGATTTATCCGGTTGGTGTTAGAAGTGCATATGTGTGTTAGAAAAAATGGTCCGTGCAGTCCTTTATGCGTCTTAATTTCTCATGCATGCATGCATGGATTTGTGGGACCTAGCTCATTTGTACTGTTTAATCAAGTCACGACCGCATATGTTCGTTTTTTTTTTGCGGGAGCAATCTGTTCGGTTATATGCCAACGTTTGTGCTAACCATATGGAGCCATATTTTGTACGTATAAGCGTACAATCTTCACCGTTAATATTCTTAGTTAAGGAACATGTAACGGATCAGATTATTTAGCACATGTGGCTTAACGTGGTGCCTCGAAACACTAACTCATTTTGCTTTTAGTATATAATAGATCATTTGTATCAAGCCACATTTCGGTGTGTTTGTCACTCAACTCATATCAGTCCCTATAAAGTCCAAATTGAAATATATATCCAAAACATTTTATAATTTGTAACGGAGGGGAGTACAAAAGGGATAAGTCACCACTTTGGGAAAAGGTGGGAACAAATTGCAAGGCAGTGTAGGATTATCCTATAAGATTCTAGTATACGGTCTTCTCAATTGTAATCCAGGCACGAGTTGCGGTTGAAACCTTTTAGTTGAGCCACAAGTTGTGGTTGGGACGATGCAGTTGAGAAAAAAGATACATTTTGAGACACAAATATCGTTGAGATGATGTCTTGAAATTGTACTAGAATTCGTAGTAGCTCATAGTAAAACTTCTATAAGGTTGAGCATATACATTGAGCCCAAATTACACAAGATCAGTTCATAGAAATTTCAACAACAAAAAAATCAGTTCATAGATAGCATTTTAATTTTTCTTCAAACATATTTGGATAGGAGATCGAAATTGTACTAGAAGGCTCATACTAAAACTTCTACGGGTACTGTATAAGGCTGAGGGTAATGAAAATCGATCCCAGTGGGGATAGCGCTGGTACTGTATAAGGCTGAGCACAAACATTGAGCCCAATTTACACAAGATCGCCCAAGATCAATTCACATATAACAATTTCTATTTTACAGTTGCTCAAAAAAAGATAACAATTTCCAATTTTCTTCGTACCATGATTGATTGCTACATTAAACATTCCAATTATCCAATAGTTTTTCCCACTCACACACAAAAAAAATGCAATACCTTTTGCTCTACAAACACTTCACTCTGCATGGAAAAGTGCATGCCCATCGATATAATAAAGAATATGCTCAAAAAAGATGGTTTCCTTCATTTTAGTACTACTAAGCTAATTACTAGTATTGGCTTATTTAGCCCGTCGCCTTGCGAGCTAGCTAGCCGTTGATGTTTGGAGTAGTTGTTCCCAGGAAGACGCCCCACTTGGGCTCCCCGGCCTGCGCGCCGACGCCGGCCGGCTCGCCCACCGCCGTCGTTCGCTCTAGCCCGGCGCCGGCGACGGCCGGCACCCTCGAGCTGGGTTCCGTCCCTTGCACCTGCACCGGCGTGGACAACGGCGCCCAGACCTGGAACGGGTTGAACAGCGACGCCCACACGCTGAGCTGCTCCTGTCGCGTCGCGCCGACGTACGGCGGCACCAGCGCCGGGATGCCGGCCGGGACCGCGAGCGCAGGCGGTGCGCCGCCTATCCAAGGAATAGACGTTCCAACGCCGGACGCCGCCGGGAGGGGAAGACCCCCGGGAACCGCAGCCCGCCCGCCAGCGCCGGCAGCGGCAGCCACTTCCCGGCGCCAAGCGCCTTGTCGGACCCCACGAATCCTCCCACGGGCGACGCGGCGGCCAAATCCATCGGCGTCTCCGTCGCTGTCGACGGCGCCGTAGCTGTTGTCATCGTGCCGGCTAGAGGCCGCGCCATCGCGCCCTGCGCGAGGAAGACGAGGCAGAGCGTCACGGCAGCGAAGGTGCAGCGGCGGTCCACCATCGTCGAGGTTGCTAGGCACGGTGATCACACTTGGTGGTGGTGGTGGTGCATGGCGGAGCATTCCCGGTGTCCTATATGTAGGAGATCACGGCGAAGTTTAGGTAGGTGTTTGTACGTGCCAGGAGCGAACGCATGCAATTGTTAGATGGAGGATTTGAGCGTTGACCAGTGATCTAAGTGTAGAAGGTTAGGAGTGTAGTAGTGGTAATTAACATGGAGAGGTTGGTTTATGGTTCGGTTAGGCCATGCGATGGCCGTGTCTAGAATTAATGAACAATCTATATACTCCGTATATGGTTTGATCACCATAAAATCTTACTGCTGAGCACATTTAGCGGCAGCTGGAGATCTCCATTCAGTCAGAACATCTTTTAATAGTCAAGGCACTTCTTCTTTAGTTGTATTCAACGAAAGATCTCATAAACCAGTGATCCCATTGGTACCGTGTGTGACATCCAAAATGAGTGGGCATCGTTCTGCATTCATGTCTTACTTAAACATGCTGAAAATATAAAACCTGGAAACGCCCAGAACCCAGGACAACAAACTCCAGTTGAAAAAATAAACACATACTTTTCACAAATTACAAATTTAAAACATAGTTCCCACATATTACAAATATGAAACATTAATTCTCGCCTATTACAAACTAAAACCATAGTTCCTACATCCCCAGGCGTGCCTAGCCTCTGCTGGGTTCGGGCTGATTTCAGCTCAAGTGGAGGTGGAGTGGAACACACGAGGCTACAACCACCACAATGAGATGCTTCTGTCGGCGGAGGTTCGGCACAACATTGGTTGTGGGCGAGTCAGGCGACCGTCGCCTCAGCTGCTTGCAGTTTGTGCGTTGGCGTTGCGGGGTGCGACAATTCGGAAGAAAATCCTACCCAACTTGTGTTGGTGCCGGCGACGATGGCGCCTTGGGGAGTTGTTTTCCTCGTTCGAGGCGTCTTTGTGAAGAGTCGGCATCCCTCATCCTTGTGGTGTTGTCTCCCGGAAAAAACAATGATCCGACTTGCCGGATCGGGGATGGCGGCGTCTTGGCGTCACTCCTTTTTGAAAGCATCGCTTTGGAGACAAGACCAGGTGCTCCACATGGTCTTTGGTCGCCGGTGTCCACTGTTGCTCAGGCTATGAGCTTCTAGGGCGCAATGCAAGCCATGCATCGCCGGTTCCTCCAAGATGGCTCCTCCTCCTCAAGACTAGACAAGTCCTGCCTTTCGTCCGCCGCTCCTCTGTGCACTCAATGGTGGAGGCTACGGAGTCTCAGTGTAGTGGCTTCCTCGGAGTTGGCCGGTGTTGGTCAAGACGTGGCCTCGCTGATTGGGTATGGCGAGTCCTGTCGTTGTGAGCGTAGTGAGTGGTTGGCTAATCTTTTATTAACGGTGTTGCCGAAAGGCGTTATAGCTATTATGTGGCTTAGTTTCCTCTTTCAAGCTTAATACAAAGACATTCACTCCCCTGCATTTTCTCGAAAAAAAATAGTTCCCACATATTACAAACTAAAAGCATTATTATATACCTTTGGTTCTTACTCTTCGTCCTCCTCGCCCTCGGATGACTCTGCCATTTTACGACTTCCCCTGGCCTCATCTTTGAGCCATATATGGCCCTATTTGAATATTGTTATGGCATATATACCAGCGTGGCGTGCAACGAATAGTTGCTTTCGATCAAAACAACAATGAAAGCATGTAATTTTTGTCGGTTTTGAGACTGCGTATTAATTACTCTCAACGTTCCAAATTATAAGCTTCTTTAGACATTTGAATATATACTAGATACGGACTGAGACGAGTGAACCTAGACTAAAACGTTTTTAGGTACATCCGAATCCAAAAAAGGCTAAAGCATCTTATATTTTGGAAAGGAGATAGTATCTTTGAAATGGGTCTCTCTACGTCTCATTCGACTGAGACGTAAGGTTCGTCTCAGTCGAATGACGTCAGTGCTGATGGTCTTCGTCAAATTCGGCCCAGCTTCGCTCCTCCAGTCTTTGTTGGGCTTGTTTGTTTGTTTTTTTTTTGTCCCGCTGGTTTCTTCTCTTGTTGTGGGCTTTGGGTGGGTTGACACAGGAAAAAGCCCAACTTGACAAACAAGTTTGTACCTATTGCAAAAATAACCCTGATAAATCAGAAAACCTAACTAACATCCTTTACCTGGATGAAAAAGGACCGAAAATAGAGGAAATTTGCAAATAAATCCTTCAGAAAAAAAAGAAACTGTAATAAAGCGAAATAACAAACTCTTACCTGCTCCCGCATAACACGGCCGGCGGCTCCATCCCCTTCTCTTCTTCTCTACCTCTTTCTTCTCTGAACTCATGTTCGATCCAACTATCCAAGGCTCAGATCCATGAAAAGCAAAACACAAAATCAAGCTCAAATCAGCTGCTGTTGGGTAGAAAATCGATGGAGAAAGGGAAGGAGAAATTGGGGCAACAAATCAAGAATCAACAACAAATCTCAGAGAAGAAACTTACCAGAGTGAGTAGTTCCAGCGATTTCCCTCCTACATCGAGACTTCTTTCCCCTTTTTCTGCTCCATCAAGCCTTCATCTATTCTCCCAGTATTCTTGTTCTTGTTCTTGTTCTTGTTATGCAAATCTCAGGGAAAGGCTGTTTACTATTGTTCTGCTTGTTGGGCTGCAATGATTTGAAGATACAGAAAAGCCAAATTAACTAGTTTGTGTTGGTATATTTTCAGGAAATGCTTGGCAAGATGATAGTATAATTGGAACTCAGGTCAGTGCAACACATATATTACTGCTACTGTATGATGACAACACATATAGCTGCACATATATTACTGCTACTGTATGATGACAACACATATAGCTGCACATATATTACTGCTACTGTATGATGACAACACATATAGGTGTGAAAAAATAGATGGTGCTGCAAGAAATATGATACAATCACTGAAAAACGAGTGACCAAAATATATGCACAGCCTTATTACTTTATAATGACAACAAATATATATGTGAAAAAATAGATGCTGCTGCAAGAAAATGATACAATTACTGGAAAACTACTGACAACAAAATATATGCAGATACCTTATTGCACTGACCTGAGGTACCTAGTGGCAGAAACTTCAGGATTGCAACCAAGCAACAATTCCAACAATCAGGTACCTAAAGTGCATGCCAGCTTTTGAGTTACTTTGGATATTTTAGCCCACTGAAGATTCATACAATGATTCAAAAAAAAAGCAGGCATCTTCAGGAGGATATCTCACCCATCAGGAGCATGATGTGCAACCTGGCAACTTCTTCAGTCAACAACAGAGCAACAAAAGTTATACCCAGGTACACAAATCACATGCAACATACTCTCCTCCGAAAAACAACATGAAACGATGGAAAGCATAATTCATAATGACAGCAACAAATAGTTCAGATCCTTATTACATTCATCCAGTACTTTAAACAAGAAAACAAGCAAGTCTCAAATATAGCAAACTTAACGATGATACTCCAGCATACCCCCTTCACATAGCAATTGCAGCTTCAGATGGAAATGTAAAAGGACACACTGGCTGTAATCAAATGCCAACAAGGTCAAACGAAACCTGTAGGTTGTCGTCATTCATCTTGTGGAACATAATTAGTACCAGCATTCCTGCATCCAGATTGTGTGCATGAGCAAACTCTGCCCAGCCATCCTTGAAACGGATCCTGCTATCGGCAGTTGGGCCGTAGTTAGCTTGGGTCTTGTTTTGTTCGTGGCCAAAGACAAGATACGATGTCCCGCTTCTTGGGACGTCTATCACTGACACTAGATGTTTTGGAATGCGCTGTCAAAAACAAAACCAACAGAAAACACAAAACAATGGTGTGAGTGTTGATAAGATGAATTTGAGAACATGGTTTTGCAAAACACAAAATAGAGAAACACAAAAGTTTGTACCAGGCCATTGTGGTTGATATCAGTGTCAATCAGCCTGTGTATGAAAATAGCACCTTGTCCTAGTCCACGCATCAGAACCGCATCATTTATGCTTGCAACCTCTGATGGCTTCGGCTTCACTCCTTTAGAGATAACAACAACTTTTGCAGACTCATCAAATACGAACACCGCTGTTTTACAGATGAAAACAGAAAACAACAAATTATTAAAAACTCTGAATTTATTGAATGCACATAAAAAACACACCAAAAAAAAAAAAATTGTACCTTGCGCGTCTTTTTCTTTTGGGTTTCCATCCTGATCTTGAGGATACATATGAACATAATCCTTCTCAGGCTCAAACTCAAACATGATAATGTCTGAAGGCTCCATGTTGTAGTCCTCTAGGAATTCATTGTATTGCTCACCGAAAATCCTAGTCTTGTACTGAAGTTTGTCAATTTCAAATTGATAGAACTCATTCTCCGGTGTTTTAACTCGCATGTAATCGTCCAGTATATTGTTGACGACATTCCTCATGAAACAGGGCACATTCTAAGCATTGTGGTTACAACACCAAAAAGAAAAAGAAATGATGTCAAAGAAAATCATTACTTGCAGTTTGATTTAAAAAAGGAAAGATTGCTAGATATAAGAACAAACCGAGTAAATGTCGAATTTCGATCGAAGTTGTATGGTGAAGCCCCACACAAGATTGTTTTTGTTTGCCATGCAAGGCCCAGCAGGGTTCCCACATGCCGTACACTTCATCTAAAAAAACCCAAAAAGCCATACCATCAGAACATCTCACAACCAACAAAAATAACACAAGTTATAATTTGCCACTTCTGTGTTTAAACCTACACAACTCAGGTAGTGTATAAAACTATCAGATAGTACAATTAGTACAGAAGAATAGTACTAGCACTAGGTTTATAAAAACTTCCACTTGTATGTTTGGCAAGTCAACTGGTGCTACTGGTACTACTGTGCACTTCAAGGGTAATCTATATACAGATAAGTTCAAAATCTGGACAAGAAATCTTGTCAAAACATGAAAATAAAACTAGATCTGTTCAAACAAGCATATACACATGGTAGAAGTAGCACACACAACCCCACGAATATGACACTAATAAGAAAGAAAATAAGAGGAGGTGGGCTTGCTAGTACCCACCTTGATGTCGACCTCCAGATGTGGAGGACCTCTTTCCTGTAGGAGAATCACTTGGTCTCAGGGCAAGGGAGCAGCCGCCAGGGAGTGTGTTGGGGTGGGGGTAGGGTTTCTTCCAGTACACAAGGATACAATATATATGTCTCTGTTGTAGTAACTGTTGGGCCTGAGTGTTAAATGACCTGGTGTAGTAAATGTGGTAGTTGAGAGGGTGGCAGTTTCAACTACTTGTGTTAACACCTGAAATTCGAAAAATAAGCAAAACTTCATCAGGAAACTGATTTAACAATGATGTTGATGCTGATAACAAACATGGCAAGAACATTTTACAACAAAATAGTAAAAAATAAGAACTTATATTAACATTTTAATTATGTTTTGTAGGTGCTCAACAACCATGCTGATGGCAGTTCAACATACCATACATCATATGATGAAGACATTGATGTAATAAGATAAAAATTGTTGTTTATTGTCCAAAAAATTGGAACTGCAAAAACTTATACAAACTAACTAATAACAAAATTTCAATGAATTTGCAGTTGATGAACATGTCATATACACAAATGCTGCTTTCGGTTGATGGGCCATCGTTTTCTCAGGTGATTTTTTGTACACTGCCTACAAACAACAAAACAATGAGAAAAAGTTTTTTAGTCTACTTATAGTGGTCAGTTGATTACATTTTTTGCAGGCTTATGAGAACGGGACATATTGTAATGAACCGCTTGGTTTTCAGTAGCCTATGGGGCAAGAGGTACAAAACAGAACCTATAACTATATGTTGCCATCAACACCAGTGGCACTATTTTGACTGATTGAACCTATAACTATGTGTGTTAATGGTTTTCAGAACCATACATTTATGGTCAATGGGAGGTATTCAAATCCAGACACAATGAGTGAAAGTGATGAAGAAAAAGAAGAAGCACCAGTATTTGGCCTAGAAGATGAAGTTGACAACAACACAAACATTTTTTATGATTGGCATGGTGACAATAATGCAAACCAGCATGATGAAAATGAAGATGATATTTCAGATGTGCCAGATCCCACTGATCTTGCAACAGGAAACTCACATGATGTACAAGGCGAGGAACCACCGCAAAATGAAGCTACTGAGCACATTCAAGGAGAAGAGCAAAATCTGACAAGTTTGGATGTGCCTGGTGTAGATGGGATAGAGCAACTCACCCCTGAGGACATTCGCATCTTCCTTCAGAGTGAAAGTGCCGCCGCTGCAGAAAGTTACAGACAGCAGGTTCTTGATGAGCATGCTCCGCATATGGGCAAGGTTTTCGACACTGAGATTGCTGCCTTCAGATTTTACAACCAATATGCTGATCTTTACGGCTTCTCAATCAAGAAAGCAGGCAACTACAAAGGAAAAAACACAGGCAGTGAGGTTGGCAATAGGCGAACTTATAGATGCAATCGGTCCGGCAAGGTTGTTTCACAGGAAGTTAAAGAAAAAAGGAAGGAGAAAAGACGAGAGAATGACAGGAAGAAAGCAGGGACAGATAAAACTGAACCAAAACGTCAGCGAACAAGGAATTCAATTGAGATAACAGGTTGTGAGGCAAAGATGGTTGTTACCATTGAAGACGGGAAGTTTGTTGTCACCAGTCTTGATCTCCAACACAATCATGAACTCAGCCCGCATGACGAAACAAAATTCCTGAGGTCACACAAACACATGACAGATCAAGAGAAGCTATTCATCCGGACATTCACTTCTGTGAAGCTTCCGACCAGAAAAATCATGTCAATACTGACATACCTCAGGGGAGGCAAACCCAAGCATGTACCTTACACAAAGAAAGATGTTAGCAACGAAATGAACGCGATAAGGAATGAAAACAACAACAATGACTTGATGCAGGTGTTGTCATATTTCAGGATGCGATAGTCCGAGGATGCAGATTTCTACTATGCCTTCAAATTCGCTCCGGGCAGTAACAACAAGACGCAATGCATCTTCTGGGCAGATGGGTTTTCAAGGAAAATGTACAGCCTGTACGGAGACTGCTTGAGCTTCGATACCACGTACAAAACAAACAAATATTACCTCCCTTTTGCACCATTTGTTGGAGTTACTGGGCATGGTCAGAATTGCTTGTTCGCGTGCGCGATGGTTCACAATGAGACAACAGATACATTTGAGTGGTTGTTTCAGACCTTTGTACACTGCATGGGGGTAAGCAACCAAAGACAGTTATTACGGACCAGTGCGTGGCAATGGGAATGCAATTGACAAAGTTTTCAAACTAAGCAGACACAAAAACTGTTTCTTCCACATCAAAAGTAAGGCACAACAGAAGTGTGGGGGGAGTTTCGGAAGGATACCGAACTTCCACTCTGATTCTATGACATCCTAAGGTTCTCTTTGACCGTTGAAGAGTTTGAGACTCTGTGGCCAGAAATGATAGAAAGATACAAAGTGGGCAACCTATACTACTTGAGCCTCATGTGGAAGTACAGGGCTAAGTTTGTTCCAGTGTACTTCAAGAAAGACTTCTTCCCATTTATTCATTCAACTGCTTGTAGTGAAGGAACTAACGCAATATTCAAAGACAATGTTTGCTCAACTTTCAGTGTGATTAGTTTTCTTGGTGAGTATCAGAAAATTTCTGAAAACATTGAAGAGATGGAGAAGAAACAAGATAGTGATACAAGAACAACTGAGCCTCAGTACCGCATCCGCACAAAGCTTGAGATGCAAGCAGGTCGAGTCTACAACCGAAAAATATTCTACAAATTTCAGAGACAAATACTCTTTTCAGTTAAGTTGCTTGTTGACGAGATAGAAAAGAACGAGACGTATGCAGTCTACAAGACTCCAATGTTACAGCTTCAAGATTTCAGGTCAAGGAGATACATTGTTTCTGTGAACCTGAAAGATGAGGAGTTTTGTTGCATTTGTTGCAAATTTGAAAAAGATGGGATAGTCTGTGGTCACATACTAAGGGTTCTGACACATCTTAACATCACTGAACTACCTGAGAAGTACTACATTGACAGGTGGAAACCAAAGGAGAGAAAATATATCAGGGACCAACAGTACAACATACCTATGGAGCTAACTACAAGCAACAGACACCTCAGACACACAATGCTGTCGAGAAGACTCAACAACATTGCATCTGAAGGGTCGGTCAAGAACCGGCAGTACTTGTATGTAACAGGCATATGCAAAACCGTAGAAGAAAGGCTAGATGAGATGGCGAAGGAAGATGAGCTAGAAGAGACCAAGAACAGGCAGTCAACACAAGCACCAGCGGTGGAAAGTTCAGGAGCTCACCCGGATGGTTATGGAGACTTCATACAAGACCCTGATGTTGCTCCGTCAACTGGTCGTCCAAAGAGTTCAAAGAGGCAAAAGACTTTCGTCTAGGAACTGTTTTCGAAGCAGCAGATAACTTGCAGTCATTGTTCTTCACATGATCACAACTTTGCAGGCTGCACAAACAAGCATATAGACAAATCAGTTTTCGAGAAGAATGCACCAAAAAAGAAGACAGCAGGTATCGCTTCATTCTTTTAATATAACAAATAAAATAAGAATATTTATTGTAATAATCATTTGACATTGAGCAAAGAAAAAATTCTAATTTGAAAATCTGATAGCAGGCAAGAAACCAGGTGCTACACAACCAAGGAAGCGGGCACAGCCAAAGGTTCAGGCCAAGAAGAAAACAAGAGATGAGCAAGCTGAAGCTAAAGATACAAGAACATTGTAGATGAGTGAAAAAAAGAAACAATTTTGGTCCTATGCTAATTAAGTAGAAGAAAGGCAAGATGAGGATGAAAGCTAATGAATATGTTGTTGGAGAGTGATAATGTGATTCAGTGGACATTTACAAGAACTATTTATGCTATTTTTTGCATTATGGACAAAAAATAGAAGCAGAAAGTGTGCAAGAAAAATACGCACCTGTTTGTTTGCAGCTCGGATATAACGTTGTTGCTTGGTTGAAAAAATTATGCATGTTTTGCTTTTACAAAAATCAATCCTGAAAAACTCTCTGTAAAAACATGTATAACACATATACTTGCGCTGCAGGCACGTGACGGATATAACAGTCCTTATATATATGTAGAACTAGACAAAAATATATTTTCAAGACCACAAAACCACAAAAACAGAAAGAAAAGCAACATGGTGTTGCATACTGCTGCAACACTAGACATCGTTTTAGACTTTTACATATAGAAGCGAGCAAAAGACCGATACATCCACGATATCTATACAACCTAGACTGGAAACGAAACGTCATATAGCATTGATGACGATGAAATGAAAGCTTCAGGAGTCTTCTTGTCTTGGATCAGAGACAAATTGCAGAGACAAAAACTCTTTTGGATAGCTTGTTCAGAATTATCATCCAGAAAACTGTGTTAACAAAAGATAGTTCAAGTCTTTTCTGTTTGCAGACTGTTCACTTCACCTCAGGTTCTTCTGAATAAATATAAGAGGAATCAAAATGAAAAAGACTGAACAAATAAAAAGGTGAGTGGAAACAAGCTAAAAGTAAGTAAAAATATACCTCTCTATGGAAACCGGTGACAAGGAACTTGGCGTCATCCAAATTGTTGCTCTCACTCATAACCATATCATGGCAGTACCTGACACGGAAGTAGGGAATATCTCTGCTCGAAAAACAGCATTGCCTGGGGTTTCTTGGGTCAAACAGTTCCATGTACTTCATTGAATAATTTCCACAATCATCACTCCTAGTTAAAAATCAATACCAAAAAAAGAACAAAGAAAATACTTTCAGAAGATTATAAGGGGGGGAAATGATTTAACTAAAAAGATGAAGGTACACTTGTAGCCTTGTAGGTACCACAATAAACAAGCAGATAACTAAAAAAACAAATCAAGATGAATTATATTGCAAAAAAGAATGTTAAAAAAATACCCTGGTTCCTGTGTTGGTACATTCGGGTACACCCTCCCAAAGTCTTGAAAGTCCGTGACTTCCTGTTTTGCCTCTTTCCATGTTTTAATGAAATTTGGAATCTGTGCAAAAAGATAACGTTATTAACAAAATATCAACTACAAAAAAGCAAAACGACAAAAATAGCTGTCCATCTATTTCAAGAACCATAACATCAAACTATGGTGTAGCATAAAATGATTCAGACAACTATGCGTAAAATCAAATCTTTATAATGGTTTTGTTCCCGACTTCCCGACTTCTCGACTTCCCGACAAGTATCAAACAGACTTCCCCGACTTCCCGACTTCCCAACAAGTGTCAAACAGACTTCCCTGACTTCCCAACTTCCCGACAAGTATCAAATAGACTTCTCCGACTTCCCGATGTCCCGACTTCCCGACTTCCCGGCAAGTATCAAACAGACTTCCCCGACTTCCCGATATCCCGACTTCCCGACTTCCCAACAAGTATCAAACAGACTTCTCCAACTTCCCGACTTCCCGGGCACCATTTTTAAAAAGAAGATTTTGCAAATCAAAGTCAAATTCAGGTTCAGATTTATAAAAAAAAAGTATAAGAAGCTTACCATCTTTTTGTATACATGATTGTGAAAAGAGCTATCTTCACCATACACAGAATCAAGGAAAATGAAGTTGCGTGATATGAAATCAACCATAAACACAAACCAATGGTCGCTCAGCACCGACGGGAATACAAGCTGGCTCACACAGAAGAAATAAAGAAACAATGCGTTAGAGGAAACAAAGTGAACATGAAGATGGGCGAACAGAAAGACACGTTGTCTCACAAAAAAGATGCTAGGCAAAAAGGCATACCATGTCTGCCAAGTCTAGTTTCAACGCTTTCCCAACCCCCCGGAATGACTCAATTGATTTCTTATGATTATAAAGTTTCATTTCATTGCTCTCTGCTTTCTCAAGAAAATGGTCCTGTTTTTTACGAAAACACAAAAGTATTTATACACAACCTTGAGATCCTGAAATAACCAAATATCAAAATACAACTAGTAAAAGAGAGTGTGCAAACAATGAGTCATGGATGTACTTACAGATATAGTGTTGAAGAAATAATGTTTGCGCGACAATCTTGGGTGTTTATCCCAGAACAATTTGCGACAGAAAGCATTAATGACCCAAGCCTCAACCTTCCCATTAATTTTCATTGACGATCCTAACTGCAACATAGATACCTTAACGCCATTCATGTTTAATACCCATTGACTGAAAAAACATCAAACAAACAGACTTAGATTCTAAGAGACCATGAAAAGATGATTCAAAAGAACAAGAAAAATATATACAATCAACAGACCCAAGGAAAAAAACATACTTACACATCATGGGGAGGACAATCGCATAGAGTAGTAACAGCTTCCCACACTTTTTGATGTACAGGAAGTACTGTGACATTATGGTTGGTCTCATAAGGAGAAACTACCCATCTGCTTCTCTGGACAACCCTTTGAGGTCTCACGTTTTCTTTTCCAAGGTAACTACTAGCATTTCCTAGTGACAACTCTATATTGTATATATCATCGGTCTGTTTGCTCATTTTGTTGCTAGGTTGTTTTGCAAAATTTTCACCAAGAATTTTGACTTCAGGAGAATCCTGAAAGTAGACATCATAAGGTTTAAATCGATAAAATTGTCAACAAACACAAAACATATGAACTGTTATGACAAAATTATTGAGTTATAAGCATGCAAAACAATGAAAAGCATCAAAATTCAGTTCCATAATTTAAATAAATCAGTGAATAACTAGATGCAACCACATTCAGATATAAAAACAAGGCTGGAAAGAAAAAAAATGCTCACATCATCATTGATGAGGATGAATTCTCTTGTGGCTGTTTTGCCTTCAGAGCTGGGTAGATCAACTGGACTTCCATCAAACAATTTGCGCCCAGGCATCAATGATCTTGAGATATCCTGCTTAAAAAATGTTACAACTTGTGTTAGAAAACGTTTGGCTATACAACAAACAAATGCAAAAGAAAAGATAAATTTACTGAATTAACAACAAAACAAATAACTGACCGTTAATGGACTGCTAGTGGAGGCAGAATTAGTGTTTTTGAAATGCTCTTGGCTGATGTATGGAGCTTCAGGAGTTGCCTGGTTTCACACAAAACAATTAAGGAAAAATGAAACAAAAACAAATTAATATATTGAGAACCAGAAACACAACAAAGGATTGAAAAAAGAATACACGTTTGTTTCAATTAAAAAAATGAGAAGACATATAAAGGGCCTTACAAGATCAACAAAGTTATCGCGCAAATTAGACATCCATTTAGGTGAGTTAGTTAGACCGGTAGCAGCAGGCTCCTTTTGGGCACATTGTGGACTGCTTATATATTCTCTTGGGCTCAAGATCTCCTGGGTTGAAATAAACTATTTATATGAGTTCAAAAGAGGCAACAAAATAACAAAAACTGCAACAGTGCATGATAAAAGAATTGAAATGACCTTTTCAATAGAAGTTAAATTCTTCGATTGACTTGGTGTTTCAACTGCCTTGTCATCTCCAACAGCGCGCAACTCCCAATACAAAATTGCTTCCTGCGTGAAACAGATAAATGGGAATTGTAATCAAATAACATTACTTGAATACCAACAACTCATACACGATAAGATGAACAAATTCAAAAATGTACAAAAGGATTCGAACAAAAGCATTTCAGAGCTAACCTCGATCTTTTTGGCATACGCAAAATCGTCCATTCCACTAGGCCGAAACAGCTCCTCCTCTTCAATTGTTTTACCGTTATCATCTTGATCTTCATGAAGCCTAAACGTCGGCATACTTTCATCATACCAAAAATACTTGTGCCTAGCCATCTGCAAATATTGGGCTCTGTTCATTGGTATATTTTGTTGATGACCAACAGCATTAGAACAATGTCCTGTGGATGCGAAGACATTAGGTGCGTCTGGTCTTTGTTCTTGGACCTGAAGACTGGGCTCATGTGAGGACATTAGGTGAACCGAATGTGGTTTCGGTGTTTCCTGTTGATCATTGATTCTTGGAGTTTCAGAGATCTGATAAATGAATTCACAGATAATTCATCATTAAAAATATTGTAAAAAACAGACAAGAATCATCAAACACAATGGCACCCAAAATATTTTTTAACACAAAAGAATGACAAACCTTCTCGTTTGGTGCATTTTGAAAGCTGAAATGACCATCCTCTTCCTCAACAATATTCTTATTCAAATCCATTGATGTTTCTTGTGCTACATATGTGGTATGCCGAAAAATAATGAGCGAGGTGTAGAAAATTATCAAGGAAACAAGCATAGAAATAAACAAAGAAGCTTTCAAATAACTCACATCGTTTGGTGTGCTCTGAAGGGTTGGTTGTTGTGACCATGTGTTGAAGGCTTACTGACTGTATATGTGGCAACTGAGATTCTCCTTGTGTTATATTGGTATGCAGCTGTTTAGCAGTGTTGTTATCTGACGACATGGAATGCTGGGAGCTATTAACAGCTTCGCTGCGTCTCCTCTTCCGTGGTATTAGAGGCTCATCTGTTTGTTTTGTTATAACACCAAAAAGGAAACACATAAATTAAGCTCAAAACAAGGCACACAGAAAGAAAAAAGTAGATCAACGAAGGTGAATTGCAGGCAGTAAGACAAGAAGTTGAGAAAAAAGATTTATAAATAATTACCATCTTTATTGTCTTCAGCTGAGCAATCGTCATTATAATGTACTGTTGTGGTGCTAGCACACACATCATTTGCAGTTTTGAATGAGCCATCATCATCTTCTGAATACGGCAGTTTTTCAGTATCAACTGACCCCAAATCATTTGACACAAAAGCATTGACAATAAGAACAACCAGCTTCTGGACATCATTTTGGGTTGCTTCATCTTTATCCCTCACGGTTGATGAAAATGCTGCTGATATACTATCTTTCATCTAAAAATATTAAAAAAAAGCAAAATCAAAAAGAGAAAAGAGAAAAAACCATATATTACTACTAACAACAAAATGAATGCACATGCTCAAGGAAAAAAGGACATGATAGAAAAAAGCATCAATAAAAGATGTATGAACAATCATCTGTGTACCTTGCATGATACTAAATTAGCAATAGCTGACTCTATGGCTGCTTTTACATGATCATCAGAGAAGTCGTGTGTTTGAGGTCCTTTTGTCAGTTTGAAGTAACAAGTTTCAGTAATATCTTTGATCTGTAAAGCAGCAGAAAAATGATACATTATAACCACAGCGTGCAAAAAGCCGATGTATATATATAGAGCTACAAGTCTAACTAAGAATTAAGAACAAAAATACGACACAAAAAATTAACACAAAGCCACTGTATATATATAGAGAGAGAGCTATTCAGACAACAGTTAGTAGCTATCGGTTGCATGCAACCGAAAAAATGACTTACCGGGTAGAAGCCATATTTTCCATTAGTCGCCATGAACATGTCAGAAAAGACCTTTATGAGATCCCCTTTCCAAACTCTAATTCTTGGCAATGTTGGGGGCAATTGTATTGGCCCAAAGTCAACAAAGTCCAATAATCGAACCTGGCATAAAAAGACAAAAAGAATATATGAATCGAAAAGATATAATCAAGAATAAACATAAAAAGCAGTTAAATAACACAAAAGACCATGCTCTGATATAGGAGAGCTTACTGCGAAGTGATATATACATCCACCAAGAGTGTGATATACTGAATTCTCTTTCAAAGGTAATCTGATGAATTTCTTGATGTATTCAATTAACCATTCATGGATAAACCTTGACCAGTTGCGATCCTTGATGTTTTCAACAACAACAAGTGCACCCATGTACTTCGTGCTTATCTTTCTGTTCGAATTTGGACAGAGAAAACATCCAAGAGCAACACCCATAAAGGACCTGCAGAACACGTCATCTGGCAGTAGCTCCTTCCCCAGAATCATATTCCCCAGATATTTAAACGAGGGAACATCACTAAGGCCAAAAATACCAAGAAATGCTTCTTTCCCTGCAACTTCATCACTTTTTACAAGCATTTGACCATTTGGAGTTCCTAATACATCTGTACCAGCTTCTGGAGATAACTGAATCTTCTTGGACCCAATTTTGATAAACTCTTCTTCAGTGTTAACATGTTCAGCAATCCACTGGACAAAACCTCTAGGGACAGAACAATCACCTAGCTCAAGCAAATCACCGAAACCCATCCACATAACAAGGGACACATACTGAGGGCAAGATTTCACTCTCTCCAGCACTTGGTGAAAGAATGTTATGCTAGATCTGCTGTACGCATTCCTTTCATCATCGGCATCGCTGCCATTAGCTTGAACCTTTTTTAAACATTTTCTCTGAGAAATGACAATAACAAAAAGTAAGAATTACTAAGCATTGGGACAATTCGAAGTTAGACTATAAGTACAAAAAGGTTTAACAAAAAGGCAAAATGGCAAACAAAAACAACACAACAAAACCAAAATAATATATAAAAGCAACTATCTGAGACAGCGCTAACCTTTCTCTTCATTTTAGATGCGCTTCTTTGCCGAGTTTTGTTTTCCACACTCCTGACAATCTATCAAAATGCATACAACAAAACAGAAATAAGAGGCATATAAGTTCAACCATATTATAAAAGATATCATTATAATCAATGATGAAAAATGAACAAAATACTAAAAAAGTGTAACTCACAATCCTCAATATTTCCTGAGTGATATCATTCTCGCTGGTATTATTGGAAGGTGGCTTGTCATGTTCAGAGGCATTTTGTCCAGCAGAGTTGTTAACACGCTTCCCATTAGACCCCACCTTCAGAGTACAAAACCACAGTAACATTCAGGTAACCAAAAAGGCATCCATTGCACACTATAAATTTGAGTTGCTTGGAAAAAAATACATTACGACTTACAACCCTCAAAATTTGCTCTATCATTTCATTCTCGCTGGTTTTGATGTAATGTTTCTTGTCATCTTCAATTGTATTTGGTCTGGAATGTTGACCAACACGATCTCCATCAGACGCCATATTCCTAACAAACAAACAACTGAAACATGAGAACAAAATTGTCTGAAAGTGCATCATATAAAACATTACTACCTACGTATGAAGCACAGCTATGATAGTTTCCTAAAATAAAAAAAGAGCAATTACAATATGATCAGCAAAAATGCATATATATCTGAAAACCACACAACTGCATCACAAACAACTGTGAGTGTTATCTTGCTATTTCAGAAACATACATCCATGAAAAATAACATATTCAGATAACACTACTTAAAAATGCTCAAGGAGCATTCTAATTAGCATCAGCAAGGATTAATAACTACACCACCTTCATACACAGAAACAAATTGAATCAAAAGACATTGACACACCAGCAATTTTCATAGAGTAAACAACAAATCCCTGCTTCTGACTGAACTTAATGTCATGCCACCCCTAAGAAAACCAACACTAAACTGAACACCTGCTGCCCCTGTCCAAAAAACTCAGGTAGGTGTGTCTCTGGAAAACAAATAGAAGCTAACACCTACACTGTTACTTCACTGTATATGGTGGGGCAACAACTACACACACGAATTTCATTAAGGGGCTCGAAATTACCAAGGCCCTAACACAAAATCTACACAGGGGATCACACCGAAGCATCTATTAGCATGTCATACATACATACATACATACATAGCATAACAAAATCAAATCGCGCTCGAATCTCAACGATTTCTGCGGATTTGTAGACACCACATAGCATGCCTATGTCAGAAGCTTACTGTGGGGTGTCGGGGAGAAAACGCCGAAGCAGGGGTGCGGCCTCGGACAGGATGTAGTAGAGCGGCGGTCGGAGAGCAGGGGCGCGGCCTCCGACAAGCTAGGGAAGCGCGGCTAGTAGGTGCAGGGCCTCGGAGACGACGGGGTATCGCGGCGAGCAGTAGCGCGGGCCTCGGACACGATGGAGCAGAGGCGAGCAGGGGCGGGGCCTCGACGTCGTCGAGCGTGGCGCCGAAGAGGGGCGCCTCAACTGGCGGCGCCAGAGAGAGGCGGCGAATGGCGGAGCAGCTCCCCGCCGCATCGTCGCTTGCTTCGCCACCACTCTGCGCCACTGTTTCAAATCGAAGCCTCGCGAAAAGGGGAAAGAGGCGTGATGTCGTGCGAGGCAATGCAACCCGACAAACACAAAACGGTAATAAAGACGATAAATTGCTACGTGCACCCAACGATTTGCACCATGAGCTACGTGCACCCAACGATTTGCACCCTGAAAAACTAAAAACATGGGCCCACATTGGATAAACCACATTCAAAAAATTCAAACACCCTCATCAAAAAAAAAAAACAAGAAACTCTATCAAAAACACACAAAACCAAAATAACAAGTTATCGATGGTCATCGTTAATTACAAAAAAATTAACCATTACTGGTGTTTCCTGTTGTATCCAATCACCTGCGCCGCCGCTCGCCCTCGCCGTGCCTTCCTCCCCGCCGCCGCCATCGTTTCCTCCGGACCTCGTCATGGATTTTCGCCACGTGAGATCTCGACTCCCGCCGCCCCGGCTGCTCGTCCGCGCCATCGACGGCCGCTCCTCACACTCCATGCGTCGTGATAAAAACAATAATATTTAAAAATAATAAAGGGAAAAAACCAAAATAATAATAAAATCTCAATTGCAAGCTCAGTTGCAAGCGCAATTAAAACTGCCCCTAGTTGCAAGCGCAGTTGAAACTGGCCCGCCTATCTCGAGAAAAACAACTAGTTGCAAGCACGGTTGAAACTGCCCTAGTTGCAATTGCAGTTGAAACTTGCCTGCCTCTCTAGAAACAACACCCAGTTGCAAGCGCAGTTGAAACTGGGCCCAGTTGCAAGCGCAGTTGAAACTGGCCCCACCTATATCGAGAAAAAACACCCAGTTGCAAGCGCAGTTGAAACTGGCCCCACCTATCTCGAGAAAAGCACTCAGTTGCAATCGCAGTTGAAACTGGGCTTCCAAAAAAGAAAAAACAATAATAATTAAAAATAATAAAGGAAAAACAAAAATACTAATAAAATCTCAGTTGTAGCTGGCCCCACCTATCTCGAGAAACAACACCCAGTTGCAAGCGCAGTTGAAACTGGGCCCAGTTGCAATCGCAGTTGAAACTGGCCCCACCTATATCGAGAAAAAACACCCAGTTGCAAGCGCAGTTGAAACTGGGCCCAGTTGCAAGCGTAGTTGAAACTGGCCCCACCTATCTCGAGAAAAGCACTCAGTTGCAATCTGTAACAGCCCGAAATTTGTGAACCTAAAAATGCGGGTAAAATTTCCACTTTTGTGTTTCATTGCATCATGGCATCCATCTTAAATTGCTAAGCTTAAAACATTTAGTATGGCAACCACTAAAAACAAATGCCAAACATGACTTCAGATCACTTTAGATGTTTTGGGAAAGTTTGTAACAAATAAAAATCATGTGAAGCTTGGATATTTGTCAAGGAAGTTCCAAAAGTTCAAATCATAATTTTTGCAAACTATTTTGATTTTGACAAATAAAAGAATTTATAGAAAACCAAAAATGCCTGCGGGCATTTTCTATTTAATTGACCTATCACATGAATTTCAAATGGACTGCAAAATTTATGGGAGCTTCCTTACAAATATTAGGGCTATACAAAAATTTACAGAATTTTTGGAGGTGTGTAAGTGCCTCAATTAATTCAAATACAGTACTGTTTGTTTTAATTTATCACTGAAAAGGACCTGTTGGTAAATAAGAAAACGCAGCCAGGGGCTTCTTTGCAAAACCATCTTCTCCTTCTTCTTCTCTGTAGCGACCGGGCGGCCGAGCCGCACCAGCTCGCTCGACGCCGACGATGCTCAGCCGCGCGATGCCGCCTCCTCCCTGCTGTCGAGCATCGGCGCCTCATCGCCTGGTACAAGAAGGCCAGCACCGAAACCCTAGTTTCCCCGTATGCTCTCTCCCTCTGTTCCTCTCCACGAACCCGAAGCCCTAGCTCGAGCTCGCCGCCGAACCGCCGTCGATTGAGGTTGTCCCGGACGAATCCGAGCCCACCGGCATGACCGCCTAGCTCTCCTCTACGTCCTCTTCCAGGCGATTGGACAGGAACGCACGGAATCGTCGCCGCCATCTCCGTCTTCCCCGCGGCCGTCCGAGCACCGCCGAGCTTCGCGCCGCCGCTGTGGTCCACCTCCGGCCTCTACGTCGCTTCGCACGCAACGAGGGTGAGCTCGCGGTCCCGCTAGACATCTCCATGCCCTTCCCCTTGCTCTAAATCGTCGTCGCCACCGTAGCTGTGGTTCACCGCCGCCGTGGTACTCGCCGTCGCGATTGCCGGCGACCATATGGTCTCTTCCGCCGCCACTAGGGCCTGCTCGACACCCCGCGCTAGATGCACTTCCTCCCGGGTTCCCGTACGTGCTCGTTCGCCGTCGCCGTGCGCGTGGTCGCCGCTGATCACCGCCGCGAGCGCGCCGTTCCGCGCACCGTCGTGGTCAAACGGCCGCTGGGCCCGCGTGCTTGCGTGGCTTGCCTACGTGGCACCCGGCCCACTAGTCAGTGGCCTGGGCTAGCCACGGGCTCGGTGCAAAAGGTCCAGTCGTGTTTTCCTGGAATTAAATAAAATGGTTTCAAATACAAATGAATTTGGTAAAATTCATAACTGTTGCAATACTAATCCAAAAATTACAAATGATATACAAAATGTTAAGAAAAAGCAGATCTGTTTGTTGGTATAACTCACACATCCAATAAATTCATTCATTGATGTTTTATTAAATAAGAAAAAGGCAGAAAAGAAATAGATTTTGAAAATGCATATCTTTTTGTTGCTAGATCACAAAAATGCAAACTTGGTCTCTAAATGACCAGGGGAAGAAACTTTACATTTTTCATGACAATTTCATGTTGAAATGATACTGGAAATAATTGTTTCTTGCCTTTTTGTAAAATGGCAGAAATGAATTGGATTTTGTAAAATTCATAACATTATAAAAATTGATCCAAAAATGAAGTGTGATATACCAAAATGTTCAGCAATGAAAGTACTTCAAGTTTCACTTAATTTTCAATTATGGATAATAGTTTTGGTGTTGTTTAAAATGAATTACTAAAATGGCAGCACTAAATCTAATATTGAAAATGCAATAACTTTTCATTGGATAATCAGAAAAATATGTTTAATATGTCAAAATGCTCATAAAATTATGAACTAACCTGTAACCTCAAATTCATGCATGTTTGCATCATATTTCAGTACTGTACATTTGCAAAAATGTCTAATTCCATTAAGTTTAAATATGGGGATTATCCAAATAATGCAATAAATACAATTGGGACCCCATTTAACTTGTTGTTCATGTTCAATGCTTTCATTGTGCATTTAAAATGTCATATCATCATGTGCTTGTGCATTGCACTTGTTTTATATGGTGTGGTATTTGATTGTGTTCTTTCTGGTGTTTTATGCATCGTTAGATCAAGCAGTCGGGGTTTCTCCACAATACCCTGACGACCCGTATTACCAGCCCGTTGATCAACGCAAGCGTAATCCCCCCCCTCTGAGCATATCTTATCCTAATTTCCGCAAGTATTTTCTCCACTATAATATTGCATGCGGTTCCAAATGTCAATTTATTTGGATTAGAGTATCCTATAGTTGCATTAAGTTCCCTATGCCACATACCTGTTTCCCTCCTATATCCCTAGGTTTGTATTGTTGGCCGAGATATCTACTATGCTATGTTGATGCTTAGCCATGCTTAGTAAAATGCATAGCGGTACCATGGGTACTTCATGTGGTAAACAGGTGATGAAGTGAGAATGATGGTGGAGAATTGTGGATACCGATAAATAAACATGCTTAAAGGTGGGGATGAGAGGCCACATGGAATGTGGTGGGTTGTCTCGTTCTCGCCGCCTAAGTGCGAGTTCTCGCCTACGAGCCAAGTTGAGCGTGCTACCAGGCGTGGGCTATATGGATCCCCTATCGACCAACTAACTTGTGGCGGACTAGCCGAGGGTCCTCTAGTTTGGCTTTCCATTTGCGCGTGCGTTGAAGATGGTGGCCAAGACTGAGATGAGGACTGTGGTATTTAGGAAAATGAGTGGCCGTGGGGCGGGGTGATGTGATCCTGGCAGTCCTGCCGCCACTGATGATCCTTGGTTAGTCTTAAGCGAGGTAAAGGTTGTAGCCGCTCCCACTCAGCCGGCTTTCCCCGGAAGAGAGCAAATGTACAGGCATGTACGGGCAATGAGCCGGACGGTACGCGTGGATAAGAAGCTAGAGCCCCTTCGGGACTCCGGCGACTTTCCCTTTGTACACCCCTGTAGGGTAAATCTTTTCGAAAAGCCGTGTCCACGGTTAAGGACGACTTGGTGCCGGATTCAGAGACCATAGAATAACTTAAACAGAATGATTAAAACCTGAGTACTAAAGGTACTACCAAGAATGCAAGGTTGACTTCCTCGAGGGTGATTCGGGGAGGTGCCTTAGTAGACAGGTGTGGTGATGGATGGTGGTTGTTGAAGATGATCAGAAGAAAAGAGTTTACTTCTTACCCCCTTTGAAAATATTCTGATTAGTCGATGCCATGGAGTTATGTCTTTTCTAAAGAAAACTAGCTTTATGCAAAACAGCCATACAACCTTTGTAAGCCAATCATCGAGCTAGTAGCTCTAATAATCTTGCAGAGTTCGTCGAACTCAACGTTGTTTATTTGATTTCAGAGGAGGACTTCTTCGACCTTGAAGGTGGGTTCTTCGTGGAAGTCGACGAGTAGTCTGGGGTTCCCAGGTGGCAGCTTGGGACATCTCGGAACATCTGGCGCTGGGAATGCTTATCTGTAGGCCTCTTAGGCCATAATTTGGATCTTGTTGTTAGAACAACTTAATTTGCTTCCGCTTGATGAACTGTTGGGTCTGTGACCTCTGGTTGTAACATTTGCTATCTTTCTCTATTATAAGCGTTGAACTATAATGATTTGAGTCGTAGAGTCTGTAATGTGCCAGTTGTTCCACAAGTCTTGATCTCTCTATTATGCATTGATAGTTGTGCCTGTGTTAAGGCATCAATCGGGGTGTTGTGTTGCCAATGATCCATTCTGAGCAACACCTGCCAAAGGTTTTGGCCGGGGATTGGTAAACCCGTAACCTCCGGTTGTATCGCTTAACCGGTGACACACAGCATCACTGTATAGCAGTCGGGTCGGGGCGCCACACAATCGCAGTTGAAACTGGGCTTCCAGAAAAACAAAAAACAATAATAATTAAAAATAATAAAGGAAAAAACAAAAATACTAATAAAATCTCAGTTGCAAGCTCAGTTGCAGCTGCCCCCCTATCTCGAGAAAAAACACCCAGTTGCAAGCGCAGATGAAACTGGCCCTACCTATCTCAAGAAAAGCACTCAGTTGCAGTCGCAGTTGAAACTGGGCTTCCAAAAAACAATAATAATTAAAAACGATAAAGGAAAAAACAAAAATAATAATAAATCTCAGTTGCAAGCTAAGTTGCAGCTGGCCCCACCTATCTCGAGAAAAGCACTCAGTTCCTAGCGAAGTTGAAAATTGGGCCCAGTTGCAAGCGGAGTTGAAACTGGGATACCAAAAAACAAAAATAATAATAATTAAAAATAATAAAGGAAAAAACAAAAATACTAATAAAATCTCAGTTGCAAGCTCAGTTGCAGCTGGTCCCACCTATATCGAGAAAAAACACCCAGTTGCAAGCGCAGTTGAAACTGGGCCCAGTTGCAAGCGCAGTTGAAACTGGCCCCACCTATCTCGAGAAAAGCACTCAGTTGCAATCGCAGTTTAAACTGGGCTTCCAAAAATACTAATAAAATCTTAGTTGCAAGCTCAGTTGTAGCTGGCCCCACCTATCTCGAGAAACAACACCCAGTTGCAAGCGCAGTTGAAACTGGGCCCAGTTGCAAGCGCAGTTGAAACTGGCCCCACCTATATCGAGAAAAAACACCTAGTTGCAAGCGTAGTTGAAACTGGGCCCAGTTGCAAGCGCAGTTGAAACTGGCCCCACATATCTCGAGAACAGCACTCAGTTGCAATCGCGGTTGAAACTGGGCTTCCAGAAAAACAAAAAACAATAATAATTAAAAATATTAAAGGAAAAAACAAAAATACTAATAAAATCTCAGTTGCAGCTGCCCCCCTATCTCGAGAAAAAACACCTAGTTGCAAGCGCAGATGAAACTGGCCCTACCTATCTCAAGAAAAGCACTCAGTTGCAATCGCAGTTGAAACTGGGCGTCCAAAAAACAAAAAACAATACTAATTAAAAATAATAAAGGAAAATACAAAAATAATAATAAATCTCAGTTGCAAGCTAAGTTGCAGCTGGCCCCACCTATCTCGAGAAAAGCACTCAGCTCCTAGCGAAGTTGAAATTGGGCTCAGTTGCAATCGCAGTTGAAACTGGGCTTAAAAAAACAATAATAATTAAAAATAATAAAGGAAAAAAACAAAAATACTAATAAAATCTCAGTTGCAAGCTCAGTTGCAGCTGGCCCCACCTATCTCGAGAAACAACACCCAGTTGCAAAGCGCAGTTGAAACTGGGCCCAGTTGCAATCGCAGTTGAAACTGGCCCCACCTATATCGAGAAAAAACACCCAGTTGCAAGCGCAGTTGAAACTGGGCCCAGTTGCAAGCGCAGTTGAAACTGACCCCACCTATCTCGAGAAAAGCACTCAGTTGCAATCGCAGTTGAAACTGGGCTTCCAAAAAACAAAAAACAATAATAATTAAAAATAATAAAGGAAAAAACAAGTTGCAAGCTCAGTTGCAGGTGCCCCCCCCCCCCCTATCTCGAGAAAAAAAAACCCAGTTGCAAGATAAGTTGCAGCTGGCCCCACCTATCTCGAGAAAAGCACTCACTTGCAATCGCAGTTGAAACTGGGCTTCCAAAAAACAAAAAACAATAATAATTAAAAATAATAAAGGAAAAAACAAAAATAATAATAAATCTCAGTTGCAAGATAAGTTGCAGCTGGCCACACCTATCTCGAGAAAAGCACTCAGTTGCAAGCGCAGTTGAAAGTGGGCTCAGTTGCAAATCGCAGCTGAAATTGGGCTTCCAAATAACAAAAAACAATAATAATTAAAAATAATAAAGGAAAAAACAAAAATACAAATAAAATCTCTGTTGCAAGCTCAGTTGCAGCTGGCCCCACCTATCTCGAGAAAAAACACCCTGTTGCAAGCGCAGTTGAAACTGGCCCCATCTATCTCAAGAAAAAACACTCAGTTGCAAGCGCAGTTGAAACTGGGCCCAGTTGCAAGCGCAGTTGAAACTGGCCCCCACCTATCTCGAGAAAAGCACTCAGTTGCAATCGCAGCTGAAACTGGGCTTCCAAATAACAAAAAAATAATAAAGGAAAAAATACTAATAAAATCTCAGTTGCAAGCTAAGTTGCAGCTGGCCCCACCTATCTCGAGAAAAGCACTCAGTTCCTAGCGAAGTTGAAAATTGGGCTCAGTTGTAATCGCAGTTGAAACTGGGCTACCAAAAACAAAAAACAAAAATAATTAAAAAATAATAAAGGAAAAAACAAAAATACTAATAAAATCTCAGTTGCAAGCTCAGTTGCAGCTGGCCCCACCTATCTCGAAAAAAAAACACCCAGTTGCAAGCGCAGTTGGAACTGGTTTGAAAAAAACTAATAACAAAAAATAACAAAATAATAATAAATCTCAGTTTCAAGCGCAGTTGAAACTGCCCCCCCTATCTCGACCAAACACTTAGTCGCACCCGCAGTTTTACAAAAACTGGCTTCCAAAAAAAAAAAATTCAAATTAATAAAAGAAATAATCTATACAAACACATTCAAAAAATCTAAAGGGTATCTAAATTCCTTCATCTAATCAAACAAAATTATCGGATTCTTTTGCCATCGACTAAATTATGGCCGATCAATCCTCGCTGAAAACAAAAACAGAAATTCGAACAAAAAAAAACACCAAGATAAAAAGACCACGCTTCTAAAAATCAAACACTTATTTTTTTCCGCGAAAAAAAAACTGAAACCAAACACTGTGCTGCTCGCGGCCCAGATATTCACAACGGAAATCCGACAGGAAAAAAACAAAAAATCGAGCCCACCACCACACCACCGTGCTGTCACTGGCCCAAAGCCCAATAGTCAAATTCGAAAAATGCGGGGAAAAATCGAAACAAGGCCAGCCCAGAATCGGTGATAAACAGGGCGAAAGCACACCCCAGCACGAATCGCGGAGCAACCCCAATCCAATGGACGCGGACGTGACTGAGACGTAACATTCGTCTCAGTCGACTGAGACATAGCAAATCCGCTTTGAAATTAGTAAAAAAATTGGAGTATCATTTGTTTGTTACTACTAGTACATAATAAAAAAAAATCAATGCTTCTTCTCTCGGGTGGTCTCTCCTAATCCTTGTTTTCTCTGCCCCCCATCCACCAAATCCTCTCAACGTGCAGCTGCTCCTCCCTCAAATCACCAGAATTATAGCAACCGAAACGTCGAATTTTCCCCATCTCCGGCACCGATGACCGGACCCAATCGCCGCGCCACGAGTCTGATATGGGTAGAGCCATGCCATGGATTATCTTCGTGAGGCTCGCGGCAGCAGCAACGGGGGAGACTAATTGACCTAGGTGGAGACAACGGAGGAGCCAGCGGGTCCAGCCGGCGACGACAACGTGCGCGCTGAGGTGCTAAATCCGCCATGAGAGATCAGAGAACACCACCACGATACCGAGCTCGAAGATCGTCCTCCTCTCGAGCAGACGAGGGAGACAGATGGGCCTCGGGAGCCTGAGACGGGCCTAGTTTGGTCGGCCTTTCAGGGCCGGGCCGGCGCGGGACGAGAAAATCAACCGCGCGCGCCTTTTTTTCTTTCTCTCAGGCGTTTCGTTTAGTACCATACCGAAACCTTAAAGCCGAACGCGCCCAGCTTATTAGGCCGAACCCAGGCAGGTCTATCGCCATCACGGGGAAGATGCACGGCTGTCAGCTGCGAAAAGATGCCTGAGTGCACAACAAAAATAAAAGGCCTCACAGAACAACTTAAGAGCGGAGTGGCTCTCGCTCTCCTTATCCTCTGCTACAGTGCCCCTGAGGCGATAAGGAGGCGACTGCGAGGCGAGCGTTTCGCCGGCGAGTCAGCTGCTCCCCTCCGCCTCCGGCCGCCGGTTTTCGGCGCCGCGAGGTGGGGGGGAGCCTCGGCTCCGTCCGTGTGAGTAGGTTAGGTCCTTGGGTTTAGGTGTGCGTGCCCGCTTGGCGTCGCCGGTGACGGTGGTGGTGGCGCTGGTGAATAGGGCGATGTCCTCCCCCTCCTTCCCGTCCCGGCCTCGTCGCCGGGGAGGCAGTGGAGGTTTTCCGTCGGGCGTGGTTCTTCCTCTGTGCTCCTCCGGCCGGCCGTGGCGGCGAGGGGAGGAGCGGGTGGAGCTCGGCGTCCCGTTTTGTTGCAGGTGGCTCTGGTGGTTGGCCTCTTCGACGACTCTGCTCTGGATGGCCATGGTGGACAGGAGAGCGGCGTCAGGAGGTGGTGCGGTGGTGGCGGTGGTGGACCTGGTCGACGACGGCGGTTCGGCTGGTGGATGGGCGGAGTCGGGAACCGGGCGCTGTGGCCGTGCTCGTTCAGCGCGTCTCAGCTCCGTCGCGCGGCGGCGGACGGCTCCTGCGGCCGACTACATGATGTGGCGGCGCCCTCTCCCCGACGGCGAGCGGTACGGCGACCTCGCCGGCGACTAGGTGCTTTGGGGCGCGTCGAGGATCTGATTGTGCTTCTCCCCGGTGGATTAGGGTGCTTCGTGCACTTTTTCAGGGTCCTTTTGTATTTCTGTTTCCTTTCTGGACCTGGTTGTAAAAGTGTGGAGCCTCCTTTTTATATATCAGATCCTTCCTCAAAAAAAAAAAAAAAAAAAAAAAAAAAAGGCCTCCGAGCCATCCCCACCCGTCCCTGACCCAGCACCTTGTGTGCGCAGGGACAAAAAAAATATATGCAGTGAAAAGATCTTCGGACACAGTCGTTAAAAAATTATGCGCATTTGCATCCCCGTGGTGGCATGTGGTAGACATTAGCACCTGGCTTTTTTGTTTTTCAAAGTAGTAGTTTTTTCGTGCAAATTTTTCTGCTAATTAGTACTCCCTCTGGTCCGATAAAATTGCCGCGAGCTATCGTACCGAGTTGTACTGTCATAGGTACTTTCTAGCAACAGTTTAACCGGATAGTAGGGAGTAGTTAAATTTCTCACTAGCAGATAAAAAGAGTTGATGCAAGCGGCGACAGTCTTGCTAATAGAAACGTCTAATGTTCAGGTCAGCTATAACATGTTATATAGGTTATGACTGTAATTTCCACTGGACTGAAATATTTCCCATTTCTGGACCGGCATTGTATCACTAGATCACATCACGCCGTATCACCCAACAGAAAAACTATCGACTTTTTATGGTTACATAATGATCTGTCAAGGGCAAATCCCGTGCTACCTCCACTGGAGCATGCTTTCTTGATGTTCATTTTTCCTTGTGTATCGACATTTGCAAGCAGCAACTATACCATTACACCATGGCTCAAAACTTGTGGAGGTAGCATGCTTTCTTGATGTTCATTTTTCCTTGTGTATCGACATTTGCAAGCAGCAACTATACCATTACACCATGGCTCAAAACTTCCGTGCCTCTCACTCCTTTACGACCAGTCTCAAGTATACCATCTACTATTTCCTCCATTTCACAATATAAGAGCTTTTAGATATATTCATATATCATAAGGTGGACAAGATACGGATTGAAATGATTGCACTAAATTATGTTAAGATAATCTAGTGAATGACAGGCCCAGATTTGTGGTGCAACGTTCTGCATTCAAACGCATGAAACTCAAACATTCTGTCAAGCTCGCCAAAACACACATCTCGCTCAACTAAATGGAAACATATACAACTCGCTGAAATAATCAACGAAATGTTTTGAAAGAATTGACCAAATTTTGTTTCGGAGGTAAAAGTTCACACAAAAGATAATCGTTTGTTCTAGCAAAATCATCAAACGGTCAGTGTCAAAATCATCAGGTCTGGTCAGCATAACATGATCTACGTGATACTGTAATCTCGCCTCCACACGACCACTGGCTGAAACGTTCAACATTACTGTGACAGCCATTGTTATTCAGATTACACCACGTCGCATCACCCACAAAAAAACGATTTAGTTATTCAGATTACAACTGAACTCTGACGGGCAAAATTGCTACAACCGGTCCATTAACACATTAATCTAATCATCACTACAGAAAGAGCTCAGATTCAGTCACCACCATTGGCAGTTGCTGCCAGATGGTTGACTTTGTGTCTGACTGTTGATGATAGTGCAGTTATGGGCCAACTTCAGAACTTATGTGCTACCTCCACCAGGAGCATGCTTGTTTTCTTGATGTTCATTTTTCCTTGTGCGTCACATTTGCAACCAGCAAGTATACCATTATACAATGGGTCAAAACTTCGCTGCCGCTCACTCGTTCGCGACTGGTCTCTTCTCCAGCAAAGATGCCAAGAAATCAGGACACAGTTTCATGAGAGGCGGAAGAACGTGAGATGATCCGGCGAATATGGTTTCCCAAGGTCTCTCTGAAGGGATAAATGGAACATCCGAAACCTCTTTCTTCAATTCCAGTTTCGGAAGCTCTCCATAAATTGAAGCATAACCGATCCGTGCTGCAACGACAGAGATGGGGAACATAAGTACAATTACTACAGGTTCTAGAGCGGCAAAGAAAATTGCTTTCACCATGCACAAAGTAATGATATTCAGAAACACTCTTTGAAGGCATTTGATGCCATTTAACAAGTGAAGAGGTGTCAACTTGGCATACGATATTCAAGTACCATATAAACCTTACAACTAGCAAACACAGATTGTAAATAAGAGCAGGTCAAGACAATGAACAACAAAGCAATACAACAACTCACCAGGTTCATCAGCTTGAATATTTTTCGGTATGCGCTTGCTAATTTCTGACATCTCATTGTTTTGGGGATCAAAGATAACATACTCATGTGAACCATTTACATAAACCAGCGATGAAGTCTCTTCACCTCTCGTGGCATTGGTGTCTTCATCCATAGAGGAATCATCCTTCACAAAAGCAAGGCTACCTCCTTTTGCCTGGAATAAAGGAGAAAGTAATCAAAGTTATGCCTTAATAAACTCCCTGGCCAATTCCTTAAAAAGATGAATGCAATACAGTGGAGAAGAAACCAAACCAAAAAACAAAACACAGAACCTAAACAACAAGAAACTAAACACATGTTAGGCCCTCAGTGTGTGGTTAGAGGAAGCAGACGGCGAATGGACCATTTAATGCTAACTACGAACATAACACACTTGTTTGATTCGAATAATAGAATGGATTGGTCAAGAGCCATCCCATCTCTCATAAGCTATAGAAGAAAAGAGTCCGCAGGACTCATCCCACCAAAATCATAACACCGACCTATTCTAGGATGAGGTTGTCCCTCGAGCCAAAGAACCTATAACAGCATCCATTACAAACATGCAAATTCTTAAAATGAACAACAAAAATATTTTGCTTCTGCATAGTCTATCCATATTGCACTTCAAAACTAGGTGGAACTGAGATATTTAACTGAGCATACCTTCTTTACAGACCAGGACGAAACCGGGCTCGAATTTTCTGCATCAAATAGTAGTATTACCCCATCTTGCTCTGCTTGTGTTCCTCCTTCAGGACAGCTTAGAAGAGAAAGAACCGCAAATTCACTCTTACTTGACGAACAACATGCAGCTGTCAAAAGCAGAAACATTAACATGAGAACTAGATAGATATGCTTGCTTCTCCAAGTAAATGGACCGGCAATTTGTATCTGCCTGCAACCGTTTTATAACATTTCTACAAGGAACCAGACTTGAACAAGGACAGCTACAATACTTATAGGGTGCTACTTTACCCCATATGATGCAAGTGCGCAATACTATTTGGTCATAGTTACTTGAGCTATTATTTAGTAGCCCTTGAAGATAGCCAAACTTATCTGAATGGTCATACTGGGCCTAAATTACACAAGTCGAACCAGATCATTTAAATGTATCTCTAATTAGCATGGCTAAGCAGCTTGATGCTTCTCCAAATATCAGAGTTCAGTGTTCGATTTGGATTTGCCTAATACAGGAAGTTTAGCGCGTAGAGAAAAAATGTAGAACATGCAGCATGAGCTACATGCTAGTTTCATGTAAGTTTGGTATCATAGTTTTGTACCTTCTGCAGAAAGGGTGTAAGACCATTGCATGGAAAGATTCGACGCATTCCACACAGCAACCTGTGGTTTTGAACTCTGAGATAGAGACATCAAATATGTCGATGTCCCAATGAAAGAAAGTTTGGTAACGGGCTGCACATTCAAAGGTAAGAAATATCATCACACTACTGTAAGTATAGTGGCAAAAGTACACAGCGTCAGGGATAACAAAATACCGATAGTGCTTCTGCAATCACGCCAACAAGTGCATTATTATCAGGGTCCCACAATGTGATGACGCTCTCAGCTGCAACCGCAAGAACAGATCCATCACCTGAGAAGGCTGCAGCTGTCATAGGTTTCTTCCTGCAAAATTTTAATTGTTCAACACATCATCTGCATCATTCGCCGAAAATAAACAAATGAAATTATCGCTCTCAGAATGAAGTTTTTTAAGGTGGAAAGGTGTCCTAAGGCGATAAACCCTGCCTTGACGCCTTAGCAACTAAGGCGGAAAAATCTAAGGCGCTTACTGCCTAGGCGTCTCTAAGGCAATACCTTAAAAACGATGCTAAGAATCATGATTATACAGGTCAGCAGACAATAAAGGTAAATCAATCATAACTATTCAATATGAACAGGTATTGCTTAGAGAAATCATAGTGAACTCACTTGTAAGAGCCAACTGATTGGCATCTCCATCCAGATTGACTTTTTCCATCACTTGATTGTAAAGACAAACTTTGGACCCACACCTACAGGTCAAAATATACTCAAGAGAAATAGGGAGAGAATCAAAGAAGGCATCATCCACAAAGCTGACACGACATGCACACCTTAAAGTTACCACCAAAAGAGGAGCTCACGGCCATGTTTTTTCCTGGGCGGAAAGCAACAGCAGAAATCCCAGCATCACTGTATGGAAGATTAAATATACAAGTCAAAGAACTTAGTACCACTATATATCTATCACTGCACAAAATAGTCACATGCCAACCTGTGAGGCTCATAAATGATGGTGGACAGATGAAATTGTCCAGCACGAGACCCATGGTTCCAAAATTTTAGTGTAATAAGGCCACCTAATTCTTCTTCAGGAAGCTTCACATCCACAGTGCACATAAAGTCGCCACCAATGGACAACGAAACTAAAGAAATGGACATCTATGGTAAGGAAAAAAGAAACACATGTCAAAATTTGAATATTAAACATAAAGTGACGACTTATTCAAGCACAACATATAGGGAATAATTTATGCCAGAGATCCCAATGGAAGAACTGAATAATAGTACATATGATACATGAAGTATGTCATATACAGCAGATTATGTGGTGCTTTCAAGTATTATCACATGAAAAAGATGCAACATAACCATGAGAAGAAAAATGATAAAAAGAAACAAAAATGATAAATATGAAGAAGATAACTCAAGTGATTAAGCATTGGCAGTGTGGGAAAAAGGTATCACACCGTAATGTCATCAACAGGCTGAAAGTTCCTCTCACAAACTTGCACCTGCAGAGGTTAACAATATTGGGGTCAATCCTATTAAAACGTTCCACACAAAAAATCTCTTAAGTTGATTGTCTTACCTCTGAAACCTCAGTGTTTTCGAACAAACTGTAGAACTGTATGCAGTAATCTTCTGTTGATACGGCAACAAGGCCATTAGTGCAATCAAATCCATAAACATCTCGTCTACTCAGGTCAGGGGAAGCGATAGGTAGCTGGGGGAAATGAACACAACATAAGGCTTTTACATACTGTTTATCAACATACAAAGGGTGACCAAAAACAGGCGATCCCATTTGCTGGCATTAACTATTAAATGGCATAACTGCAGATTTTGATGTACAAACCTTAATTCCAGAAATAGTTTTCAGGACCTCCATATTAGGCATTTGTAAAAGATGAACTTGGTTGTTTGTACATGAGACCTGAAATAACAAATCCAGCAGTAACTCAAACGATGAGTCACAAAAAGTGGTAACAGAACAAAACTGTAGCTTCGAAAATAGGCTTTGCAGCCAAATTGTGAATGAAAAATGCTGTCAAGCTCACTCTTATCAATCATCATCCTCATCCCCTAACTTACAAGTAAATACAGTATTACAGTTCAGGTTTATACAAAACTTAAAGCTCCATGATTTACTTTAGTCAGTTCAAATTGCATCGCTTAATCATTTCTTAATATGAAGCCGTACCAGCCTGGATTCATGAAGCCTCGTCCTCTAAAAGTAAATACTGCTGTACAAAGAGGCATTGGTGAACCAACCATCTAAAGAGTACTACCTCAATATGGTCTAGTGATGTGATAGACTGACAGGAACCACCTGCTACTAGCACAAGTGCACAATATATTTCCCTGGTTTTTTTTTTGTATGACCAGAGTCTAGACAGGCACCAGACTAACTTATTTCGGGATCAAAGCTGGAGAGACCCAGATCCGCTTCCCCTGAACCTGTCTTCTCTATTGCGTCTATCTGACTGGCGGAATAAGTTTTTGGTGCGGGGAGGAGGATGTGCTCCCCGGTGGAATGCTGTGATAACTGATAAAACTGGGGTGGCAAGGTCGTTAGCGCAATGGCTGACGATCACGGCTGGCAACGTCAGTGATGGGTGTGCTTTGTTTGCACGTCCTGTACTAGGTCAGGTAAGCTAGTTTTTCATTTGTCTGGTGGTGCTCCAGAACTTGCTAGGTTAGTTTGCACGCTGTCTGGGGTTTCACAAGTTTTTTCTCTAATTAACCGAGCTTTGTAAGATATTCTGGCCAGTTTTCCTTGTAAGCAGGGCTATTCCCTTCTACTGCATGAACTACAGGAGCACCATGTCCTCTTACAAGGAGGTTTCACAAAACACAGGTTACAAACTCAACAATATTAAATATACACTATGTTGAGCTAGTTAGTAACTAGAGCATAACTACAGATGCAACACTGTTATTGGGTACAAATTTAGCAGCAACACGATAAAAGGAGTGAAAGCGGATTTATATGGGTCCAACCCATAAGGAAACTGGCAATCCAATGATAAACTATGAAACCATGCACGATGACAACATGGATGTTCACATTTTTCACACCGCGTGTGCCTACTACGAATATGGTGGTCTTATTTTGTAACTTCTCCCATCCAAGAAAGGGGGCAGAATTTAAGTATGTCTACAGGTTTGAGACAAGCTAAACTTCCATTATAAATGTATAATTATAACATGCTAGAATACTGAATTCAGAGACCTTCATAAACCAACAAATAACTTTTCTGCAGATAAATAGGTCGAAGGTTCTTGTAAATACACCGAAATAGCGTACATAAGCTAAAAGAAGTAACACTTACACAGGAAATGGAAGAGTCTGGAGAATCTACAAAGTACAGAAGAGGAGATCCTAGTCGCGGCTTGTACCTTCTCTTTCCAGTATCTAGTTGCCATACAACAATAACACCCTCCATACCACCTATAAGATAAGGAGCTTGTCAGTAAGGCTAGAAAGCACGACAAACAAACAAAGACTAAAATGTAGTACAAAAAAGATGTATACACAGGAGATGCATCAGTAAGCAAAACCTGAGAACAAGTAAGCTCCATCAGAAGCAAATTTGAGAAACTTCACTTGGCTAGAATGCCAATGAAACGTCGTGCAAGTATCTGCATCGTCTTGGCCCCTTACACCATCCCTTTCTTCATCTGCCACACCAGAAAACTTAGCCTTTCCAAAACCTCTCCAAATCAAGATCCTCCCTGTTGCATCACCACCAGCCACAAATCTCTCGCTTGGATGGAAGGCCAGCGTGGTCAGGTTTTTCGTGTGGCAGAGCTTTATCTTCCTTATCTTCTCAGGCTTGAACCCTTTCGTAGGTATGCTCCAGATATAGAGCTGTCTCTTATTTGCAATGCCCAGAAATTCCCCTGAACAACTCGCGACAATCTTTTCCGGCTTACGTGTCTGTTCAGACACAACGAAAATTACTATTACTGGCACGACGAAGTTTCACACAATGAGAAGTGTCATAAGCTATCATCTGGACAAGGGAATGTGTAGAACCTCACCTCTGCCAGTAGACAGCCCACTTGGCGCCCCTTGGTCAGGTCATAAATCCTGATCTGCCCGCGCAGCGCTTTCTTATTGTTGGCGGGCTTACTCGTATCTTCCACAGAGACGAACGCGAAAGGAGCATACACCTCAGTCGATTTCACCGTTCTGGTTATGTTGGGAATCACCTGCACTCAACAAGTATGAATTAGCTCCGTTTAACTCACCTTCTCTGTCAGCAGGCTCAGCATAAAACAAGGGACGAGCAGAGAAATCACCATGGAGTGGACCGGGAGGCCGACGTGGACCTTCCGCACCATCTGGGCGGCCGCGAAGTCCCAGTAGATGAGCGCCCCGTCGAGCCCCGCGGTCCAGCAGTAGGTCGCGAGCTTGGCGACGGCCTCCGCGCTGGACGGCGGCGTCACCACCACGACGGCCGTGACGTCCCCCTCGTGCCCCTCCAGCTCCGACACCTGCGGCAGGCAACACGGCAAACAGTCGGTCACCAGCTTCGTTCGCGGAGCAGGCAGGGCAAAAGTTCCTCCGGCGCTGGGCGAAACGCGGTGGGTGGAAGGGGGGTAGGTGCGCGTGCTTACCAGCATGCCGGTGGAGGCGCTGAAGACGGAGACGGAGCGGCCGGAGCAGACGAGGAGGAGGCGGCCGTCGGCGGAGAAGGCCGGCGGCGCCGAGACGTAGCTCTGGCCCCCTGTGATCATGGCGGCGGCGGCGAGGGGTTTGAGGCGGGCGGAGGAAATGGTGGCGGAGGGCGGCGAGACGGCGGGGAGAGGAGGACGGGGTAGGGTTTTGGGGTTTGGTTGGGGACAAGCCGCAGGGCAAAGGGCAAAGAGGGCGGTTTCGCGGGTTGACGGGTCGGAACCCGCTTCGAGGTTTGGGCTTCGAGTTCAGCCGAGTGGGCTGGGCTGTCTCTAAACAAGAGGGCGCGGCCGCGGCCATTCGGGCCACTGGTAGAGGAACCACGTTATTAGCAAGAGGGCCAGGCCGTATTTCGGCATCGTAATCAAACCCGGTGAGCACTCCAAAGAGTCCATACGATAATATAGGGAGTTCGCTCAAACAAAAAAACATACTGTACAAGGATACAAAGACAGATCTAAAGCTGTATCTCTCGAGGGAAAAAAAAACTACACAGGTTCGTTCTAACTCGTATTTTACTGAGTCTGCAATTGTAGAAGGTTAGGTGATACGGAGTAGGCGGCATAACCCATCTGAATCCTTAGCTTCAAAACACGGTGGATGGATCGCAGAGTTTTATCAAGCTCAGTCTGATGGTTGAATCAAAGCATAGAGTCATGTCCCTTTTCCAGGAGATTGACATGAACAGGCCTGAAAATGAAGAATGTGACTTTTCGTGAACTATGCATCAACAAAATGGAATGCTCTGTAAGTAATGCCAAAGCACACTGGTTCAGCATATACGCTCATTGTGATTGAGATAATGGTAATATCGGAATCAACTGCCTGCAGGATGCAATCCATTCTACCTTTCGGATGAAGCTAGGTGCTGACTGTAATCTACATGCGGTAGTCGAGTCATAGCCACCGAGATTACTCTGGAGTTTAACAGAGAAGAAGACTCGGGCTCGAATCATGTTATGCAAAACCCCGCTGTCCTCGCTCCTCATCTGTGCTGTATCACTACCTTGAGCACCTGCAGTGCATCAGCATTGGCATGGGAACCCCAGAGGTTCAACTGGGATTCAGCAGGCAAGTCTCCATTTCAGGTAACTGGCACTTCACACACACACACACACTCAGTTTCTGCAAATCGTTACAAGAGAGTGGGTGCAACCCTTATTCACTATGTTGATCCAGCTAATCCAGGCGGCTTACGCACTCTCCTTTCTTCAATCAAGACCCTCGTATGCCTAGCTTCATCCCACATGCCTGCCTCCGTGCTGATGTTTGACAACAGCAAATAGTTCGAGGTCTTGCAAGGTTCCAATTCAAATAGCTTCTTGGCTGCAAGCTGTGCAAGCTCGTCGTTCTTGTGTACCCCGCATGCTCCAAGCAGTGCTCACCATACGCCAGCATTAGGTTGGATCCATGTCGGTGCAAGCCATACTGATCAAAACCATGTTGGGCATTTGAAAATACTAATGGACAAGAAGAGTCAAACTCGAGTTAAGATCTGCAAATCCCTGCTGTGCTCACTCCTCAGCTGGGATGCATCACTGCCTCAAGCACGTGATGAACATAAACTTTGGCATGAAGGTTCCAGGTGCTTCATCCATGATTCAGCAGGCCAGAGTCCGATTCAGGTAACAGCCACCTCACCTTACGCACTCAGTTTCTGCAAATGGTTACAAGAGAGTCGGTGCAAGCCACACTCGCTATGTTGATCCAGCTAATCCAGGTGGCTTATGCACTCCCCTATCTTTAATCAAGACCCTCATCTTTTCAGCTTCACCCCACTTGCCTGCCTCAGCGCTGATGTTTGACAGCAGCACGTAGTTCGAGGTCTTGTGAGGTTCCAACTCAAGTAACTTCTTGGATGCAAGCTGCGCGAGCTCGTCGTTCTTGTGTACCCGGCATGCTCCAAGCAGTGCACCCCATACACCAGCATTAGGTTGGATCTGCATCCCCTGGATAAGTTCAAAGGCTTCAGTAAGTTTCCCAGCTCTTCCAAGTAGATCTGTCATGCAAGCGTAGTGTTCGGCCACAGGCTGTAACGAGTAGTCCTTTGTCATCAAGTTGAAGAAATCCAACCCGTCGCTAACCAATCCTGCACGACTGCAGGCTGATAAGACGCCCACAAATGTGACCTCGTCAGGTCGGATATTATTGGCTTCCATTTCTCGGAAAACTGAGACCGCGTCAATCTCACAGCCGTTAGAAGCATAGCCATCGATGAGTGCATTCCACGACACGATGTCCTGACCTGCCATCTCATCGAATACCTGTCTTGCTTCCGAGATCCGACCACACTTTGAATATGCAGAAACCAAGGCATTTCCAGAAAAAGTATCACCTATATACCCATTCCTGACAAGAAGACTGTGGAATTGCCTCCCGACTTGTAAAGCAGACAAGTTTGCGCATGCGCTGAGACAACACGCATATGTAGACCAGTCTGGCATCTTTGCATCCCTTCTCATGAGAACGAAATATTGGAGTGCTTCAACATAGAGCCCATTGTGAACAAATCCGGAGATAACTGAATTCCACGATATTACATTCTTCGGACTCATCTTCCTGAAAATACTTACTGCCTTGCGCATTTGACCATCATGGGCATAGCCAGCAATCATGGTGTTCCAAGAAACCATGTCCTTGTTTGGCATTTGTTGTAACAACACCATGGCCTCATCAAGCATTCCACAATGGACATAACCAGATATCATCGTATTCCAGCACACCGCATCTCGGACCTCAAGTCCATCAAAGATGAGGCGTGCGTCATCAATCATCTTGCTCTGCAAATAGCCCTGCATCAGTGCAGTCTTTGCTGCAAAACTGTCGAAAGGCATCTTGTTGAGCAGGTCTTTTGCTTCTTGGAGCTTCCCAGCACGCACTAATGAACTTATCATAGTTGTCCATGAGATTGAGTTCTTATCTGGCATCTCTATAAACAACTTATAGGCCTCCACCATGCACGAATGCCGCACATACCCACCAAGCATCACATTCCAAGACACAACATTCCGCTCTGGCATTCTGTCGAACAACTCTCTCGCCTCACCTATTCTCCCTGCCCGGCAATAACCATTCAGCAAGGTAACCCAGGAAACGACATTAGGTGATGGGACCTTCTCAAATAAGGCAGAAGCAGCGTCAAGATCCCCAGCACGCACATACCCCTCGAGCATCAAGTTCCAGGACACTATGTCCCTTTGCGGCATCTCGTCGAAGAACTGGACCGCCCGAACCATTTTGCCATCACGGGTCAGACCCACCAGCACCGAGTTCCAAGAAATGATGCCAGGGGCCGGCATTTCACGCAGCAACGTCACCGCATCATCAAACCTTCCGTTCTTGGCGTACCCGGAGATCATGGCGTTGTAGCACGCCGAGCACTTCTGCCCGGGCACCCTGTCGAACGCGTCCCTGGCGAGCTGCAGCTCGCCCGCGCGCGCGTAGCAAGAGACCATGAGCGTCCAGGAGAAGTCGTCCCGGGCGGGCATTGCGTCGAACAGCTCCCGGGCGTCTGCGACGCTGCCGTGGTTAGAGCAGGCCGAGATCATGGCGTTCCAGGAGACGGTGTTCCGGCGGGGCATCTCGTCGAACAGGCGCCGCGCGTCGGCGAGGCGGCCGTGGCGCGCGAGCGCGGAGAGCATGGCGTTGTAGGAGACGGTGTTGCGGCGGGGCATCTCGTCGAACAAGCGGCGAGCGGCGGCCAACTGACCCGAGCGCGCCAGGCGGGTGAGCTCCTGGTTGGCCCGGAATACGGCGGACTCCGCGGCCGCGACCAAGCCGGTGGCCTTGGCGGCAGCCATGAGGTGTCTGCCGGTGAGGATGTGTGTCTGACTATACTCTTTTCTTTTGTTTCTTTTTTCTCGAGAAAAGCGTGTCTGGCTTGAGGAAGCGAGCAGTGGGTCCGGGTATAGCTAGCCAACGGGCCCAAATTTCGCGGGCCGGCCTTGTAGCACCTGTGCCAGTCACGTACAGTAACAAGCTCAGGCACACGACAAAATGGGCCGTGCGCATGCCGTGATCGCCTGCCGAGGTGAGAGCCACGGGCCGGTACGCCCGTTTATTTATTTTCTTAAATTAAATGTGTTATTTTTCCGACAAAATTGATCCTAAAGACTAAAAATGGCCTAAAAGGCCGGATAGCACACGGGTCTGGCGCCAAACACCATGATTTTAAAGGAAAAGTGGAAATGAGAAATTCCAAAAAAATTGATTCGTGGGGAGAGTTTTATATAAACACTACCAAATAATAAAATAATACATACACATATATACTTGCACATATCATCACTAGGGTGGGCATAAAAGCCCAATTGCGAACACTAAAACTGAACTAACCGGAACTGAATTAAGCGAGGCTGAATGAACAAAGACAATTTCGATGGTAGGAGGAGTAACTGAAATAAATCGAATTCAATTCGATGAATTCAGTTTTACCCTTGATTGATGGACAAACCAAATTAACTGGACCATAATTAAAATAACTGGACCCTCCCTCGTGCCTAGCTTCTGGCCTAGGAAACCACTTGAAAGTGCATTTGATGTCCTCCTAGCTCATGGATTTTGGGTGATTAACAACATCTCCCGCAAGACTTTGTGTGGTAGCATGCATATCCCGAATCTAGCACCATGCGCGTCTTGTCCCGATGTCCGAACGTTTTCGATATTACTGTTGCAACTTCTCCTCTTTGAGAATACATTGGTCGCTCATATCCCGATTTGGACGGACGACCCAATGATGATGGCACCTCCCACCGATAAATGCTTACGCCGAGATTTTGAATAACCAACGATTTATCCATTCCAAAAGTAAAAAATTAATACCGTGTGTAAGGACAAAATTGTGACTCGATGATGTCTCGATCCATGGTTAAGACCATGGCTCCATGGACGGCGGGGCCATGTTGTAGAGAATGGCTCCATGCGGTAGGTCGCCATGCAAACAGCTTAGTTTGTGAAATGATTTCGAAGCTAGAAAAATCTTGAAAATAACCATGTCTATGGCCGACCTCCAGGTTGCATATATACTTGCACAGTTGGCGTGTCGGCACTTGCATTATCTGGTCTTACTTGAACTTGTAAGATTGCTCACACCACGCTGGTTGAGCTAGTTTTTCGCAAGTTGCGACCTGCACGTTGCGTGCTGGAGCAAAGCACGGAGAGAGGGATCCATGTCGCATTCGCATGCATGTGCTGGCACACGTTGTGCGCGATGATCCGTCGATCTCATGCACCGGCTCGACGTGACGTGGTAGGCCCGCCGGAAAGGATCCTGAGCATCTGTGCGAGATATGCCGTGCTCGATCGATCTCGATGATTTCGTGGACTGCGGCAGGAGCTAGCTAGCTAGAGGGGTGGCGTGCCACCGAACCACGTAGGCGACATGGGTTAGCTAGCTCGCGTCCCGGTCCACATTGACAGCGTGCGAGTTGGCACACCGCACACGTGCAGATGTTGCCAGACTTGGTTGAACGCCTGGTTCGGGCGGTATGTGTGTTGTGCATGGGTTGCAACTCATATTTTCCTTTGCACATCATGGGTCATGGGTTGCACATAGATTGTAACTGAGATTTTCCGGTTGCAAGTGAGCTACACATGAGTCACAATTGAGAATTTCCAGTTACAGGTGGGTTGCACATGTGTTACAACTGAAAAAAATTCAGTTACACATGAACCGCACATTAGTTGTAAATGAAAATTTCCCAGCTACACATGAGTTGCACATTAGTTACAACTAAGAATTTCCTGTTACGGGTGCGTTGCACATGCATTACAACTAAAAAATTCTCAGTTACACATGAACTGCACATAAGTCACAGCTGAAATTGGTGACATAATCTAAGTGAAATTAAGTTCCCTCCGGTGAGAATTAGTCGATTGCTTCAACCAGAAAAAAATATGCGATTTAATTGGCTACAAATTTTTTGTTGTTAAATAGCAATTTTGTCTCTCATGTGGCATCATCTTCTACGACTTGTGGTAGGCTAGTACTGCTTTACCCTTCGCCCCTGCTTCTTTCAACCTTTGCAAGCAGTCCCATTTAAAGAGAAAATAATAGCTTGATTATATTGTAATTATTTCCCATGTTAAGAGATCTTATGTATGGTAGTGTTGTTAATGACTACTCCCTCCGTTCCAAATTAATTGACTTCCATTTGTCCTAATGTGGATGTATCTAGACATGTTACAAGTATAGATACATTCACATGTGGACAAATGGAAGTCAATTAATTTTGAACGGAGTGAGTATATACGTAGACGAGAGACATCTAACGAGTTAGAACTCGAAACCTAGGGCATGCTACCACCAGAACTGACTAGGGTTTGCAAGCAGCTAGGCAAGTACGAGGACTATGACGAGTAGGATGAGGACACATCCTCGTACCAAGGTTCCATCGAAGGCATCCGTTGGATTGTTGTTCGTTCGCCGCATAGTCGCTGGACGGAATCGCTGATGTTGACCCAGAAGCATATGTCGATAATGGACACATTGATGTCAACAAGCTACTCAGTCAAAGGAGGCATTGCGGTGTCTGATCCTATTATCGGAATCACCATGGCCACACTGGCGGAGGAACAGGTAGACCATACTGGGCCATGGCCCACCCTTCCATTTGCTTTTTACTTAAATATCTTGTATTACTTCGGCCCACTAATAGAAACTGGTCTGTTATTTGTGTTGATTTGGCCCACTCTAGCTGAACCGGCCCATCCTTGATTTCCTGCATGCTCCACCGTGCATGGCCAGGAACTTTCAAATTTCATTGCCACCTAACTCTCATCTATACCAATATAAAAAGGCACAGAAGGGGACAGATCCAAACAATCTCAGCCATCAAAACAACATCTAATGGTCAAAACAATCACCGTCATTAGCGCTAAAACAGGGACGGACGAACAACTCAAAACGCTAACCAAGCATCCAGTTGCTTTGATGCTCCCTAATCCCGTCCGCACGGCCCCATCGAGGGCGCCGCACAATGAACCGCCGCCGCCCGGCCTCCCAGACGCGCTGCCGCACGCCTCACGGCCGCTCGCCGCCGCACTCCCCATTGCCTCCGACCGGCCGCACGCCGCCGACCGGCCGCACGCCCGTCCGCCGCCGAACTCCCCATCGCCTCCGACCGGCCGCACGCCGCCGACCGTACGGACGCCGCCGACCGGCCGCACGCCCGTCCGCTCAACGCGTCGCCGCCGACCATCCCAGAGTCGCAATTGGAACCAGCTCTGTCCACCGTCCTCCCCTGTACATAGTTCTACAACCTACTGCCCCTCCAAGGTATCAAATTATGCATAATATGAACGTAATGTGTGTATATGCTAATTTCAATTGCAATGACTGGGAGTAGCTATTCATTACTACAGGTTTTAATTTTTCCGGACAAAGGAAGCAAGAATACAAATGTCATCCTCCAATCGCACTCCATGCAGGACATAACGAATGAGCAAAATCTAGGTGATTAACATCCGTCCTTACATAACTCCCTATTATTATTATTATTATTATTATTATTATTATTATTATTATTATTATTATTATTATTATGTGGATATAAATTTAATCGTCTCATACATGCAGATCCTAAAGAGGCCAAAAGGCAGAGGGATAGAGAGTATTATGCAAAACATAGAGAAGAAATTTCAAAGCGCCGGCGCCAAGCACGAGAACTTAAGAAACAAGCGAGTTCAACGCAATCTCTTAATGACGAAAACACACTATGTCATACACCTGCGGCTGGACAATCGAGAGTCACCCAAGTGCAATAAAAACACCTACAGAGATCATGTATTCTTAACTCGCAAAATATGGGGCCTGTATTTTATAACGCAATACTGATTTTTGTCCGTATTAATTTGTAGGTATGGCTCCAGCTGTTCAACCTGAATATGCATCTCAAATTCTCGACCATGCAACAGGTAACATAATATGTGACATCATTTTGTTACTATATATCCATATATGATATGAATCTGTACCGATGTTTAAGATCTGATGAGTATGGCTCAGTCACAGACCGGCCAACCAATCATCATGCTAAACGGTTTGTCGAGGTAATAAACAGCAAAGTGGTCAAAGTTGGTATACACGACTGCCCGACGACAAAAAAACCAGAATGTATACAAAGACAACGTTTAGCGCGCCAGCAAAAAATGGCTGCAACGCGGAATGGTAATAATCGTGCAGAAGGGTCTCAGAGACAGTGTACCCCATTGAGCACGTAACCATGTCACATGCAAATGGTACATAAACCTGATTTGAGTCAATTTAATAATGGTATATATGTCTTAACTGTTTGATGTCTTCCTGCAGGAGTATGTGTAGATGAAAGCCCGGATGGTATTCGTATGTGCACATGCAAGTCCGGAGAGGATACACCTGGTGAGTAACTCAAACATCCTCAATACTTTACTCTATAGCGATTCTCATAAGTTCACCTGGTGAGTAACTCAAACAAGCTATGTGCGGCTGCGTTTTCTACTTCAGGTATTGGGGAGATTGGATCTGCACAGTCCTGCATGACCAAGAATCTTACCACTCATTGCAGCGAGGATGTTATGCTTGACGAAGATAGTAGTGATTGGCTACACAGTAATTTGACTTGCATTCCTCAGTTGTGATCCATCAAAGAACCCCAAAACATGTCCACATCAAATGCTAGGTTGTGTCGCCACCGGAGGATATCTACAGGATTTGTGCTTTTCCAATGTACAGCGTATATCCCTCTGTTCTCCAACTACAGCTTCACTTAGAAAATATGCATACTGTCGCATTCAAAGAGGGCGATAATTTAGAGGATGTCCTCAATCGGCCCTCTTCTTCAAGGACCATGCTCACTGAATATTTTAAGATGAACCAGGTGGATCCTTATGCGAGGAACTTCTTGTACAAAGAGTTCCCAGAATTCTACCGGTGGATTAGGGGTAAAAAGAAGTGGCAGAGAAGAAAACTAAGGGGGCGGGGACAAGTTGGAAGAATTGTGTACGCGCATCCTGCTGAAGGTGTGAGGTGCTTCCTGAGAGTGCTCATGAATCATGTCAGAGGTGCAACTTCATATGAGGACTGAAAACCGTGCATGGCAAGCTATGCTCGAATTTCAGAGAAGCATGTGAGCGAAGAGGTCTCATAGAGACCGACAAGTCCCTTGATGACTGCTTGACTGAGGCCGCTACTTTCCAGATGCCATGTGCTCTAAGAAGACTTTTCACAACTATTCTGTTGTTCTGTGAGGTGACAACATCCGATCATTGTGGGAGAAACACCTTGAGTCAAGCTCTAAAAAATATTCCTCCTTCAGACCGGTATGTCGTACTATTTAATCTTCTTACTGCATGTATTGTTCGTTACCTTTTGATACTGCTCATTTCTTCTCTTCTGATTTACATATGTTCGTGTTATGCAGCAGGTTCAGAAGATAACGTGACCCAGTTATGAACTACAAGCTCTCCACATATAGCTTGATGATCTGAACAGTTTTGTACAACCTATAGGAATTTTCTGTTTCTTATTGGGAGTCTTTTTGTTTTTGTTTGCTATATTGTTCCATCAATGAAATTTAAAGGATAATACAAGTGTGAAACATAGGTTTTTATATTTGTCGCATTGGTAGTTCAGTAACAGGATGAGGGCCTTTGTTGAATCACAATGTCCACTCTCTCCCAGCATGTATGCTTTATCTTGTGAGGCGTAGGTCCTGCTGGGAACCATTTGGAACACATACTTGATGGAACACATGCCAAGGTTTCCCGAGTCCTTTCTATCCACTAATAGCCTTTTCTTTTTTCTTATGGCGCAGATGTATGCAAGAACGCTATATATTGATATAGTTTATGCCTTCATATTTGCAACAGTTTGTGCTATTTGTTTCAGAACTTGTACAAGTTGTCCATTCATGAGTCAAACTTTACCACACGCTCAAGCTTTTTATGTCAGTTTTGGGAGAGGAACTGATTTACAGCTGGTTATGAATATTTGTTGTAAATTCCATTATGGTTGAATTAATAGCCATGGAATTTATTTTCCGTGGAGAGCCTCAGCTTCAGCAGAACCTCCATAACCATGTTATGTTTGTATTCCACCCGACCTCAAGAATGTTGCATCATCTGTGCAGATGTTAACTATGCTGGAAGGTGCAAGAAGAAAAATACTTGTCAGTAACTTTGAAACAACAGTTGAGTTTCTTAGATTATGCCACATATTACACGCATGATCCAAAGCCAAGATAAATAAGGAGCAATAAGCTGGATCTGCTGCATATCCCAGGACCAGTTCGACGACTTCTACTTCAAGCTGGTTACGATATGAAATATGCTCTTATTTGATCCCTTGAAAAAGTGTGAGGATGATGGACCAGGACATCAAAGAACTGGGATATGCACTAATTCTCTCTGCTTATTACCTGGCTACTAGGAGGATTGGGAACCTAACACTACCTTTTCATGAAATGAAACACAAAAGTAGAACTACATATGTGCTATGTTCTGCTACACAATTATTAAGTGAATGTTTCAATGTTGTTCCTTATCGATTAATAATGCCCTTCATTCACGGAAACAAATGGAGCTTGCGTGAGTGTGCTGGAGAAGCACATCTTCCCTGATGTTTTTGTTAGGTATTTGTAATGTTCTGTTTGTAATGTTGTTGAAGCTGAATTTGCACCAGCTCATCATATCGGATAATACATGTACTTAATTAATTTGATTATTACAAGTTACAACTATACTCTAATCGACATATATCACGACATATATCACGTGCATGTGGCATGTGCACGTGCCCAATTACTAGTCCATGGAAAATCAAGAGCCAGTGAAGTGGGGACGTGCGCAATACGCAAAACTTGGCGAGGATCGCAACAAACTTATAATCGATTCTAACCCTAGTGGTAATACGTAAATGGTCTTACTGGTGATGACTAATCTTACAAGGAGCCTTTTCTATCTACGACACCGCCGCTTGCAGCGAAGCGAGGTGGGTAGTCATCGTGCTCCACCCCACCTCACCGACCCTGCAACCATTGTTGCCGTTGAGACCACTCGAGGACTCCTTGTTGGCACACCGATTCGTAGGGCGGTACACATTGACCAATGAGGACAGGACAATAGGGAATATAAAATGTGTTGAACTATAGGAACACTCAAATTATCTAGCTAGTACGTAGATGAATCGAAAACTGCTTTCTCATCGAGAAAAATATGAATCGACTTGAATTCATCGAAACCGTTTTTATTAACTCAAATTCAGAGGGTCTTTTTTGGAAAGAAAAAGGAAAGCAAACCGCGCGCCCTCCCCTCCACCACCGCATTTCATCCGCCGCTCTACTTTGAATCGGCACAAGGCCCGGCCAACCAAATCATCTTCCTCGGACCAACGCAGGTGGCGGCGCCGCCTCTCCTCGCCGCGCTCCCCTCCCACCGCCACCGCATCCAAGCAGATCACTAGGCCACCACCACCACCACCACCACGCGCCCACTTGCCGAATTTCCTATCGGATTCGAATCGCGCCGCGCTCGTGCTCGTGGTCGCCCCCGCCGCTCGCGCTAGTCCAACTCCAATCGAACCCAAGTACCAAACCCTAGCCCACCACCACCCCACCAGATCCGGAGATCCCGTGGGGACCTGGAGCCGGATCGGACACCCATCACCACCTCCGCCGCCGAAATGGCTGGCTCGCTGCCCTGATCCGATCGATCCGGCTAGCCGCTCCAGTGCTGTGCCGATGGACTCCGCCCGGGGCTGGCTCCAGAAGCTGCAGCGGGACAAGGACAAGGGCAAGCCGGGATCGTCCCCCCGGCTCCGGGATGGCGGGGGTGGAGGAGGGAGAAGCGGTGGCTGTGTCGGCCGCCTCCAAGCAGAAGGCCGATGCGGCCAAGCAGTGCATCGAGAACATGTACAAGGAGCAGGCAAGGTCTACCCAGGAGCGCAAGGAGAGGTCAGTCGCTCGGTGCTCTCGCTCTGTGCCCGCAGATCACGTCCATCGCCTGCTGACTCGGGGCTACGATTTTGATGTTGAATTGGAAATGTGTGTGTGTGTGTGTGAGTTGGGTTGGGATCAGCGGGGTGTCTTGTTAGTAGCCGTGAATTGGTGTCCTGTTTGGTCGATTTGTATCGTCCTTCATTTGCTGCTCGTCATCCATGTCACAGTCCCTTCTAAGTAGGCCGCATCATGGTGGAATTGTGCCGACTTTGCTGCTTAGCAGAGTAGTAGACTAGTAGTTACTAGTTAGTGTTGACTATTGAATGTGGTACTAGTGTATGTGCCTGGTGCTTAGGATCCAGATGTCTAATTTTGGATATGTTGCATGGCATGCGGACAGTCGCCGCCTAATTTCAGACGGAGAGGTGAATTCTCGTAATTTTGTGGCTGTGCATTTAGTTATAATGATGCTAGTATTATTACCTTAGTGTATTTGCTCACTTAGCGGTAGCATAATGTTGCTAGGATTGTGGACGGAAAATGATTATAATTTTTGGGATAACCTAAGATAACGCTGCGCTGCATTGCATTGCGTAAGTCGGTGTGCATGGCTGTAGGGTGGTGGAGGCAAAATAGGGTCGAAGGAGGTAAGGTGGTGTGTCATTTGGATGGACCGAAATGGGTCGAAGGATGTAAGGTGGTGTTTTCATGCTAGTACCCGTGAGGTTGTTGTCCTGTTTGGTCTATTCGGCGTGTGCCCCAGTCCCTTCTAAGCAGGCCGCATCATGGTGGAATTGTGCCGACTTCGCTGCTCGCAGAGTAGTAGACTAGTATTACTAGTTAGTGTTGACTATTGAATGTTATACTATTGTATGTGCCTGGTGCTTAGGATGCATATGCCTAATTCTGGATATGTTGCATACCATGCGACAGTCGCCGCCTAATTTTGGACGGAGAGGTGAATTCTCGTAATTTTAGGGCTGTGCATTTAGTAATGATGATGTCGGTGTTTTTACTTTAGTGTCTGTGCTCGCTTGGCGGTAGCATTGTGGAGGGAAAATGATTATAATTTTGGGATAACCAAAGACAACGTTACACTGCATAGCATTGCGGAAGTTGGCGTGCATGGCTTTAGTGCCATGGAGTAAAAATAGGGTTGAAGGAGGTAATGTGGTGCGTCACTTGGACGGACTGAAATAGCGTGGAAGCTGATAAATGGTGTATCACCTCCTGTTCTGGACCAAAATCCAGTGCGCCGATTGGTCTATTTATTGCTGGTTTGTTCTACAACAAAGTTTGTATAAGTGTTCTATAATAACGAGGTTACCGTAAGTGATAAGTGCCAGTAAATCAATGTGGTAGAAATGGCCGAGCCTCTGTACATTACTAGACATTAATGATCAGGAAACACGCATTATAGACATTGCTGTATATATACCTTATATTGTTCTTTCATGCAATGCCTATGCAAGCTATTATACAAACAATGACGTTACGATGCTGCCAATTTTTGCAACTGTTCTCTAAGTTGGTAAAGGAAATTGTCATTGTAGGAAAAATGTCTAGCATAAAGCATACAGAGGCTGTTCACAGAGATCTTATTGCCACAGTTTGTGCTTGCCTGCATTTATCTTCTTGTGACCTGTTGTAGGTCCTTCGAAACTGCTTTATGTTGGTCTTGGCTAAGCATACTTTGCATGTCATTGAGTGCCTCTTCTTGTTTGGTGCTATCCATCACTGGATCTTAATATATATTGTTATATTATAGGCGTTTGATCCTGGAGAGGAAGCTTGCTGATGCTGATGTATCTGAAGAGGAGCAAAATAGTATCCTGAAGGATTTAGAGAAAAAGGAGACAGAATACATGCGATTAAGGAGGCGCAAAATGGGTGTTGATGATTTTGAACTGCTGACCATTATTGGGAGAGGTGCTTTTGGAGAGGTAATATATGCTCTTTACCCCCCCCCCCCCCCCCCCCCCCCCACACACACACACACCCCACCCCCCTACTGGATGCATGTAGTTGAGTTTTGTTTAAATGCATCAGTTTATGGTGAAGGTGAACACATCCTTGTGGTTGTGGTACATACAAAATGTTAGACTAGTGTATGTGCCTGGTTCTTAGGATGCAGATGTCTAATTTTGGATATGTTGCATGGCATGCGGACAGTTGCCGCCTAATTTCGGACATAGAGGTGAATTATCGTAATTTTATGGCTGTGCATTTAGTAATGATGATGCCAGTGTATTACCTTAGTGTCTGTGCTCGCTTGGCGGTAGCATTGTGTTGGGAAAATGATTATAGTTTTGGGATAACCAAATACAACGTTACAATGCATAGCATTGTGGTTGCAGAGTGTTTTGTAAATACATCAGTTTATTGCTAACACATCCTTGTGGATGTGGTACATAGAGATAGTTTTCTGTTTCTCGGGGAAATCTTTGTTCATCCTACTTTGCTACTGCTTACCTCCCATTTATACTGATATCCTGCAGGTGAGACTTTGTAGAGAAAAATCTACATCTAATGTATATGCAATGAAAAAGCTCAAGAAGTCTGAAATGTTACGAAGAGGCCAGGTACTTCATGCTTGCTTAATCAAGTATTAAACCAGGTTGTGTAGCACACTGATTTGATTTTCTAATGTGTTATTTCTAGGTTGAGCATGTGAGAGCTGAAAGGAATCTCCTTGCAGAGGTTGACAGTGCTTATATTGTTAAGCTCTATTGCTCATTCCAAGATGACGAGTTTCTGTACCTTGTTATGGAGTACCTTCCTGGTGGTGACATGATGACTCTACTTATGCGCAAGGATACACTGTCAGAGGATGAATCTTCCTTTTATGTTGCAGAGACAATACTAGCAATTGAATCAATTCACAAGCATAATTATATTCATAGGTAATTGATAAACAGTTAAACACCATATTCTGTATAGTTACTGCAACTTGCAGCTCACTCTTTCTTACATCTTTTCAGGGATATCAAGCCTGACAATTTATTGTTAGATCGAACTGGCCATCTGAAGCTTTCAGATTTTGGCCTATGCAAGCCTCTAGATAGTAGCAGCTTTCCAAATTTTACTGAATTTGACAATGCAGCGGGAAATGACACCAATCATCGGCAGATGGTGATAAGCCACTAAGTAACCCTGCTGTTCCCAGGCGAACACAGCAGGAACAACTATTGCATTGGCAGAAGAATCGCCGCATGTTGGTAAGTTATATACTTGCTTAACAGTAGAAACATTCCACGTATATCATTCGCTATGGACACTATAACTCGAACATTGACTAAACTTTACAGTCTAGTAGATATTGGTTCCTTCCCTCTAGCCCTGTGCTTGCCTAATTCTTATTCATTCCCTAATAGGAGAGTTCTTGGACCAACACTTTGTGCAAGAACATTTATTGCAGAATATAGTCAAAAGGCATGCATAGGCCCAACACTTTGTATCCATTTGATTTGTCTGTAAGAAATCAAGAACACGCAGGTGTTTTCATTATTATATGTGCAACATTATTGCATGAGTGATGGAAACTTATCCAAGAGTTTAGTGCATTTTTCACTGAACAACTTGCGACAGTACATGGCAAAAATGATACCACCTAACATGGAAATAAATTTCTCCAGGGTGTTGCATTAGCATACGATATCCAATTAAATGATAGTGTTGAAATAAAGTTTCTAAGCAGATAACAAAGCAGTCATTTATTTGACCCTCAAGAGCAGCTGTGTGTACTATCATTACTCTGGATCTGTAATTTTCGTACATGATATTATTGCTTGCATTCATTTATATATGCTGTTTAATTGGATTTCAGGCTTATTCAACTGTCGGTACACCTGATTACATTGCTCCGGAGGTCCTACTAAAGAAAGGATACGGAATGGAATGTGACTGGTTAGTTTTGTTCTTCTTAACTTATGCAATGCATGTCTAGATAATGATGTTCCTTTTCTCATATTTACATTTTGTAGGTGGTCACTTGGGGCCATTATGTATGAGATGCTTGTGGGCTATCCACCATTTTATTCTGAAGATCCAATGTCAACATGTAGGAAGGTAAATTTGAATTGTGTTTTTACATCAAGTATGCTAGTTTTACCTATAGCCAATCCATGTTCTTGCCTAAGAATTTTGCTTTTGTACGTGAATTATTGTTATCACTAAGTGGGCACAATTGTGCAGATAGTAAATTGGAGAAGCCATCTTAAATTTCCTGAAGAGGCCAGACTTTCGCCAGAAGCTAAAGATCTAATCAACAAGCTCTTATGTAATGTGGATCAGAGACTTGGGATGAAAGGAGCACATGAGATAAAGGTGAAAATCATTCAGATTATTTGTTTTGATTTTAAGTTTTGAGCTGTGATTTTCGGTCATTCAAGATTTCTTCATACAGGCTCATCCATGGTTTAGAAGCGTTGAATGGGAAAAGCTATATCAGATGGAAGCAGCTTTCATACCTGAAGTTACTGATGAGTTGGACACACAGAACTTTGAAGATTTCGAGGAGGTGAGCTGTTATCCTCAGGCTACACAGGCTAGTTTATTGTTCTCAAGTAGTTGCCCCAATTCATGATACGGGTACCGAGAAACCTATAAACTCCATTTCCCATAAGTAAGATCTTCGAAAAAAGAAAGAATTTAGGGTGAGAAGCCGAGATCTACTTATCTGAATAGTAGCACCACAAATCAGAGCTTCTAGTTGCGAGTTGCAACTCGCCACTGAGCAGGTCAACAAGTTATCCTGATGCTGGCCTGCTCTTGGTTCCAGAATACACACTGGCTAGTGCAAGATATCTTAGTTTTTGTAATCTATCTTATTCAATGAGTACTGACAGTCATGCATTTGGTGTTATTCCAGGCCGATCCTCCCATGCAAACTTCATCAAAGGCAGGTCCTTGGAGAAAGGTACTTATTACAGAGATCAATAGAATAATACATATCCATTTGGTGTTTTGCATTGTCAAAGATCTTGCATTTTTTGCATGTTCTCAGTGAAAATGTTACTGCACTCACACTTAAATTTTGATGCCTGGTATTTTATTGTCTAGCAATCATTTCACTACCTGGTCTAGGTCCTGAGCCCATGTTACTTTTTTTATGCAGATGCTTTCCTCGAAGGACATGAATTTTGTCGGTTATACTTACAAGAACTTTGAAATAGTGAATGATCCGGAACTTCCAGGAATAGGTATCTTCCCTTGCGTCACTTTTTTACGTAGCATGCTTCACAATAAGATAATTTCTTGCACAATACATTATTCGTGATTTTATTTTTTGTCTCTGCAGCTGAATTAAAGAAAAAGAACAACAAGCCAAAACGACCAACCATCAAATCATTATTTGGTAATTTTCTTGACTCCTTGTTCTCTGGAGATATTGGTGCTGGCACTGTCATAATATTTATGCTTCATTCGTTCACATTATGTACAGAGTATGCTGAAAGTGATGACCAGCCTGAAGGCAGTCTCCCAGGCCAATTGTCGCCACAAATAGAGCTGTCCGAGAGCCCCTCACCTCATTCCAGTATCTCTTCTGAAGATTCTCAAGCACAGCATAGATAGCAGGTGTATATTTTACTGGTACCTGTCTTCTGTAATCGGAAGCAGAATAGCAACAACAGGATTTGGGTTCCTTTACACACAGATGGATGGATGGCAGTCTGCTCAAGTGGTTATTCTGAAGGGCAAAGTGGCTACTAGAGCACCTGTACATTGATAACTCCTTTTCACATTTGTTTTCCCGCGAATCCATAACCCTGAGCAGGTTGATTGGCATTCAGAGAGGCAGAGCCTGTGCAGGGCTGAGATTCGTTGGTTTGGCTGGAACATGTCATGGTATGCTGCCAAGTTTTTTTCGCGCAGAAATCTGCATTTCCGCATTCTTGTCATGAGATTTGCACAAAGAAAGTTGTACTATCAAGGATACTCTGTAAAAGAATGCCCATTTTGCCTGATATATTATATAAATTGATCTTGGTCAATCTTGTAATGTTTCCATGACAATGAACCCTTAGCTCATGTTTCTGATATCAGTTTTGGATCGAATGCAGGCTAATTCTGAATTTGATGTTTGTTCTTTTGTCCATGACAAAAGTGCTCTGCTGCCATTTTCGATTCGAGATCACCAGTGCTCCATTTCTGAGTTTTTTGTTGACAGGCGCATTGCAACATATGCTCTTTCTTTGTTATTATTATGAATCATTATTGTTGCTGCTAGGCACGCCTGCATGGGTTAGGTTCTTGAGCAAGTGGTTTGTACTAGATACAACTCAGTCTTTCTGTCACCACAGATGGTGAATTTTTGACAAAAAAGACCACCTCCGATCCCTTTTAGGCCCCGCTTGGTACGTCTTATTTTCTTACCCCTGGAGAAAAACGACGGTTTCCTTCGTAATGTTACGGAGCACTTCCGGTCCGTAGAATTTTACGGGTCAGTTCCGGAGCAAATACACCGAATCCAAGCGGGGCCTTAAGTGTCGTGGGATTTAACTGACAAGGTACAACTCACACGTGTAAGCCGCGAGACTTATATGGGATTAGTGAGTAATACAATTTGAACTGGGTGCAAGAGATGACTCGAATCGAATAAACCAGTAAACCAACATCCTTAAAGGCTACATAAATAAAAATCTTGCTCACCCAGACGCAAAACTGAGAGATCATTATATAAACCACCAATGTAAGATTCAAGGGCAACACAGAATGAATCTTTATCCAGTCTGAACCGTGAGCTTACAGAAGAGACTGCCAGGGAGGTTGGTCTTGTTAAGGGGGTGCACCTTTGATCCAAAGCGGCATCACATGCCCACCATCAAATTAGCCCCGGAGAGATGTCGAGGCCCATGTACGTCGCTAGGGAACCCGGATGATTTGTGTTGCACAAATTAAGAGCTGGTGAGAGGAACTAACCCAAGTGAGTGACGAACCTGGCTGAGAGATGGGCTATTTATAGGGGTCGTGTGGGCTGAGAAAGTGGCGGGAAAATGAAATGGCAGGAAGTCGAAAAGACGGGAAATTTACCCTGTTTGCCGAGTATCTAAATCCTAGACACTCGGCAAACAACACTACCAGGCAGGGAAAAATGGCACGGACCGGATTTATTTCGGCCGCGTGTTTACCGAGTGCCTAGCGCCACCATACTCCGCAAAGTTTCAAGAAAAAGCGCGGCGAAACCCTTATTTTTCGTGCGCAACTTTTCCGAGTGCCCCACGCCGCCACACTCGGCAAAGGTTTCAGAAAATGACGGCAAATCCGATTTTTCCGCGCGCATACTTTGCCGAGTATCCCCCGTCCGCGATACTCGGCAAACAAAGCGCTCCATCACGACGCCGTTGGGCCGACTGTCAGGGGACACATGGCCTTCTGGTTTGCCGTCACGCCTTGTTTTGCCGAGTGTCTTTTTGTTCTTTGCCGGTTCTCTGATGTTTGCCGAGTGCTAAACTTAGTCGGACTCGGTATATAGGCTATTTGCCGAGTGGTGGCATGTTTGCCGAGTACTGTATTCCGTGCACACCCGACATATAGGCTCTTTGCCGAGTGGCCCGTGTTTTGGCACTCGGCAAATGGGGCGATACCCAGAAGCATCTCGTTTTCCAGATGTGACCTCCATGGACCATGGGTACCCAAGTGGAGAGGTGGAGCCTCCTAATAGAATGGTTGGAGCCGAGAGAGGAGATAACCTGTAATCAGTGAGATCATCGGCCAGGACTAGATTCGTGTTTCATGGAAGGGCTGGAGGGGGTGGAACTGTCATATACTTGGCGGACATATTAAAATATTTACTTTTGAAATTTTGTGATATGTTAATGAAATAACATTGTCCTGGTTACAATCAATCAAAGCCGATCGCGACACGCAGGCCGTGACAGAACTTTTTAAAGGCCCACCACTCAACTCTCTACGGCCAAATTGGCAAAAATTATGAGCAACAAAGTTACAACTCCTACTGATCTTGGATAAAATCACTCGGCGATCAGGGGGCTTCTTCAGCTTGAATTCCTTTGCTATGAGGCTGACTTCTGTTCTATCCATGCTATCATCTTTAAAAAATTCCAAGAGAGACGCACAGTCGGTCTCAATTATCAGGTTTAAATCTGAATGAACAAGAGATAGGTTGAGGCCCTCCAGGCAAGGAATTGCTTCTCCGAAAACAGCTGATCTACAATGCTTGATACGGTCCCAGCCTGAGGCCAGCACAAAACCATTGTGGTCTCTTAGGACTGCCCCCCAAGCACCTGTAGAGTCAGAAACAGAAAAACTCGCATCCACATTACATCTGACCCAGCCTTCGGCGGACATATTAAAATATGATACCCTAGGTATGTAATAAATTGATGTCTCCAAGGCTATTTACAATTAATAGACGTCACTAGTTTATACTGAACTTTTCTACCATGCACAATATGAATTAACATATTTTTGTTGTATTACGCATATAAAGTAGAATTAAAAGGGATAACCATGCTGAAAAAATACGAAGTTCAATATTTTGTTATACTAGTTGGCATGTACGTGCAACGCACGTTTTCACGATTAAATGGGCAGTTTATGGGTAGTAAAGACAGTATCAGAGCCCGCGACAATCTCCCGGACATGTTCTTGTTTTCTAGTTTTATGCAAGCAGTAGATTGATGTAAAAGAGAAACCATGAGTCCAAAACTCCAATTCAATCATGTATGGACATAACTTAATGTTGTTGGCGCGCTGCGTACATTTCATAAATAAGGTCGCCGGAGCATTTGACCCACGTCCAGTAGCACGGATCACCGCCTGAGCCTCGAGAATGTTGTCTGGGTCCAGAAGCGAGTGAACGTAAACCAAACCCACAGACTCACGGTGTAGGAAGATAGCAAAGTGTACATGTGTTGCAACGCGTACAAATTTTAAAATTAGGTGTAACATGTAATTTTCTTAGATAGACAAACATTTGATACAACCTAATCTCTATACAACAGAATAATTCACACGATTAAAATGATGGGCGTTGTCTACCTTGAGAGTCTAGGAATAATATCACCCCCGAGTACTTCAAATTTGATGGCAGGATTTGGTTTGGCATGTGGTGTTTATTGGATTGGGCTCATGGAGAAAAGGAATGCTAGGTGGGTTAGCTAAAATTTTTAGTTATGCTGTGGGCTAACTGAAATAGGCACGCACAGGACTGAACGACATCTTCATGTTCAGAATTCAGTTCGTGATCAGAAGAAACAAAGGACTTTGGCTGCTAGGAATTGGACGATTGCTTCGCCGGCGAGGCTCACCAGCAGCGACCAAGGATATGGGCATGATCAGGACTCAGGAGACCATGTGGGTTCCACTTTTTAAAAGAAAAGTAGAGTTTGCTGCATGTGAAAAGATCGGCAATGACAGGGTCTTGGGCTGATCGTTGGACTGCTTGTACTACAGGAAGAAGGTGATGGATATTGCTACAGAACAACAAGGATCAAAACAACGCCATTGAGAATTATGGTAGACATGGGAGACGATGTAGCTCGAAAAAACGGAGCAAGAAATTTCTCTTTCTTTGACTGAATCTCTCGTTGCAACAGCAACAAAGCAAAATTGGGCGTTGCGGCGAGTGCGCGTGCGGCGTGGCTTTACGCTCCCTGCACGGCGGTGGCAGACACACGGTTCGACGCGGGCGACAGTGAACGCACGGCTAAGCGCGAGCGACGGTGCCGGAGTGCGGCACGGTCGGCGGCCTGGCTGCGTTAGGTGCCTCGGCCAGGGCACGTGCAGCATGGCATCAAGGCCTCAAGGGTAGCAAGCTGGCCGTGGGCAGAGCGTGGCTTGCTGGAGCTCCGCGATACGCGGGCGGCGACGGCCAGCAGGCCGAGCACGAACGGCGGTGGCTACAGCGTCTACATATTTCCTCGTCCTCGCTTCCACGGGAGTGACCGACGACCTCCGTTCGCGCGGTACGATTGGATTGGCGTCGCCCCTGCGCTCCCCTGCTCGCCGTCCCCGGTCTCCCCCGGTAATCCCTCGCGAAGCTTCTGTGTGTCTCTGCCTCCCATGGCCTCATGCTCCAGCGCCTCCACCTCCCATCGGCTAGGTGCGGCCAGCGGGGACATGGACGGAGAGTGAGGGGAAGGGGTAGGACATGGCCCGGTCCTTTGCACAAAAAAATGGGGTTCCATCCCCGACCATGGCATGCCCGCATCCTCGCTCGGGATCTCACCGGTGCGCCACCACTCCGAGATCCTCCAATGCGCAGGGCCTAACCGACGAATCAGATTTGAGGAATAGGCATGTGCTCGCAATCCCTTCCACGGCTTGGCCTTCCCGTGACCCACTCTACAGCCGGAGCTCCCGCCTCAATTTGGCCGAGGGAGGGCTCGATTTGGCAGGGAATCGGTCGGGGGAGGCGGTGGTGAAGCTACCGGCAGAGCAGGCGCCGGCGAGTGTGGCGGATGTGGAGCGGACGCTGCCGAGGTCGCGGGGAGCAGGCGTTGGCACTCCGTCTCCGTCCAAAGTTTATTCGGTCCGCTCGGAACTCAGGAAAAAACAAAAAAAAGTTTCGCTTAGGATGTGTTGAACAGCTCAACACGGGGAAACAATCTGAATCGTTGATCTGATATCGAACGACACAAATTTAATGTATCCGATCAAGTTTGCTCTTTTAATAGTAGTATAGATTGTTATAACCAAACCATGTGTTCACATATGGTGATAGGATCCATGTATCTGAGGGCCCTAAAGAGGATCGAGATCAAGGACTACTTCGAAGGCGTTAAGTGCTTCAAGACACTGAACCCAACATCTCTTGCTCCTGTGCCGACAACAAATGGAGCCGAAGTCTTAATTGATTTTTTTTTAATAATTTCATTTTTCTTTTTCTCAACTTCTAGTTCAAAATTATCATACGTTAGCAGTGAAGCCAGTCTAGCATTTGCATTTCTCCAGCACAAACACAGGATCTCGTATCTGGTAAAATTAGTCTTATATTAGACACAAGATCAAAATATACCATTATAAATACCAGTAAACTCCTAGTGTTAAATAAACAACAAGAAGTCGTGGACTAAAAAATAAGAAGAGAGAGCATCAATTTCATTTCAACTCACTACCAGTATATGGCTGTATCCATTTGTGCCGGCCTCACATTCTGTAGTACTTCGTTTTTCTCAGATAGCATCTGACGGTTCCATGTACTCATCTATATGGAATGATTTGATTTTACAGCCGAGTAGAAATGGTGCTGCAGAGTACATATGTTTTAAGTCGCAGACGAGAATATTATGAAATACCAGTTTTATCTTTAACATTTTACTAGTATAAGCGCGTAGTCATAGTTGTAAGAGTAATATGAAATGTCAGTTTTCATGAAGGAACGTGCCCTCGTGTAACCAAATATCACAACTAAAATACACATTGCATCGATCGTATAACCTCCTATCGAATATAAGATGTGCTCCAAGCGACTAAAGTCTCTTGTTACATCGGGAATGTTCATTTCCAAGATGTACCAGCACATTCCGCTCCGGAATTCCAGTACAATAAAACAATAATCTCTTGAGAAAAACATTACCTAAATAGGAGTATGCGTACCATATTTTCCCTTTTGTAGAATCACGTCTTAAGAGGTAATAACACAAAACTTGTCGCCCCTAACTCTCTCCTACTCGTGTTCCACTTTTCAACCCTGCGCTTCATGTGCTCACACAACTTTTCGTCTCCACTGTCGATACGTATTTCTTCAAGAACCATCGCATTCTCAGCAAAGGTTTTCATGAGCTTAACACCAAAACAGTCCTTCTTCTCTAGCTGGAATTGCAAGTCCACTCTCTTAAGGGAGCTCTGCAAGCATTGGAACAAGTAGCGGGGACCTACCATGGCAGCAGCCAGAATTTCCTTCCGAGTAGTTCGTTTGGGTACCTCTTGTTTATCTCTATCTGATTCCTCCTCGTACTTTGGGGTGAGGTTTATTCGGAAGGCACTGAGCGCAGGACAACAGTGGAGCAGGTTCAAGATCGTTGCCAAAGGTGCAGTCTTGTCTTTCGTCCAATACGCTCCTTGGCACTCGAGACGCTCGAGGCGGCGAAATGTCGGTAGGAGCTGAACCCGCCTTGCCTCGCTGAGGACTGCGATATCCTCAAGGTGGTTCACCTTCAGCCTCATCTCCTTGGTGCTGGTGAAGTTCCAGGCAAATCTCCAGAAGCTTTTCAAGTCATGGTTTGGATCGTCGTTTGCCTTGCATTCTTGCTCGCAAAATTCCAGATCCACTTGTTCCAACTCTAGAGGGCATGGAGTGAATGAGTACCGGGGTTTGACCCCTTGTAGCTGAAGCAGCGCAGCCTCAATGCTTCGACATCCAAAATATCGGGGTCTTCTTTTGACGGTACCAGCCGTCAGGACTCGTCCACCCGCTCGTCCACCTGCAACTGTCCAGCACGAGCACGGTGGTTGCGGGACATCGGAGGCGGCACCTTCTTGATTCGTTGGCTTCCTCGTCTATTCCTTCTATGCAGACAGACTCGAGTCGGACGGCAGCGAGCGCGGGTGCCGCGTCGATGACACGTTGCAGAGAGCTTAGGTGCTGGAGGCAATGGCTCAGCCGTAGGGAGGACAGCCGCGGGAGCACGGTCTCCCCGCGGTAGAGTAGTCCAGTGTTGAGTTCTAGGATCCGGATTGTCTCCAACTGTAGCGAGTCGAGGGAGACTTGGCAGGAGAATACCCGACTGTAGGGGTAGCTGTAAGCACCTTTGCTGACGATCAGGAGCTCCTCGACGGGGCGCGCCGCCGGGTGAGAGAGCACGACGTCGACAAATTCTTTGTAGCACGACATGATCTCGTCATAGTCGGGGTACCAGGTGATTAAAGTGATCCTCGTGACGGGGAGGTCGGCAGCGTCGAGCGCCCCCTTGGCCGCGGAGACGAAGTCGTCGCTCCCGGAGAAGAGGCGGGCTCCCAGAGAAGAAGCGGGCGCATCGTGGCGTTTTCGTCGTCCGCGGGGCTTGTCGACGACGACGCCCGTCTCGAGGTTTAGGGCGCCCGAGGAGAGCCAGAGCGGCGCTCGCCAACGCCGCGAGAGTGCGGTTGTGGAGGCTGCCTCCTTGAGTGGAGTGAAGTGGAGGATGCGGCGGAGGATGTCGTCGGGGAGCTCGGACAGGCGGTCCACGACACCGGCGGCCATCGCCTACGTCGGCGGCAGGCGCGAAAGGATGCGATGCGATTGGATTCACGCGTGGTGTACATATATGTACAGGCGACGTACATGAGTCAGTTCTGATCCTAAACGGATTGGGCGGATCGAAGTGAATACCAATCGGTCGTGATGAGAGCTGGGAACATGCATCGACAGGATGCTGTACTCGATTGTTTCGGCTGCCCCTGCATACCACACAGCAGGATTGAGAACGACACAGAGTAATCTAGGTCATGAAACTGACAGCGCAATGTTGATAATCTGAACAATCGAACACTAGGGGAACTAACAGCACAACAACAAATCAGCTCCTCCATCATGTTCATGACAAGTTCAGTTCTTTGAGATGTATGCTTGACATGTACTGAAACTACAATATACGCTTGACAAGTTCAGTTCTTTGAAATACAAAGAATCTTAGCACCTTTATGATCAGGTTCTTCTGGAAAGCATTGAACATTATCGATAGGCGTTGAACATCCTGCCAAAGCAGAGAACATGCCAGCATTAGCAGCCCCAGCACTAGTTCTGTCGGAGATTCCATAGCAGCGACGGACATCATCGCGCGGGGATCTGGGGATCCCCTTGCCTGAGTCTTCGGGCGGACATGACAGATCCTCAACCCAGGGACACCATTAACGAGAATCTTGGTGCTAGCAGTCGACAGCAGAATCGCAAACCAGATACTAGAACTGAATCATATGCGTCTGACTAAGACAAAATTGTTATAAGCAGAACACCCGGCCCCCCCTCCTTTTCCTCATCTACAGTGTTCAGGAGGAGATTTTTGGGCGACGCCCGTGCGAACCAGCTCGCCGCCGGCGATCCGTTCGATTTCTCGCCTCCGCGGCCGCTCCGGCGGCGGGAGGTCGGGGAATCGACGGATCCCGTGCGTGTACATAGCCTAGGTGTGCGTGGGGTGCCTGCCGGCGGCGCTGTGGAGTTGGCGGCGTGGTCGGAGAGGCTTTTGGCGGCGGCGGTCCTCTCCTCTGTCCTCGGTGCTCCGGCGGAGGCCTGGGGCAGATCTGCCGTCTCTGGCGCGTCCGTTGCTCCCGGAGCCGCGGCGTGCTTCCCCTCGAGCCGGTGGCCGTGATGGCGGCGCTGGCTCTTGTCAGTGGGGTCCGGCTGCCTTCACCTCGGTGCAAGGCGTTGCTTTTGCTTAAGATCTTTGGAAGTTTGCAGGTGGGAAGCTCTCCATCGTCGGTGGTCGCGGATGGCGCTGTGGAAGATGGGTGGTTCTGGCGGCGGCTCGAAGCCGATGCTCTTTCAGCGTTCAGACTCTGGTGCTTGCGTCAGACGGCTTCTGCGGCATCTCAACAAGGTTGGTCGAGCCGGTCGCTGCGGTTCGAGGTGAGCTCGCTTTCTTCCTCCCCGGCGGCGTGCTGCTGGAGCTCGAAGGAGGTGCTCTGCTTGGTGGTTCTGTGTTCGCCGTGTGTGGTGTGGTTTTTCCCTCTGTTCGTGTGTGTTCGTTCGATCTCTTGTTGATCTTGATCTTGTTGATCTTGTACACGAACTTCCTTCTAAAAAAAAAAATTTGTTATGAAGACTTGGCCCACGGATGAATGCCGACTGGATCATTACAGTCACGTGATTAAACCCATACGTACACGGTAGTGGTGTAGTACACACCAAAGTAAGGAGGAGATGCAGACTCTTTACCCTGAAACAGAAAATCATGGCAGAGCCGATCGAGAGAAAGCATGAACAACTCATAAAAAGATCTGATTTTATTAATTTCCATCAATTCCAGCCAGGCAATTAACAGAACATCATGCAAGCCATTTGAGGCATGCAAAGAAAACCGTTGCCACGCTAATTAAGGGTAGAGCTCAATGAGGGCCATGCTCCCCAGAACGGGCCTCGTCTCCCAGCGGCTGAACCCGGCGTCCACGAATATCTTGCGCCACTCACCCTCGTCACGCTCCTTCCCCGCCGTCATCACCATCATCAGCAGGTCGAACACCACCTGGGCCTCGTAGTACGCCGCCGCCTTGGTCTTGGTCGACCCGACCACCATGTCCACGATGATCACCTTGCCCCCGGTCTCGGCCGGGATCGCCTTCCTGCACTGCTTCAGGATCTTCACGCAGTCCTCGTCGTCCCAGTCGTGCAGCACGTACTGCAATCATCAATGGCCATCCAAAATGTTAAGGACGGAGTAGATCATAATGAAGTTTAACCAAGGAGAAGAAACTTAAGGTGTTGGACCTTGAGGAACACGGCGTCTGCCTTCGGGATGGAGCTCATCATGTCTCCCGCGACGTACTCGACCACGCCGTCGGCCGGGACGGAGTCGATCACGTTGGGGAGGTCCAGGACGGAGCACTTGATGCCCGGAAAAGCCCCGGCGATGGCTCGCGCCGCCGTGCCCGTCCCGCCGGCGACGTCGACCAGCGAGTTCACCCCGTCGAACGCGTCGCCGCAGTTGCCGACGACGAAGTCCATCGCGAACCGGGTGTCGGCCGCCATGCCGGCGTTGAAGAGCCGGCTGATCTTCGGGTCACGGGCGCAGACCGTCCACGGGTCCGTCCCGTGAGCCGTCTTGAACGGCATCTCGGCCGAGGCGTCGTCGCTCGCGAACCACTCGGGGAGGTGCATCGCCGCCGTGACGTGGTACCTGCTGGTCTGCGAGAGCACGAACGGGGACAGGTCCGTGCTGCCGCCGTCCACGAGGAGGCGCGAAAGCGGCGTGAGGCGGTAGGTTGCGGCCGCCGCGCCGCCGTTTGCGCACTCGTCACCTGTTGTTGGGACGACATCGACCGTGAAGATACCTGTCGCGGCGAGGTACCTCATGAGGCGGGGGAAGTAGGGCTTCTTGCTCTCGGGTATTGGGAGCGCAGCGAGCAGGTCGGGCAGCGAGGCGGCGCCGCCGCAGGTGTGGATGGCGTTGGGGATCCCGAGCTTGATGGCGCACTCGAGCGCCATGGATTTGAGGTAGCCGAAGGTGAGGTTCCAAAGCTCGGCGTGCGCCTCCAAAACCTCCTCGCTGTAAGAGGCTGCCATTGGCACGGACTTGTGGTTTTCGGCCATGGTGATTCGCTAGCTGCTGGTGCAAGTTCTCAGCTCAAGGGTGGCGAGGCCAACATTTATAGGCTGGGAGAACCTCCTAGCTCAGAATAGTGCTGCCCACCAGCTGGTGTGCCACGTTGATTAATAAGGACAATATTTACCAAGCTGGATAAATAACGACACCATTTACTACCAAGCTGGCTCATACTCTACTATCCTAAGATTCCTGCAACCTCAGCTCTTCACTTCTCACCTATCCGCTCTTGGCACGTGGATGGGTGGCATGGACGTGTCTACATCTTACTGGTTGAGAGTCTCTAGCAGGTCCACTTCTTGTCTGTATTAGACTGCTTTGACCTATCTATTTTTGGTCTTCCCGTTTGCTTCTTGCCTATGCCTTTGCGGTTTTGCTGGTGCTCTTTGAAGCGCTACTTCTTTGCTTCCACCGGCTTGCAACCGGTTTCCAGTTTGCTTCCGGTTACTCCTCTTGGTGTGCTTGGTTGCCGGTGCTTTTCCGGTTACTTCGTTGCCTGTGCTGACGTGGATATATTTTATTGTTTCGTTTGTGCGTCTGCCTATGTTCGATGTATTTGCTTTTAAAGTTTACTGTGCTTCTGTCCTATATGGACTTCTGGTTGGCTGTTTGTTTTTGTCTATTCTTCTTAATAATGGACTCTGGACCCACCTCCAATCAATGAGCACAAGCATATCATGCAAGTTTACCTCCAATTCTTGAGCACAAACATATCACGGTAGATCATCCTTGCATCTTTCTCTCGTCTCTTTTCTCAGGAACATTGGAGGACACGGCGACGACTCCATCCGTGGTCGCCATGAGAGAAAGAGGTTTCGTTACTTAGCGCGCACCTCCGCCTCCATAGTTAAGCCTCCACATACCTCTGCTGCACTCAAGCCGCCGCCTACCCCCGCACCCTTCCTTGCCCGAGCTCTCTTCTGGCGTGAACTCCCCTTGGCGGAGCTCCACCCTGGCGGGCGGCCGTGGTGTGGGTCGGTTTCTCCGGCATCGCGGTCGTTGCTGATGCTTTGGACGGTGGTCCCAACACCATCGGCTGGTTTATCATGTGCTTGCTTGGTTTTGGAAGCCGTCTCGCCTCCACCGTGGTCGGCGGTCGTGGAGTGGGTCGGTTCCTCCACCGGTGTCGCGGCCGTCGCTGAAGCTTTCGACGGCGTCCCCAGCACCGACGACTGGTTTATCGCGTGCGCGCTCGCTGCTTTCTCTGTAAGGCGGTCGTGGTGTGGGTTGGTTCCTCCACCGGCGTCGCGGCCGTCGCTGAGTCTTTCGACGGCGGCCCCAACACCGACGGCTGGTCTATTGCGGGCGCACTCGCTGCTTGCTCTGTATTGGAAGCCGTCCACGGCGCCCACCGGCTGCTAATCGTCAGCGTTAAGGTCCTCCTTCTCTTCAGTTTTTCTTGATTATTTATTTGTTTTGATCAAAGGCTGGCGTATCAAATTATAAGGTGTAATTACACTAGTAGGGAAACCCCTACCGTTGGCGATTTTTTTTAGCCTACCACTGGTGAATTCGGGTTCACTAGTACAAAATGGCCAGTGCTAGTTGCTACCGCTGGCCGTCCCCGTGTCGCCAGTGGTACGAAACTGTACCGCTGGCGAACACAGTTTCCCACCACCAGCGGTAGGTTCGCGCAGCGCTGGCGGTGCGCAAGACCGCCAGCGGTACGTCCTCCGCTCGCCAGCGGTACAGATGCGTGCGAGGAGCTTGACCGCCAGCGGTAGTTTACAGGTTCGCCAGCGGTATATTTGGCGGTTTTTGTTTTTTTTTGAAAATTGTATTTCAGCAGTACATACAGGTATATATATATATATATATAAGCAATATACGTACAGATAGCAGAAACAGTATAGATACGTGATTATAAGTACTAACCGAAAAGTTATACAAATGTTTGACCGAATATGTATCATACAAAAGCAAACCATACATCACGATTGAGACGGTGTTTAGTAGTCTTCGATATTACAATAATTGAAACGCTAAGTTTGTGAGCAGCACGCAATGACAAAGATGACAAAGAGATCACGGTGGAGTATCTGGTCGTTCCTCCTCTCTTCCGACCGCTAGCTTCCGCCTCCTCCGTGCTCATTCTTCATCTCTATACAGAAGACAGATAAAAAAGTTAGGCAACGAATTAAATTGAGTGCATAAAAGATTTAATTAGACACAAATAAAGTAGGACTTAGACACAAATAAATAAGGGCCAACTCCAAACAAGATTCAAAAAAACTTATGCCTCATACGGAGAATATATTGGAAACACACAAACAATCCCGAGAGAGAAAACAAGATTCAAAAAATATTATGCCTCATACTTAGAATATTATTGGAAGCACACAAGGAATTCTGATAACCTTGTTGAACCAAGTAGGAGGCACATAACTTGTATCTATACGTCTCCGTGCCTGTTTGGACACCGCCACTAGTGGTGGTCTCCCCATCGGATGTCCCCCCTCTCAGACTCGTGATCGCTTTGCATTGTCAACTGCTTTCCTAGTGCCTCCAGATAATTATCTTCTCCACCAGCATCTGTGCCTCCTATCCCAGAACCGCCGGCCTCGTAGTTGTTGGACATCTTCGATCGCACTATATAAGAAAAATTGTAAATTAATACAACAAATATGCACTTAACTATTAAAAACTCACTAATCTATTTCATAAAAATATGTCATATCTTTAGCCAAAGTGATGCCAAAATTCACGGAAAATTTCGGCATGACCTTTGCTAAAAATAGGACATATTGAGTACCCGAATTTGCCGGAACGGAAGTTAATCAACGTTCCGGCAATCTCAAGGGCCTCTAGGGGTACCTGCAAACATTCACATGCATTCATCGACCATTTGTCAGTCGCATTGCGACATTCACATCACACAAAAATTCATCGACCCACCACCACCACCACACATTATCCATCGACATTTGTCGATTGCATTCCGACAACATTTCATACAAAAATAGAAGTAGCTAAACTAAACAGTAGCTAAACATGGAGGTACAAGGTCTAAACATGGAGGTCTAAACATAAATCATAAAATCAATTTCATTAAACCTAAACACTACCTAAACTAAATCTAAAATAGTAGATTTTCAAAAAAAAAATGTGTTGTGCATTTTCACAAGCACCTTCGGTGCTAGGAAGGAGAGGAAGGAGGGAGAGGAGAGGAGGGGAAGAAGACGGCGGCGGGAGGGAGAGGTGGGGGACAGCGGGTCGGGCGCGGCGGCGGTGTAGGCGCTCGGGTCCGGCGGCGTCGGCGGGAGGTGGGGGCTTGGGCGCGGCGGCGACGGCAGGAGGTGGGTGGGGGCTTGGGCGTGGCGGGAGGTGGGGGCTTGGGCGCGGCAGCGTCGGCGGGAGGGGCCGGAAGCGAGCAGGGCGGTGGTGAGCGGGAGCATGGCGGTGGCGAGGGCGAGCGGGATGGAGTTGGGCGCGGGGGGAATTTGGAGTTGGGCGCGGGGAAGGGGGCGCGGCAGGGGCGTTATGCGGAAAATACCGCTGGCGAATACGCATGGTTCGCCAGGGCTCCCACCCTACCGCTGGCGACCTGGCCTTGCTCGCCAGCGCTAGTCCACGTAGCACTGGCGAAGCGGCCTTGTTCGCCAGGGCTACTGCCTACGCCGCTGGCGAGCCCAGGATCGTGGTCGCCAGCGGTAGTCTGCCCTGCTCACCCCCACCCGCACGCTCGTAGCGCTGGCCATCTCTGTTCCTTGGACGCCAGCGGTAGTTGAGGAAGCGCTGGCGACCTGCTTTCCGGGATCGCCAGCGGTATTAGCACTGGCGAACACGTATATGTGTTCGCCAGTGGTAGGTTGGCGGCTGTAGGGGTTTTCCTACTAGTTTGTTTATTTTTCTTTTTTATTTGTGCTCCTTCAATTGATTTTGTTACAAGGTGGCATTGTTTATTTGTTAGGTGCTGCTCGCTCAGTATCTTCACTTCAGTACAACAAATAGTTGGCCTTGTTGATGGCTGGTTTCTTCACAAGTGATCTATGATTGAATTGAATTAACTGGCTGTATCCAAGTATAAAGATTCCACAAGAAGCAATCAGTGAACTTACCGCCTATTTGAGCCATTTTCTTAGAACCATAAGGGAAGCGCATGTATGGTTCATCGCTCTTCAAAGAAAGATTTGGTAGCTCCTAAATAGGTGCTTAGTACCCTGCATGCTATTTAGTTCAATATCTTCTTAGTGAGATACTTAATCCCATGTTCTTTTTGGGTAATCTTCAGCTGTTTTTAACCCCTCTGGATTTTATAAGATGTTCACTGCATCTACCTCCATTTATTAATGATGTGAATGTATCTTCCTGTACTAATGATTTATGTTTTTAGATAAAGAGCATATATTAATATCGCGGAAATATCAATTACACCCAGCCTCTGCAACGACGCATTGCCCTATCGGCATTGCGGATGCACACAGCCAAAAAAAAATTTACAAAAAAAGAAGACATGCTTTAGTGATCTATTCCTTGAAACAACGGTACTAACACCACCAATGCAACACCAGAAGTTCAGCTTCTCCAAAAGCGATGCCTCCCAGAAGGAAACAATGCACAAGCGCCATCGTCGCCCGATTGTATATCTTAGGTTTTCACCCTGAAGAAACTCCTCGCTCTCAAAACAATACCTTCAACAAGGTTATTGCTTATGTACCTTCAGCTCTTGCTTATAATCCAGAAGATTCGAATACTGTCTATATCATGTTACCACATAATTCCCAATTCACCACGGCAGGTAATCTTATTTGATGTTCTTATTTTTCTACGCAGAAAATATTTGTTGTTGATTAGGTTGCAGATTAGAAAGTGCCACTCTCCTTTAGGCCATCAGAAATCGAGCAATCCTTACTTTGTGTGTGCTTCTTTTTCTTTGCAGTTAGCAGTGCAGAATCACTTATTAGTCACTTATGCAACTACCACCAGAAGTATCTCACAGGTTCATTTTCAAGATCATGATTTATGGTGCGATTCATTCATTTTCAAGATCATGATTTATGGTGCGATTCTTTTGTAGTGTTGGTGCCTACGTGGATTTCATGGAAACGAGGTTGTTGCTGTTGTTGCAAGTTCTACGTTTTTTAGTGTCAGATGAAAGAATTGAATAGCTCTTGCAGGTTCTGCGTTTCTTAATCGCGGGTGTTTCGGTCTCCATAATCGAACAAATATGCTTATTCTTACATGGATGTTAGTGTATGATTTTCGTAGAGCTAAGACTGGAAAGTTCTTTGCAGAATTTTTATTCTCAAAATTGGTGAATATATACTATATATATGTAAGTAACTCAAAGGATCACACCTTAACTTTATTTCATTTAATTGGCACTTTGGCAGTTAAAAAACCTGCATGTACGGTGAGTCCAAATCTTAAACACAACGCATGCATGCATGATTAGATTTCATGCACGATCACGTGGGCATGGAGTGTGAACACATGACTTTGAATTAGCGTTTAATTAGTAAGTCAAGTGTCAGCACCATGTTCAACATGTCAGGATAGAATATAATATATGGCGCCTTGTCCCCATGGCTGTCGTTCACACTAGCTAGCTGATGCTTGCATTGGGAACCCGTACCAGTATAAGTAGTATAAGTACATGTATCAGCAACCGAAGCACTAAGCTCCGTGTGTCCTCTATCGTGAGTGTTTTTCTTTGGAGTGTGTGCGTGTGAGCGTTTTTCTGTCCTAGCAACAACAAGAGCTTATTCCAAGTGCTTGGTTGTTCTGATCATGTCAGTGGAACTCTGATGTTTTTTTGCTTCAAAACTCCATGAAGCCTCCGCTTGAGATGTTCTATGCAAAGTGCAACATGTTTAGACCGCACAAGACATGTAGATGTACCTTTAGACAGAAGTGTCAATATTTGAAATTGCATATATGTTCTTAAGATCTATGGAGTGGCGGCCCATGAAATTGGCTCTTTACTTCCGCCAGACAATAATCCAGTTCATAAGTTCGCTCCGTTGTGAGTTGGATCATAGAGTGATTTTTTTGTTTTACAGATGACGATAAAGTCGACGAGGCTGCTAACGTGAATGGCCAGGCATCGTCTCCGAATCATGGTCGTTGGCGACGGAGGAAGGCCGGATGATCCTGAACTGGACGGTGCATCATTTTTTCCAACTCTCCATCCGCGGCGGCATAGGGATGTCTAATGGTTGTAACAAAAATGTCTTATGGATTATGTAAGCAGATCAGGAGGTAATAAACAAGGTTGTAAACAATTCGATTGCTCTTTATATTATACTTTGAATATGCATAGCATGCTTTAGAGGATATCATTCATGTTATGTAGATTGCCTCTTGAACCCTTGCCACATATAGAAATCCGACGCTAATAATTATATATCTTTTGCATTGTATCCTACCAATAATGTAATTCGCAGAACGTTGTTTCCACTATTGTGTGTTATGATGTAGTAGGATCATGTCCTTGAGCTAAGCATAGGAACTGGGTTCCTTTGTTATTGCGTTGTTTGACATAATCTTGCCTTCGGAAAAAAATCTGGTAGCTTATCATTGTACTTTGTACATAGTATATATTTGAGGACACAATGAGAATCTTGTTTGGGAGGTTTGTAAGGCAGACGAAGTTAATGGTGGATCAGTAAACAACATAAGATGTCTAATTTCTATTTATAGCAAGGCAATACACACTTAATATCTTGGCTTTTTAGTTTTGATTCACGGGCAAAATGGCAAAAGCAAATGCAATGATCATCTTTTCTTTGCTATTCTATTCAGAACCATTAGTATATAAGTAGCAACCATTATTAATCAATCTTGCAAATCTTGATACAAATGATTTGAAATGTATATTGTTAGCCAATTGTGTTGGTGTATAATGATTTGAAATGTGTAATGTTAACCAACTTATCATGCAACCGTGGCAGTAAAAGGACTTCCAATTTTACCTTTGAAGCAAGTATATTACTCGTAAAATATTTAGTTGGTGCAATACATATTAGACGGTTATAAGAATTGTAAAGTGTACCTGCAAGTCTAAACACTTTTTTTTACGGGATTAGGTCTAAACACTTGAGATAGTATCCAAACTTATTGTCCTTCAGAAACATGGTTGATTGAATGACTACATGTTTGCATGAAAATTGAACATGAATTTATGTTTCAGCATAGAAAACCAATAAAAATAGCACCAGCTTTCAGAAGACAAATGGCTAACTTGAAGAGTAGCTTTAGCATAGCAGAAAAGTTCGTCACTAACAGCTACTTCACAAAATAAAAAGTTTGTTGCCTACCAGAATCTTCCTTTAGAACAACCACATTATCACTTCTCGCATCCTCAGTTTGGCATGAACATTCTCCAAAAGAAAAATCAGGGCACACATCTGCCATTCCCATCATTACAACTGCCATCAAATTGTTAGAATATTGGGCCCATTAGTGGGCAGCCCATATAAGCAATTCCTGAAAATCTCAAATTGGCCCATGTGCATGGCAGAATTTTGGCTATGCAAAGTGGTGCTAAAGTTTAGTCCCACATTACTAGTTGGGAGAGAGTTGCACCACCTTATATAATGGAGTGTTGTACCACTTGGTGTGCTAGTTGAGAACAGAAGGCTCTCTACCGCGCTGTCGTGGGATTGTCACGTCAGGTGTCATAGATGACTTCGTAGGTGTGGGATTATGCGAGTTAAGCATCTCCGAGCTTGGGATCACAGGAACAAAGATCGACACAGATTTACCCAGGTTCGGCCCCCTCAATGTGAGGTAAAAGACCTACTTCCTGCCTACCCTAGATTGGTATTGATATGATAATTGAGTTGTTACAATGGAGGCGATCCAATGTGGAACTCGCCGTATATGCTAGGGTTTAAGGGCTTGATAGCTCGACCCGTTCTAAGTCCTGCGAGTCCTCTTTATATACACAGAGGCTCGTCAGGTTACAAGGGAAACTTCCTCCACAAGGAATATGTCCACGGAGACCTACTGGGAGACTACTTGGTTTTTACGTCCTCCGGGATACATCTTCTAGATCTTTCTCCTTATGGCGGTTCAATATTGGGCTTACTCTCATGTGGGCCTTTGTCCGTGCGAGTAAAGTAAGTCGCACCGGGCCGCGGGTTAATCCAGAAAGTATTCCCCCGACATTAGCCCCCAAGATTGGTTAGGACTTCATGGTGAGAATCTTCCGTCTTCTTGAAATGGTGCTGATGAGCCGCGCCGTGAATGTTCTGACCAATCTTATGCGTCTCAGAGCCGCGACTTATCTGTGCGACTCATCTCTTCCTCTGGGAATATTCTGTTTCCTGTAATTACGGACCGTTACTCGATTTGCGGGCGCAAATTGTGCCGTTGGTTGCGAGACGCAGATCATGCCGTTAGTTGCGGGGCCCTCCTGTTATAAGCTGCAGCCGCCTAGGTCATTATCCACTTCGCCTTCGCAATCTTCTGGCTCCTAGGCACGCCGTCTTCTTCCTCGAGCTTAGCTTCCCGATCCAATCTCCATCTTGCAATGGCGCCCAAGGCAAAGCCATCCACTGATAAGCGCACGATCTCCTGCAACTGGGAAGGATCCTGGGTGACGGAGGAGCATCTCACGGATTTAGCCGCCAAGGGCTTCCTCCCCCCAAAGGAGAACAATGTCTGGCGGGCTCCAGGCAGCGAGGTCGAGCCGCGCCCCAAGCCTAATGAACTGGTGATGTTCGTGGAGCACGTGGACCGAGGATTTTCTCTGCCCGGCTCCGCTTTCTTCCGCGATCTGATGCGGCGCTTAGGTCTCCGCCTCCACGACATCGGGCCTAACTCCATGCTCCAGGTGAGCAACTTTCATGTCCTGTGCGAGGATTATCTCAGCATAGCCCCCAGCATCGATCTTTGGTTGGCTTCCTTCTCCTATAATAGCCAACTGGTTTGCAAGGGTGGCGCCTATGTTCAGGTTGGCGCCATCTCTCTTCAACGCCATCGCAATTCCGCTCTTCCCAAGCTGGCCTTGGCGAATCGCCCAAGAGCCTGGCAAAAATCTTTTTTCTATTGTCGAGACACCTCTCCAGAGGGCGAAACTCCTCTCCCTTCTTGGTCCAATTCCACCTTCGTGCCCACTGAGGCACTCAAATCAAAACCCCGCGACTCAGCTATGGCTTTTGTCAATGAGTCACTGCTCAAGGTCCGTGCCTTAACCAATCACGGTCTCACTGGCCTTGATCTTCTCTCTTGCTGGACAAAATGGCGCATCCAGCCCGTGAGCCGGCGGCAGCTTTCCTTCCTGGAGTGCACCGGCACTTCCGCTGACGTCGATCGCATTCAGGCTGCTGACTGGACGCCTGATGAATGGGTGGAATTCGTCACCCGCGTTACTGAGGAGAAAGACGTCTCCTTTGACAAGGTGGGGCTTGCCCCTTTCAGTGTTAATAACAAGCCCTTCGAGGTAACTCCTTTTCTCTGTCTTTTTTGCCTTTCATGATTGAGTCGCGCTCCTTTCTTAATTCTGCGACTTATGCTTCTCTGATCCAGGCTGATGAAAATTATTGGTCGCTTCCTGCGGCCGATGCTGGTAGTGCTGCACCCAAGCGTGGAGCAAGGAAGAAGTTGCTGCCCGCTCTAGAGGGCAGCGAGATTGCTGACATCCCGTCTGTTGCCACCGCGGCTTCAGGCGATGAAGATACTGAACTGGACGAGGATGAAAGTCCAGAGCCAGCCGCAAGTTCTGCTGCTGCGACTGCCCCAACTCCCCGCAGGATCTCGAAGAGACTTTCGCGGGAAGAGCCAGAGCTTGACGCTCTGGAGAATCCTGAGGCCGCGAAGCGTCGCAAACCTGCTATGGGCGCGACCTCCTCCGCTGCCAGGCGTGTGTACAAGGCCACCGCCTCAGCTGAAGAAGACATGGGTCTCCAATCTGGTAATTCTTCACTGCCTTGATATCTTAACTGCTCTTTCTTTTTTCCTCTACTAACACATAGATTTATGTTTGTAGATTCTGGGATCCAAGGCCAATCTTCGCCGTCAAGTGGCGGCCTGATGGCCTCTGTGAAGATGGCTCCAGAGTTAGTAGTCTTCCTTGTACTTGTATCACTTTTGCTTCAGCTCATGTGCTTCTTATTTACACCATGCTCTTTGTTCTTTTGTTTTTGCAGAGGTGCGGTCAAATCCGCGACCGATCTTGGAGCTGTCTCTGAACCTGTGGTTGAGCCGCGCTCATCACCAGCGGCTCACCGCCCTGTGGTGGAGGGCACGGCCACCACTGATGATCTGGCTACGGCCTTTGTTCCTGACATGGCTACCCAAGAGGTGGCCCTGGAGGACGGAACATACCTCCTTGCAGCCCCAGATGTGGAGAAGGCTGATCCTTCCTCTGCAGCGGCTGAAGATGGAGGTGCACTGCTGGTCAAGTCGCCTGCGACTGAGAGCCAGCAAACATTGGCTCTGTGCACTGAGGTTGCCTCCTCTTCTCCTCTGAGCCGCACTGAGCTACTGTCAGAGGCCATTATTGCCTCAAACGACAAGCAAGCCGCGAAACTCCGCAAGGCTTTATCTGATTTGTCTGCGGCTTACAAGGTACTTCTGTCTTATCTGAATCTAGCCCCCAAGGATCAAGTTTTCTTCTTTGACTGCAAAAGGGAGACTTGATTCTTCTCTTAAGCTGTTGTTCATGTATTTACTAGCTGACATTGCCTTTGCAGGAGGAACTGCACTCCGTAACAGCTGCAAGGCTCGCTTTGGAAAAGCAGTTGGGAGATACTCCCTCTGATCTTGAGAAACTGCGCGAGCTCGTTGGTCGGCGTGACGCTGAGCTGAAGAAAATTAATGACAGGATGGGCGAGCTCTCTGACGAGAACTACAAAATCTCTGAGCAAGCCAAAGACGCCGAGCGGCGGCTTAAAACTGTTGAGGATAAGCTCCAGGAGAGGATCCGGCAATTGGACCTCCAAATTAATGCTCAGAAGGACGCCATTGCCCAGGCCAATGAAGATGCAAGGTTGAAGGCTGTTGAGATTGGCGATCTTGAGGAAAAATTGACCAAGCTCTCTGACACGCACAATCTCGTGCATGCTAAGGTCTGCATCATGACCCAGGAGCTGGCTGGTAAGTTACTGCGACTTATGTCTGTATTTGTTTCCTCCACTATCTTTGCTTGTATATTGCTTGAGCTGACCGAAAAAATTCCTTGGTGTAGGTGATAATTCTGCACTTCAGCGCAGTAATACCCAAGAGCAGCTGGAGTATATCCGCGGGTTCGCGCGGAAAGCTTGCAAAGGCATGAAGTCGCTGTCTTCCTGTATGCTGCCAACAAAGCCTGCTCCTGCGGATGCTGATGGCCTGCTCAAGAGACTGCTCAAAGCGCCTCAATTCTTCTTGGATTGGAAGGAGTCCTCAGCTCGCTCTGGTGCGGCCCATGTGCTCGCCTTGGCCAAGACTTATTACCCTTCATTTGATGCTGCCAAGGTCGCACAAGGCAGACCTTCAAAGAAGGTGGACGGCAGCGAGCTGACCGCCTCAGAATATGCTGCGACTTGGAAGAGCATGCGCAGCCATGCGGCTGAGCTGGTGGAAGGGGTAGAGCTTGCGACTTATCTGGGCAAGTACAATGCTGATGGGAGCAGAATGGAGAAAGCCCCCGCTCCGTCGTCCAGCGCGGTTAACCCTCAGGAAAAGAACCCTTCTCCAGGTGTTTCCAGCTCTGCAGCCCCCAAGCCCGCGACTGAAAAGCCATCAAGCGAGGCTACAACTGCTTCTTCTGGCAAGCTCGGCAAGCCGCCTGTTCCTCCCTCTCATAGGCAAAGAGCTGCACACAAATAGAGGAAAAAACAATTGTTTGATAATCTCAGCCCTTAGCGGCTTGTAATAATTATTTAGATTTTATGTGTCGCAAAGACAATGTTGTGCTTGTTTAAGTACTCTCATCAGTACATGTCTCGACCTGAGGCAGGTCCTTATGATTTGTCTCAGTTTTTCCTCACTTAGGGACTTGCGCGGCTCAGAATTTCCCAGGTAAACATGCGTGTTCAGGGTCACTTGGCAGCCATGATAGGCGATCGCACTTTGATTGACACCGCACCCCAGTACTTTGGCCGCATAATGCAAGTCACATCGAAGAGAGGTCGAGTATAATCACGATAAATGCCACTCGTTTGGCGATCCCAAGGTATAGGCCACGCTAAAAAGCTGCCGCGCCCCCAAGGAACCAATGATACTGACAACTCAATTGGTAGTTTGAGATGCTTTATTTCAGAATCATTATATGATACAGGGTCGGTCGCGCCTCATTGGCGACCTGAAACTCGGGTCGGTTGCGCCTAGGTGGCAACCAGAAATGATACATGGGTCGGTCGCGCCTCGTTGGCGACCTGAAACTCGTCGACCGCGCCTAGGTGGCGATCGAAAATGATACTTAGGTCGGTCGCGCCTGGGTGGCGACCAGAAATGATGTTACTTTAGCCCTGAGTGGCCAGCTTTATGGTACAAAACCCTTGATGGTTTTATTTGCGATTCGCAATTGCCCTTGCTTTCCTTGCCTCTCTTGCAGCTGTAATCTGAAACCGCAAGTCTGGCAAGTGCCTCTTGGCCTCCACTATGTCATCAAAATTTTCTTGCGACTCACGCATGGGCGTGCTCTCTGCAGTGCAGGCTGCTCTAGCCATGGCCTTGTCACCTTCTTCGCATTCTCGAGCTATTCTTCTGTCGCCATTAATAGTGATGACTCCTTTGGGGCCTGGCATTTTTAGCTTCAGGTACACATAGCACGGCCTAGCCATGAACTTTGCAAATGCTTCTCTGCCAAACAGTGAATGATATGGGCTCTGAAAATCTACAACCTCGAACCAGATGAACTCGCTTCTGAAGTTGCTTTGTGTCCCAAAGGCGACTTCCAAGTTGATTCGCCCCAATGGCTGGGCTGATATGCCCGGCACAACGCCGTGAAATGTTGTTCTGGATGGATTGAGCTGCTTCTCTTGGAGATTCATCCTCTTGAAGGTCTCATAATATAGTATGTTGATGCTGCTGCCTCCATCCATCAGTACTTTGCTTAACTTGTACCCTGCGACTTGAGGGGCTACCACCAGCGCGAGTTTGCCCTCTTCATTTATTTCTCCTGGATGATCTTCACGGCTCCAAACTACTGGTTGTTCAGACCACTTTAGCCACTGTGGTATTGCTGGAACTATGGCATTAATGGCCTGATTATGTCGTCGCAGCTTTTGCTCCCTTCTTGAGGTATTGACCACAATTGTGTGATACTGACCCAGCTGTTTTGGGAACTGAGGCTGGTCTGGCTGCGGGTTTGGGGCAACGTTATTGTTATTATTATTGACTCCGCCTTGGTTGCCTCCCTCGTTGTTTTGATTGTTGTTGACCGGGTTGAGGGGCTGCCCATCCTTCCACTTCTTGTAGTGGTAGCACTGTGCCTTTGAGTGGTTGGATGGCTTCCCATCTCTTCTTATATGGATGTCACAAGGGCGGTTGAAAACCTCTTCTAAGCTAACTGGATGAAAATTCCTTCCTCTTTCACCGCTTTGCTTGTAGCGAGTGTTAGTATTTGCGACTAAAACCGAGTTTCCTTCCTCGTTTTTTGCGCTTGTAACTCGCATTAGCATTGCTGGCTTGTGCTTGTGGAGGTTTGCTGCTAGTCTTCCTTCCTTTTCCAGCAACTTCCTCTTCTTCTCCGTCAGATGCATCCCCGGTCTTATCTGAGCTCGCATACTTGTTGGCCGCTGCCATTACCTCGCTTAGGCTCTTAACTTTGTCCTTCATGCGACCTAACTTATGGACCAGTGGCTCAAATTTACAATTTTTCTCCATCACCAGGACCGCTGAGCTTGGAGGTATATTATCTGAGGAGTGAATAATCTCTGGTATCCTTCTCATCCAATGGCGACTTGACTCGCCTTCCTTCTGTACACAACGCTCCAGGTCCTCTATGCCGCAGAGTCGCTTGCATGTCCCTTGGAAATTCTTGATAAAAGCTTCCTTCATCTCATCCCAAGAGTTTATTGAGTTTGGCGGCAAATTCTGCAGCCATATGTGGGCCGCGCCCTCTAACATCATGTTTAGGTACCGGGCACAAATCTCTTCAGATGCGTTGAGGATGCTCATGCCCATCTCGTAATTGTTGAGCCAAGTTACAGGGTCCATGCTTGCATTGTAATTGGCGACCTTTCGAGGTCCTTTGAAATCTGCAGGAAACGGCTCGGACCTGATTCTCTCGCTGAAACAGACTGGGCCTTTAAGTCGCGATGATAAATTGGATGGAGCTGGCCTTCTTGCGGAGTTAACAACTGTACGTGGCTGCGCGACCTCTGCTGGCCGAGCTTGTTGCGGCTGATTCTGGGCCACAGGTTGGTTTTCCCTCTGCCGCCTCGCAGAGCTTGAAGTCGCAACGTGAGCCGACTCTGCATGAATACTTCTCTCCACCGTTGCTCTGCTGTTGTAAGGTGTGGAGTGCAGCCGTCCCGCGTGTTCAGACATATTTGCTTGTTGGATAACTGCTGTGCTCAGCAACTCAATGGCGCGTCGTGCCTCTCTGTCCATGGGTGTGTTCCCTGCTGGTGCTAACCTGGACAATATGTTGGTTGCCGCAAAGAGGTTCTCCACTGGGCTAACATAGTGCCCTTGCGGCGTGTGAAACCTTTGAGGCTGCTGTAGTGGCTGCTGAACAAAGGTTGGCTGTGGTAAAGGTGGGGGCATGATGGCCCTATTATTAACTGGCACCATGGCTCTCGATCCAGGTGCTTCAACTGTCCTTGGCGTAGCAAAGGTTGGAACTGCTGGCGCGACTGATGGTGCCACATACGTCTGAACTTCTGGCGAGACTAATGGCGCTGTGGGTCGCGCAACTGTAGTGGGTGGTGCCATGCGCAAGGGCGCCGCGACTGATGGTACCGCGGCTTCTGTCCACGCAACGGGTCGTGCTATATGAGTCGCGATTTCTGCAGCTGCTGGTGTTCTAAGCGCTGGGACCGCGGCTGCAAGCCCAGAGGTGGGTGATTGAAACAAATCCACCGGGTTTACCGTTCCAGGTTGCAGGCGGCTTGCGTAGCGCCTGTGTGGCAAGGTGCCCTGTACTCCTTGCAAGGCGTTGGTGTCCTCAATGAGTCGCCGTTGCTCCTGTTGGAGGCGTTGTTCTTCACGCGCCAGCCTGGCTCTCTCATCTGCGATTCTCTGGACCTCATCATACAGCCCGATCCTTGTAGCCTCCAATTCTGTCGCTCTGGCGGCCGCGTTAGCCGCTGATACTGGGGTGAGCAGGACGCTTCCCCGTGGCTGTGTGGCCGCCGGGTCGGAGGCCACCCTTGATCCTGGTTCTGCTGGCACAACTCCAGGCGGGGTCTCTCTATTTGCGACTCCCGAGGCCGCGGCTCCTGGGGTAACTGCAGTAGATGCCGCGACTCCTGATGCGTCTGGTGCGGCTTGTTCTGCTGCCTCTGGCGGCGCGGGTGCTAACATGCCTGGCGGCATGCCCAATCCTTCGTATGCTTCTGTGGTCCTGTAGATCCCTTCCATATGCCGATCTTCTGGAGGGTGCGAGTCGCTATCCACAGGATCTCCGCATAGCCTTTCCTCAAGGACATACTCGATGGATTGGCCCTTTTCATCTTCAAGAGGTAGCGACTCGTAGTTGATAGATTCTTCTTCCTGATCCACCGTTACCGCGACTCCTTCTTCTGAGTCGCCATGCTGCGATGGATCTTCTGACTCGCCGCCAATGAAGCCGACGAAAACATGGACAGATCCAAACGGGATGACGTGTCCGGCTTCCAAATAATCCGCTTCTGGCCCCCAGTTTGAATCGTCAATCAGTGGTGTGCCATTGACCGTGATGATACGGCCAACGGCGAGATCTTCAGCTCCCTTCATGGATCCTGCGCGGAACGTGACGCCTTTGACCGCAGGCCCCACGGTGGGCGCCAACTGTCGTGGGATTGTCACGTCAGGTGTCATAGATGACTTCGTAGGTGTGGGATTATGCGAGTTAAGCATCTCCGAGCTTGGGATCGCAGGAACAAAGATCGACACAGATTTACCCAGGGTCGGCCCCCTCAATGTGAGGTAAAAGACCTACTTCCTGCATATCCTAGATTGGTATTGATATGATAATCGAGTTGTTACAATGGAGGCGATCCAATGTGGAACTCGCCGTATATGCTAGGGTTTAAGGGCTTGATAGCTCGACCCGTTCTAAGTCCTGCGAGTCCTCTTTATATACACAGAGGCTCGTCAGGTTACAAGGGAAACTTCCTCCACAAGGAATATGTCCACGGAGACCTACTGGGAGACTACTTGGTCTTTACGTCCTCCGGGATACATCTTCTAGATCTTTCTCCTTATGGCGGTTGTCGGGGGCTGCCCCCGGGTAGGGCAAAGATGTGGTATTAAGAATTGTGAAGGGCTGGCCGGATCAGTTTCTAGCCGGGTCACTTGGGCCGGATCGATATCTAGCCGAGTCATGCCAGAGTCGGTTAGCTCTTAACCAAGCCAGAGTGCGCGAAGAGGCCAAACCGGGTCAGAGGAAGGAGTACCGGCTAAGTTAGCCGAGTTGGACAGGAAGGACCCGGATAAGGTAATCCGGATATGGCACGGGGGCCAAGTAATGTCAGTAAGGTCACGGGACCTGCAGTTCTACTGACCGGGGTTCAGAGGACAGCAAGGTCGAGCCACAGGTTTTCCGGATCGCAAGGCCCTAGGCGTTGACTCGGCTAATTCGGGAAAGGGGCAGTGGCTAGGCCTCTGTGGTCTACGTGGCCTTAAGCTCAAAGAGGTAAAGACAGACCTGTGGTGGGCAGAGGGTGAGCTGGGCTGAGTGACAGTGGCCAGTGTTTGTCCTGTTCCTCTTGTCCATGCCATTACCATCTGCGGCCAGGGGCATTATAGTAATTCGGTTAGTGTATAAATGAGCTACCACCTTCTCCAGTGAGAGGGATCGACAACAACCAGCATCATTTCCCCCCAAGCTCCATCTTCTTCCTAGAGCTTTCACCATTGTTCTTCATACAGCTCAAGGAGCGCTCTGTACTTGTAAACACTTGAGATATAAAGAGAGTAGGCTAGAGCTGCAGTAGGGGTGTTACCTTCACACGAAGGGCCCCGAAGCAGGGTACATCGCGGTGTGCTTTTGTGTTCTTGGTTTTGCTTGTTCTTGCTTGTTCTTCACTGTGCTTCATGCGTTCTTCTTGAGTGCGCACACCCTCCCCGGTTCCCCCAACGCCCAAGCGAGCCCACAACTAAGCCATACCTATGGCATCTGCCGTGACACCACCACGACAGTTGGCGCCCACCGTGGGGCAAGCAGTGGCGTTGGCTGGGGTTTCCTTCCGGACGGGTTCCGTCACTAGCTCCGGCGAGCGGGTCCTCTCAGGGCTCGTTTGCAAGATCGGCGAGTTCAGCTTCATCAGCGACAACGCGGGGTGCTTCGCCAACAAGCCCTTCCCCGCGGATGGCTTCCTCATGACGCTCGGCATCTTCGTCACCTACGTCACTACCGAGCCTGTCCGCGAGTACCCGGCGCAGGTGCTCGTGGCAGAGGACCCTCCTGCTTTCCGCGCAGCTCTCGGACGGCGTAGCGCTCGCCCCGGGAGTAGCGTGGAGGTGATGGTGGCCGGATCAAGTGCTGCAGCAGGCAAAGGAGATGCCAGCAAGAGTGTGCCAGAGGCGCTGGCCACGCCGATCGATCCGGCTGACAAGCCGACTCGGACAGCGAAGTTCCCAAAAGAGAAACCGGATCCGGTTGGCCCGCTTGGCATGTCAAGTAGTGAGGCACCCTTAGAGGATGTCTTGGAAAAGTTAGCTCGGCCAGTGGCACCTGGAGCAAATGTAGAGCTCACTGTAGCTCAGCTAGAGGCAGAGCGCCTGAGATTGCAAAAAGAGGCTCGGTTAGTGGTAGAGTCTAGGCAAGCATTTGATAGAGACATGAGAGAATACAATGCGGCTAATGGTATCACAGATAGTTTTACTCCTGTAATGCATCGCTCACGCAAGAAAGCCGAGTTGCGTAACAGGGGCAAGGACCTCAATGACGAGTTAGCTAGAGCTGCAGGGTCAAGCTCAAGCAAAGCTACTAGTCATAGATCCGGCACAGGCAAGCCGGTGTATAGCTCCCCGGCCAAGAATCTCAGGGCTGCAGCAGCAGCGCGAGCCGAATTGCCCACCTTAACCGGGGATGCTTGGCGCAAGCAGGCAGAGAGGGTCAATGAGCTGGTTGATGAGTGCAACCGGCAGAATGAGGCCTACCGGAGAGCTAATCCGGATACTGGTGGTTCTCGTGTGGTTGTGTCGGCTAAGGCTGTTAGCCAGAGGTCAAAGGGGCAAGCGTCATCACCACATGTTGGTGTTGACCGGGCCCAAAGTGTGAATTCGGGCAAGAGCAAACAACTGCAGGCCTATGATGCGGAGTATGCCGGCAAGCAGCTAGCCGCTCAAGGGAGAGGCGGCCAAAACAGAAACAATGGCGGGCAAGGCAATCCGGGAGCCGGAAGGGGAAATTCGGCTGGCCGAGGTCAACCACCTCGTCCTCAATCCCGGCAGGAACAACCAGTGATGGTGCAAGCGCAGCACCAAGGTGGTGGCCAGGCGGGCCACTACTATGATGATGGCAATTCGGCTATGGCGCGAGCCGGATACCCGACGTATGATAATGCACTTGCATCCAGGCTGGGACCTCGGGCTCTGGATCCGGATGATCAGCGTCTCAAGTTGGACAGGATTTATCAGTCTGAGAGACTAGAAGAGCAAGGCCCACCAGGACCTGCATGCTTTGGGCCTCGGATCATGAACGAACCCAGTGTGCCTTTGTTCCAGCTTGGCCGAATCACAAAGCCATACAGCGGCAGCACTAAGCCGCATGATTGGCTGACGGACTATGTATCCTCGGTGCACATTGCGGGAGGCAATCGCCGATGGGCGGTCCGGTATCTCCCGCATATGTTGGAAGGGCCAGCCCGAATTTGGTTGAATAACTTGCCGCCGGGTAGCATTAACTCTTGGGTGGATTTGGAAACGGCGTTTTACAGCAACTTCTCCAGTACATACAAAAGGCCAAACCGACCTCAGCTCCTGGCTGCATGCAAGCAGGAAGAGCGGGAGACAGATTGAGAATTCTTAACTCGGTGGAGCAATATTCGCAATTCTTGCGAAGGTGTCGTAGAGGAGCAGGCAATTTCTTGGTTTGCGCAGGGTTGCCGACATGGCACACCGCTGTGGCAGAAGCTCCAGAGGGATATGCCAAAGACCCTGGCAGATATGATCCGGATAGCAGATACGTATGCTCTAGGTGATCCGACGCAGCCAGCGTTGGATGCGGTGGGAACAAGCAGGAGGCAACCGATTAACAACCGGGTTGGACCATTGAGGCCCAGTGACCGACATGAATTCGGTTACAAGAGAAGAGATCCGGATTACAGATATGGTTCAGATCAGTTGCTGCAGTGAATATGGATCACCCCGATAGCCAGAGAGCAAAGACTGAAGGTCCAGCTTGGAGGCCGAATCAAGGTGCCTGGCCAAAGAAAGTGTGGGATGGACCAAGTCCACCTCTAACTTTTGAGGCAAGATTAGATGGGCCTTGCTGTTATCACACACAGACCCACGCAAGCCGGCCAATCATTCAACTCGGAATTGTAGCTGGCATCATCGCATTCAGGCGAAGGTCAGAGAGGGCCACCTCAGAGAGGTGCTCCTAGACCGAATTTCAGGCCAAATATGCCTTTAACCGGAGCCAATGCAACCCCGGTGAACGCAGGAGCTCCAAGGCCGGCAGCCACAAAGCCGGTTAACCTGGTAAATATGGGAGGCAACAACAACGGTGCTGGTCCGAGTCATCAAGGTGGATACCCCGGAATGAGTACAAGGAGGCTCATCAAAGTTATGTGGTTTTTGTGACCGAGCCAACTGACAAGAAAAGTCAGCTGCGAAGGGCGAAGGAGGTGAATGCAGTCATGCCAGCAGTCCCAAAATACCTGAATTGGTCCGAGCAGGAGATCACTTGGAGCAGGGCTGATAACCCCAGATTATGCCAAGCCAGGAAACTATGCACTGGTGGTGGATCCGACTTTGGTTGGACCCAAGCTTAACGTGAGGTTTAGCCGAGTCTTGATTGACAATGGCAGTGCCATAAACATCATGTATCGGGACACAATGGTCAAGTTGGGTATTTCGCCGAATCAGTTGCAGCAGAGCAGTTGTACCTTCCATGGTATAGTACCCGGGGTGTCTTGTTCCCCAATGGGTAAGATCTGGGTAGATGTGCTGTTTGGTACCAAGGACAATCACCGACTTGAAGTCTCGAATTCGAGGTGGTAGATTTGGAGAGCCCATACCATGCTCTGCTCGGCAGGCCTGCATTAGCCAAGTTCATGATATCCACTCATGTGGCCTACCTCAAGATGAAGATGCCTGGCCCGAATGGTATTATCACTGTTGCGGGAGATTACAAGAAGGCCATACAGTGTGCCACGGTCGGTTCCACCTTAGCCGAATCATTGGTGATCCAAGCTGAGAAGAGCAAGATGCATGAGTGGTGGCAATGGCGAAGTCAGCTCAGCTCGGTGCTGGCTATGACCAATCCGGATGGAGGGCAACATTTGATGCCCAAGGAGACAAAGAAGATCCCCATTGACCCGGAGAACCCGGAGCGCATGGCCATCATTGGTGCCGGGTTGGATGAGAAATAGGAAAGCGCGCTCTGTCACTTCCTCCGTGAGAATCGGGATATCTTTGCATGGTCGGCTAAGGACCTGCCTGGTGTTCCGAGGGAGTTGGCAGAGCACTCTTTATTTGTCAGGCCGGATGTAAAACCGGTGAGGCAACCGACTCGGCGTCTTCAGATGATCGAAGAAAAGTGGTGCTGATGAGCTGGCTAAGCTACTTGCAGCCGGATTCATTATGGAGGTGTTGCATCCAGACTGGATATCCAATCCGGTTCTGGTAGAGAAGAAGAAGGACGAACCAGCGGTGGTCAAGGTGTGGCGCATGTGCATCGACTTCACCAACCTAAACAAGGCGTGCCCGAAGGATCCATTTCCTTTACCTCGGATTGATCAAGTGATCGATTCTACTGCTGGGTGTGAGTTGTTGTCTTTTATTGATGCGTACTCTGGTTTTCACCAGATACCACTGAACCCTAAAGATCAAATAAAGACTGCTTTTATTACCCCGTACGGGGCGTATTGCTATCGTGTCATGTGTTTCGGTTTGAGAAATGCCGGTGCAACTTATCAGAGATGTATGCAGAAATGCTTACACTCCCAAATGGGCAAAAATGTGCAGGTGTATGTCGATGATATCGTCATCAAAACTAAAGAAAAACACACTCTCCTCGAGGATCTCGAGGAAACATTTGTGAACTTGAGAAAATATCGGTTAAATTGAATCCGGATAAATGCACCTTTGGTGTCCCGGCTGGAAAGTTGCTCGGTTTCCTTGTATCGAGCCGAGGTATTGAGGTGAATCCGGCTAAGATCCGAGCCATAGAAAGAATGAAATTGCCTAAATGTCTAAAAGATGTACAAAAATTCACCGGGTGTTTAGCCTCGTTGAGTCGGTTTGTGAGTCGGCTAGGAGAAAAAGCCTTGCCCTTGTATCAATTGATGAAAAAGAGCACCGGGTTCACATGGACCCCGCAGGCAGATTCGGCTTTCAATGAATTAAAAAAGATGTTGTCCACTGCACCAATTCTGGCATCACCTTTGCCGAATGAGCCAATGCTACTTTACATTGCGGCCACTAACCGGGTCGTAAGTGTGGTCATAGTGGTAGAGCGAGAAGAGGAGGGTAAATCCGTGCAGAGACCGGTGTACTATTTAAGTGAGGTGATCTCAACCTCAAAGCAAAATTATCCTCACTACCAGAAGATGACATACGGTGTATACCTGGCGGCCAAGAAGTTGAAACATTACTTCCAGAGCACCCGATCACCGTGTATGTGAAGCTCCAATCGCGGAGATCATTGGGTGCAAAGATGCGACTGGCCGAGTTGCCAAATGGGCAATAGAAGTATCTCCTTACACCCCGCATTATGAGAGAAGATGCTATCAAGTCTCAGGCTTTACCGGATTTCCTTTGTGACTGGGCCGAGATGCAGTATGAGCCACCCAAGCCGGATTACAATTACTGGAAGTTGCACTTTGATGGCTCCAAAACCAAAATCGGATTAGGTGCTGGGTAGTACTCACATCACCGAAGCAAGATCAGTTGCGATATGTGTTGCAGATTCATTTCTCAGCATCAAACAATGTGGCCGAATATGAGGCACTGATCCATGGGCTTAATGTGGCTAGGGACATCGGCATCCGCCGATAGAATGTTTTGGTGATTCGGATTTAGTGGTGCAGCAATCTTCTGGAAATTGGGATGCTCTTGATGCCAATATGGCACTGTATCGGTTTCATGTCCAGAAAATTTCAGGATTTTTTGAAGGCTGCGAGTACAAGCACATACCTCGGTTGGAGAACGAAGCTGCTGATGTCCTGTCAAAACTCGGGTCGTCTAGGGATGCAATTCCACCCGGATATCCTTGAATCACCTAAGGGTCCCTTCAATCAAACCTTCGCCTGATTCCGAGTCAATTTTTATCCCAAAGCAAGAATCTGAGCTGTCCTATGAATGTTGATGTCGGTACATTGGGAAGACCCGGGGACTGCATGGCGAGACCCGGGGACTGCTAACCGGATCTTAGGAAAAGGAGCAGAGAAGAAGGTGTGCTAACCGAATCTTAGGGAATGGGCAGAAGCTGATAGAAGAAATAATGGCGGCCGAACCAGTGGAAGTAGATGAGCACTTATTCCCTTTGCATCCAGTACCGGAATGGGCTGAAGAAATCATGAAGTTCATGTCGGAGGGGAGTTTGCCAAATGATGAAACCGAAGCTAGGCGAGTGCAGAGGAGGTCCAAGGCTTACACCATCATCAACAAGGAGTTATACAAAAGGAGTGCAACCGAGGTGCTACAGCGTTGTGTGGAGCCAGCCGAGGGCAAGGAGATGCTCCTGGAGATACATCAAGGAGAATGTGGACATCATTGCAGTACAAGAGCCCTGGTGGCTAAAGTATTCCGGCATGGATTTTACTGGCCCACTGCTCACGCGATGCAGAGGACATAGTCCGAAAATGTGAAGGATGCCAAAGGTTTGCCAAGCAGACACACTTACCCGCATCGGCGCTCAAAACAATTCCTATCACTTGGCCGTTTGCTGTGTGGTGTTTGGATATGGTGGGAGATTTCAAGCCGGCTAGGGGTAACATGACACATATGCTGGTGATGGTGGATAAGTTCACCAAGTGGATAGAGGTGAAACCAATCCGGAAAGTGGATGGTCGTTCGTGTAACTTTCCTGAAAGAAATTATTTTGAGATACGGATACCCTCATAGCATCATCTCGGATAACGGCACAAACTTTGCTGTCGGAGAGTTTGCTCGTTCTGCATGGATAAGGGAATCCGGTAGATATAGCCTCGGTGGCACATCCGAGTCTAATGGGCAAGTGGAAAGATCAAATGCCCTGGTGTTGGCCGGCATCAAGGCTCGTCTCATTGAACCATTGCTGAAAACTCCGGGATGCTGGATAGACGAGATACCATCAGTACTATGGGGTCTAAGGACCACGCCGAATCGGTCAACTGGCTATACGCCATTTTTTCTGGTTTATGGGGCAGAAGCTGTGCTACCCACTGACATAGATATGATGCACCAAGGGTGGCAATGTATACTGAAACCGAGGCAAAAGAGGCCCGGGAAGATGCAGTGGATCTGCTAGAGGAAGCAAGAGAATTGGCCTATCTCGGACAGCAATATACCAGCATCTCCGACGATATCATAGTCGAAAGATCAGCCCTCGAGTGTTTCATGAGGGAGATCTTGTGCTAAGGCTGGTGCAGCGCAGCAAAGGCCGACACAAGTTGTCACCTCCATGGGAGGGACCATTCATTGTGAGCAGGGCTATGCACAATGACTCGTACTACCTTGTAGATGCACAGGAACCAAGGAAGGATGGCCTGGACAGACCCGGACAAGAAACTAAGAGACCCTGGAATGTAGCTCTGCTTCGACCCTTTTACTCTAAGGGCGCAATGTATGTATCAGTTTATAATAAATGAAATTGCAGCAATCCGAGTCTGGACTCGGGGACTGCTTCGTCCTTATGCATGTGTTTTTTATTACTGTTTTGTCCATACCGTTCATGTGTCGAATTGCTTTGAACCTCGTCCCAAAATTCAAGTAATGTATGCTGTGTTGTTGATCTCGTGACTCGACTGACAAACACCAAAATGGTAGTCAAGAGCAGAGATGAGGAATATGGGAAACATGAAAATGGACTCGGGGACTCGGTCCAAAACCGATTCGGCACATGTCGTTTACTAACCCCTGTTATTTATTTTTGTTTATGTTAGATGATTCTAAACCATAACTCGCATGTTTCAAGTATTGTATGCTATGATTCCTATCTTGTGACTCGACTGTCAAACACCTAAAAGGTAGACAAGAGCAAAGATTCGGCAAAAATAGTAAACAAGAAAACAGACTCGGGGACTCGGTTTAAAATGATCCAACATAAACCTCGTCCGGATCATTAAGCAAATAAAGTAGTCTCGAAGAACTTAAATTGTTATTACATCTGCTCCCGGCATACCGGGGATTTAACGTTTTTTCACTAAGTTACTTCAGGAAGCGCAGACTCGGTTGTAGCAGGTTCGGTTACAGAGCTTCGGTTGCAGGAGCCTCGGGCGCGCGAGCCTCGGTTACAGGAGCTTCGGTTGGAGTAGATTCGGTTGCAGGGGGTTCCGTTGCTGGAATGGACTCAGAGGATGGAGGAACTTCAGAGGTAACCTTGCGTGGAGAGCTTGAAGGCTGGGCAGACTCGGACACATCTGGATCAACTAAAACGTGTTCGGTAATCTCAGCCGAGTCAGTGGCTGGTATCTCGGAAGTCTGGGCCGGAGTTGCTTCGGTATTCTTAGCCGAATCAGAGGCTGGGATCTTGGTGGACTTGGTAGGAGCTTGTTCGGCAGAGTTAGCCGAATCACCAGACTCGCCCTCAGAAGCGGCATATTCATCAAGGGATGTATCATCAGATTCCTCCTCTTCAGTGTCTTCTCCATCCGAGTAGACCGGAGCCTCCAGGTCAAGATGCTTGGTGTTGGCAAACTCGGCCATGAAATTGGCAGCTTCTTCGCGGATCTTCTTCCGGTCCGGATCTGTAGCCCATGCAGAGCCCTCGCGAAGTGAGCGCACTTTGGCGAGATCAATTAGCTCATACTAGGACATGATGAATAGTAAAGTTGCATCAGCACCGGCGCGGGCGGATGAAGATCTCCACTGCTGTAACCGGGTCTTCGCTTGATCGAGATCTTTGATCAGTTCCTCAGGAGATCGGACTTGCCGCGCTTCAGGAAATAAGATTCGGTGAGCCTTGAGGCTGGCATTGAGCAGATCAATATGGGACTCTTTCAAAGGAGCAATCCGAGCCTTAAGTGCAGTAATATGATCCTCGATGTCCCATTTCTCTGGCAGGGGAGCCCCGGTTAGCTTAGCTCTCTCAGCTCGAGCATCTCTCACCGCTTTTGCGGCTTGAAGCCGGATGGTGGTAAATTCTCCTACAAACAAATAAGCTAACACCAAGTTAAGAACACAAAAACATGTGTCGGATAAGAGCAGAAGGAAAAGAAGAAATTCGGTAAGACTTACGGTCCATGTCTTCATTGAGGCTAGCAAGTTCAGCCAGCCATTTCGCACTGATCTCTTTGTGAGCAGCCAGTTCATCTCTCGCTGCTTTAGCTTCGGCTTCAGACTCGGCAACGGCCGCTTGAACTTGCTTGTCCATTTCGGCCCGCTTCGCGAGTCCGGCTTTGCAAACGTCCCGCTCCTTCTGGATCGTGTCTTTCTCACGCTTCAGCGTATCCCGCTCTCCTTTGACCTTGTCCTTCACCTTCACAATCCGGTCAACTTCCCGCTGGAGCCGACTTACTTCTGACTTTTCCTCCGCTAGGGCGCGCTTGTGCTCTTCTTCCTTATTGTTCATCTCAAGGCAGAGCGCATCGAAGGAAGTTTGAAGCTTCTGGTGCTAATGGGCGAGCTGCTTAAAGAGTTTGCTGCGAGCGGTCATGGATTCCTGAAAGAGGAAAGATTAATGGCATCAAAAGAGTCTCGGGGACTGGCCCAAGAATAACCGAATCAATTTGAAAAGAGACTCGGGGACTAGGAGTCCCACTTTTTTTCGGCTAAGACGAGTTTCATGATCAAATTTTTAGAGATTCAAGCCGAATGACTTTCTTACTCAGGAGGAGTATCAGTCGTTCGACCCGAATCTCGGGGACTGGGAATAGTGTAGTTTGATCGTGTCAAAATAAAAAAGAAGATTCGGCAAAGTTACCTCGAACACCCGGGTAGCTTCTGTGACCGAGGTCTGTACAGAGTGTAGTGATTGAAACATTCGGCTAGGGCCAGCCGGATGTGGAGATGTGGAAGTAGAGAAGCCTCTGTCAAGATCAGAATCATTCCAAGCTTCAATGAATTGCTTGGCGGTACTGAGATTATCGCTGCTCGAAGTACCGGGTTTCGTCAGGGCCTGGCCGAATCGAATAGCCGATGCAGTGGCGGAAGCTTTCTTGCTAACAACCACCTGCTTATCCGAGGTGGTGGGAGTTGTGCCAGAGGCAACTTGAGTCGGCTGGGGTGGAGGTGATGCACCCGGGGTCTGTCTTTGCTGTTGCTGTTTCTGCTACTTGTCGGAAGATTGTTGTTGTTGCTTTTTCCTCTTCTGCTGCTCTTGGTTCAGCAGAGCTTGAGCTGCGGGGGTAGGGCGTGAATCCGGCTTAGGCAAGGGCTTAGACGTTGTCTTAGCCTTTTCCTTCTCCAGTTCCTTCAGAGGGCGTGGCCAACTTGAATCTCGGACTGGAACCGGGGTTTCCTCACTCTCCAAGTCGATAACCGACTCTGGAATGGGAGTCGGCTGAGGAATACTGGTAGTTGAAGCACGTGCAGGAGAGTTAACAACTCTTTCAGGAGATGGGTTCTCCATAGCTGTGTCCACTGGAGGAAGGGGAGAAGAGATGGATGAATGAGTTTGCTCGGTGGTGAGGACGTCACTGGGTAAAGCAAAACAAACAGTTAACTCGGATAGATATGAATCGGTTAATAAAGGAGGAGAGCAAATGAAGTTAAGTTGGTGTTACCCCTTGGTGGTGGGCATGGGCTTAAGCCGATTCGGCTTGGAGCCAGCTTTCTTCCTTCTCTTGGCTTGAGGGGCATCTGATTCGGACGCTTCAACGCGTTTCCGAGATGTCCCTTCATCCTCTTTGGCTGGAACACAAGGGGGTGACCATGAAATCGGAACGGCGTTGATGGGGTCTAAGATGCAGCAATCCTCATCTTCCTTGTCGGAAATGTTGTGAATAGTCGGTTGCTTACCCTTGCGGACTGGCCTGGCGCGGGGAATCGGCAAATAATCATCCGTATCCGGATCCTCTTGGCCCTCGCGCAGCGGGCTGCGATCCTTTGCCCACACTATGGTGGAGAGATCTCCATCTTCAGTAATTTGGCGGTCGAACAGCTGCAGTAAAGTCAAGGCAGATCCGGGTTAGTCCAATGATATTTGGATAAGGTAGGGATTGATTCGGAAAGTGGTAAATTAACCTGTGGTGGAAGTGCATCTCGGTAGAACGGCTTCATGCCCCACTTCCACTGGTCCGACATCTCGGTGTAGGCTATGGCGTTTACCCGCCTCCTGATGGAAGTTTTGTCGAGGTCGTGTTTGCTGATCCGGGTAGGATCCAGCAGATCGCCCATATGGCAGATCTTATGCTGACGTTGTTGAAGAGGACTGACCCGGCGACAAATGAAGGTCCGGAGCAGATCATCCGAGACCAGACCCTTCTTCAGAAAATCCCCTAAAACGTCATCCATGATTTGAAGCTCCGGGAGAGTATCAGCCGATCGTATCTGAAGTTCAGTTCGGCTACAGGGGGCTGAATTCTGAATTCGTGCAGGTTGAGAGCATCATTACCTTCAGCGCTCTTCACATAAAAGAAAGTCCTTTGCCACTTCTTGACAGTGTCTAGGCCGGTGATACGGGGAAAGATGGATCCCGTCCTCGGCGTAATGCTAACCGAACCACAAGCAGTCATCAGCTTCGGCTTGGTGCATGGAATAGTCTGCTTGCGGAGGTGGAAGTACCTAGCCCAAGCTTGAACAGTCGGCCAGACACCGAGATAGCCCTCGCAAAAGGAAGTAAAGGCCGATAGAGAAACGAAGGAATTAGCCGGGAGGTGATGAGGCTGTAAGCCAAAGAAATCTAGGAAAGCCCGGAAGAAATCACTCGCCGGCAATCCAAATCCGCGCTCAAAGTGCGCTAGAAACACCACACGTTCACCAGGTTCGGTGACCGGTTCTAGTTCTTCCCCAGTTTCTGGCATATAACTTGAGATGTTATACGCCGGGTACTTAGCAGCCATTCCAGATCATCCTTGGTCACATCAGAACCCTCCCATCTGCCGGGAGGAAGCTTCGCCATATCCGGATCAATCCTGCAAGAAGTCGGATAGGGCCGAGTCAAAATGAATCGGATAATGATAGATTTGAGCCAGATCTAAAGTGATTCGGCTAAGATTAACCCGGGTGAAGTTAGCCGGGATCAGCAGAAAAGGTGATTCGGATGGCAATCACAAACACTTTCCGCAAAAGCCTAGGGTTACTCAAGATCTACCGCAGCAGTAAAAAGAAAGGAAATCAAGTGAAAAATGTGGTGGAACTGCTCAAACGGAGGCAAACCTAACTAGAGCAATCTAGTGCAAAACTTGGAAAGGAGATCCAAGGAATGCACTAAGGCTGGGCTATGGACCATTATGCGGGTAAATCTACGAGAAACAAATGCGAGTTCCCCGTGGGATATGAACTGCTCAAGTTCGCCATGGCCGGAGGAAAAGAAACTTACGGGGGTGACGCGACGGGGAAGAAGCTCGGTGAAGAAACGGTGGTGCACGGAGCGGTGCGCAGTTCCGGCAAACCTTCTTCGGCGCGGCGAGGTCACGAGGGCAATGTCGCGGCGGCGTCGAGGCGCGGTTGGAGTTCTCGAAGTGGGAGGTGTGGGGAAGAAGAAAGAGAAACCCCCCGCACCCCTATTTATAGCCGCTAGCGGATAACTGGCGCACTACCGCACGGTTTCCGGGGCGTGGGCAGATCAATTGTACCCAGAAACCCTGTGGTCGCTGCTGTGGCGGTGCATTCCAAACACATGTTGGGCCACAGAATTGGAAGCGGCCGTGCGGATCGGGTGTGCCGGTCAACGAAGAAATCGAGGAGACGCGGTCGTTTGGTCAAACTCACTTGAGTACCCGGTGGATCCGGATAATGTGCTGACAATGACATGTCAAATCAGAGACCCGGACTACGCGGCTTTGCGCAGAGATTTCCTGCCAACTGTCCCGGGAAATTCGGTGGCAAGATAGAGCAATATGAGATTCGGCTAATGGCGTTTGTTTTGAACCTGCTACGGCCCTTCAGCCAAGGCTGTAGGACCGCACCAGCTTCGGGACTACTGTCGGGGGGCTGCCCCCGGGTAGGGCAAAGATGTGGTATTAAGAATTGTGAAGGGCTGGCCGGATCAGTTTCTAGCCGGGTCACTTGGGCCGGATCGATATCTAGCCGAGTCATGCCAGAGTCGTTAGCTCTTAACCAAGCCAGAGTGCGCGAAGAGGCCAAACCGGGTCAGAGGAAGGAGTACCGGCTAAGTTAGCCGAGTTGGACAGGAAGGACCCGGATAAGGTAATCCGGATATGGCACGGGGGCCAAGTAATGTCAGTAAGGTCACGGGACCTGCAGTTCTACTGACCGGGGTTCAGAGGACAGCAAGGTCGAGCCACAGGTTTTCCGGATTGCAAGGCCCTAGGCGCTGACTCGCTAATTCGGGAAAGGGGCAGTGGCTAGGCCTCTGTGGTCTACGTGGCCTTAAGCTCAAAGAGGTAAAGACAGACCTGTGGTGGGCAGAGGGTGAGCTGGGCTGAGTGACAGTGGCCAGTGTTTGTCCTGTTCCTCTTGTCCATGCCATTACCATCTGCGGCCAGGGGCATTATAGTAATTCGGTTAGTGTATAAATGAGCTACCACCTTCTCCAGTGAGAGGGATCGACAACAACCAGCATCATTTCCCCCCAAGCTCCATCTTCTTCCTAGAGCTTTCACACATTGTTCTTTATACAGCTCAAGGAGCGCTCTGTACTTGTAAACACTTGAGATATAAAGAGAGTAGGCTAGAGCTGCAGTAGGGTGTTACCTTCACACGAAGGGCCCCGAAGCAGGGTACATCGCGGTGTGCTTTTGTGTTCTTGGTTTTGCTTGTTCTTGCTTGTTCTTCACTGTGCTTCATGCGTTCTTCTTGAGTGCGCACACCCTCCCCGGTTCCCCCAACGCCCAAGCGAGCCCACAACTAAGCCATACCTATGGCATCTGCCGTGACACCACCACGACAGCGGTTCAATATTGGGCTTACTCTCATGTGGGCCTTTGTCCGTGCGAGTAAAGTAAGTCGCACCGGGCCGCGGGTTAATCCAGAAAGTATTCCCCCGACACGCGCGCTCCTCCTCCTCCGCCGCCGTCCGTCCGTCTCGTCACGACACGCCGCGCCGCGGGTTGCGGGATGAGCCGAGCCGATGCCTACTTGGGTGTCTGGGAAATTAGTAATGGTCTTCCTCAAGGAACTATGTCTGAGGAAGCTCAGAGTAAGTTCAAGAAAGACACTACTATTTTCCGTGGCTGCATTCTGAGTGTTCTTGATGCTCGTCTGTGTGATGTGTATTTGCACATAAAAGACGGCAAGGAGCTCTGGGATGCACTGAACGCTAAGTTCGATGCAACCGATGCGGGCAGTGAGCTGTATATCATGGAGAGCTTTCACGACTACAAAATGGTGAATAACCGTAGCGTGGTCGAACAAGCTCATGAGATACAGTGCACTGCGAGAGAGCTGGAACTCCTCAAGTGTTTCCTACCTGACAAGTTTGTGGCTGGATGCATTATTGCAAAGTTGCCTTCCTCGTGGAGGAACTTCGCCACAACTCTCAAACACAAGAGAACAGAGATACCGGTTGAAAACCTGATAGCGTCTCTTGATGTTGAGGAGAAGGCTCGGGCTAAGGACACTAGTGAGAGAGGTGAAGGTCAGTCTAGCGCCAACATGGTGCAGAAGAACTTTCACCACGGCAAGAGCAAGGTAAAGAGCAAGCCTTCCTTCAACATGCCTACCAAGACTACTTCTTTCAAGAAGAAGAAGAAGATGGTGAACAAATCTGAGCTAAAGTGCTACACTTGTGGAGAGCCCGGACACTTCTCTGTGGACTGCCCAGATCGTGCATACAAGAAAGGGAAGATGCCAAAGCATGTCAACGTCGTGACCGCTAGCAATACTGGTGGGTATGGTAATTTACCAATTGTGCTTTCAGTATTTCAATCTCCATGTTGGTGGATTGATACGGGTGCTAATGTTCATGTGTGTGCTGACATCTCTATGTTCACTTCTTATCAGGTCACAGATTCAAGCGTCTTAATGGGGAATGGATCACATGCTTCTGTTCGTGGTTTGGCACGGTAGATCTGAAGTTTACTTCGGGGAAGATCATGCAGGTGAGGAACGTGCAACATGTCCCTACTATGAATAAGAATCGCGTGAGCGGCTCCCTTCTATGCAGAGATGGGTTTAAATTAGTCTTGGAGTCCAATAAAGTAGTTGTGTCAAACCTCCATATACTTCGGACTTGGTTGTCTCCATGAGCTGCACTGCTACTCCCAGACTCCACGTGATTCCACCTGCAACTGTAGTCCCTTCTTCCAAAGTCAACATCATCACACAATGACCAGTGATCTGCGTAAAAAAAGCTTTCAACTTGAAGAAACTTCACTGTCGCCTTTTAGTCACCCTGAGTCAAATACACAGTCGTCTCATCCTGGATAGTCTTCTACATGTCCCACAGCTATAGCACTCCGCATCCTTCTGTATCTAGTCCTCCGCACTTTGCCATGTGCTTTGAACATCGCAGAATATACACCATGTGCTCATCATGCTTCCGACAATTCAGACTCTCCAACACTTTCTCAGATTCTCCATGGCTGACTCCTGTCTATCACCTGACGCGTCAATGTCCATAGCCCAGTCACCAACCTGAATCCGATACTCGTCAACACTGCTTCAGCACTGACGAGGTATATCCTCGGCAAGTCCCAGGGTCGAGTACCCCAGATTGATTGAGAGGGAGAAAGAGGGAGTGCTGGTAGTTACCACGGCTGACAAGCAAGGCGATTTACCCAGGTTCAGGCTCCCGGAGGATAATACCCTACTTCCTGCTTGTCTGAGATTTATATTATAGAGTGGCTACAATGGTGATCCAGGTGAGATGGCGATCTCGCTAGGGTTTTGGTGATGAGGATGAACGTAACCCTCGGTAGAGGACCCTCCTAGCCTTTATATGGTAGGCTAGGTCTCGGGAGAATGATACCGATTAGGTTTTACAAGTTAGGTAAGTATCTACCGACCTAATCTTCAACTGTCTTGGGACGTACGTTGTCCTTCTTGGGCCCTTCATGGGCCTTCATTGTTGACTCCTAGTCTTGGCGTGCACCAGGTATCTTCACCGTGGGGCACCCGAAAGATAGGCCCACGTCAGGAGCCCCCGAGTGCTTGGTCGAATCGAAAAGTCGGGTAAGGACTCCTTCCTTGTGTGCACGCCGTCTTTTTTCCTGAAAAGGATTAGCTGAAAAACTTCGACTCCGGCCATTGAGGGCTTACAGAGGGTGCCTTAGTCGGTAATGTTTCGACTGTAGTTGGAGTGTGGCTGAGTAGCCTTAGTCGGTAACGTTTCGACTGTGCATTGATCTCATGCTATCGGGGGCGTGACAGCGCTCCCGACGGGAGTAGCCCCCGAGATTAAGCTGAATTGCTTGTAATTGAGGTTAATCTCAATTAGCTTTCAGTCGAAATAAAAAATTCACTGTGCTCCCGATGGGAGTAAATGAAGGACTCGACAATGAATGGAGTCCTGTTCAGCCTGTTGGCCTACTGTACTGTGTTTGCTCAGCCTGTTGGCCTACTATTCTTTGTTCATTCAGCTTGTTGGCCTACTATTTTTTGAGGACTCGACAGATGTTCGAGTGCTTCTTCAGCCTGATGGCTTAATGCAGTTGCTCTGGAGGTTGATGTCATGCCTGACGTTTTTTGCTTGCGCTGCCACCGATGGGACGTGACGCTGTGGTCCCACTGTCAGTATTGACCAGAGACGACGGTTGCAGTTCCCGATTTGACCGGTTGGCGCGAAATTTTCGCGGCGTGATGATGCCTTTCTCTTTTCCCGTGCGTAGTGGGCAGCGTGGCTTGCGACGGTTGCATTCTCCATCCGCCACGTGTGGGGCTAGATGAGGACCTCGCGCTGCAGATCCCTCTTGGACGGTTATGATTGAACGGCGCCACGGTATATTAATTTCACCGCGGCGTGGGGAGATTTATCCTTTCCTCATTCTCGCCGCTTCCGTTACAGTGCTCTTTCTTCCTCCTCGCGCTACCGCTCCATTGCCCTTTCTTGCCAAGCTTTTCCCCTAGCCACCGATGATGAAGAAGGCCGGCGTGAAGAGGGGGAACAAGGCGTCGAGCGCGGCCGCCGCGGGCAAGGCGTCGAGCGCAGCCGCCGCGGCTGACCTGAGTGGACTGAAGAAGGTCGATGGCGATTGGGCCAAATCTACGATGAAGAAGGCGGACTTGGACAACCTCCAGGAAGAAGGACTCCTACCTCCGACGGACCAGCGGAATACACGCGCCCTTAGGAAAGAGGAGGTATTCCCCACACCTCGCGCCGGGGAACGTGTTTGCTTTGTGGAGTTCTTGTATCGGGGTTTTGCTTTCCCCCTCCATGATTTCGTACGCGGGCTGCTGTACGCGTACGGGGTTCAGATGCACGATCTGACCCCAAATGGTGTCCTGCACATCGCGAGTTTATCGTGCTCTGCGAGTGCTTATTGGGCGTGCACCCGCACTGGGGTCTCTGGAAGACCATCTTCAACGTCAAGCGCAACGTTGGCAAAAATGGGGTCTATCCACTGGGTGGCTTCGGCATCCAGGTGCGCGGCGACACCACCTACTTCGCGCTGAAGAAATCCGACTCCGTTCAAGGCTGGCGGAAGAGGTGGTTTTATGTGAGCAGCGAGCAGGCTGGACTTCCACCCTTCGTTGCTGACAAAGCCCTGAAGAAGTCGCATGCCTTGGCTCATCCTCTGTCAAGTGAAGATAAGGAGGCTGTGAAGCCTTTGCTGAGCACAGTCGCCAATTTGCTGAAGTCGCTAGGCAAAGAGTCAGGCGACGTCCACCTTATCTCCACCTCCATCAAGCTGCGAGTGAAGCCACTGTGCGCGCGGGTCCATCCAATGTGGGACTACCAGGGTGTGGACGACCCTACGCGCCTGTCCGCAGTCGAGCTGTCGGACGAAGAGATCATCCAGAAGGTCAAGGCCATCACCAGCCTCCGAGCTTCGGATCCTTGCGACATCAACTGCCCCGTTGCGCCATACGGGTCGACAACCGGTTGCCTGCGGTAAGTCTTTGTTGTTGTCTGTAACTTTTGTCCGTATTCGAGTGCTGCTTTATGCTCATGATGCATTTGTACATGTAGGATCACTCGGGTCTGGTCTGTCTTCCACCTTTACCTGAAAACGGGCCGAGTGACGAGGCCGCCTTCCCCGAGAATGAGCCAGCCGACGACGTCGAGTCTATTCCCTCTGCCACCACTACGCCTAATGAGGAGGCGGAGGAGGCAAACGACAACGATGAAGAGAGGCAGCTGCGCAAACGTCGTCGGCAAGACGGAGGGGAATCCGCGTCGGAGAATTCGCCTACCAAGGCGGATGCTGCGGGGGAGGATGACGACTCGGGTTCATCTTCTCTGAGTGCGAAGGATCCAAGGGTTCCGAGGGACATCACTCCACTTGACACTGCGCCGCCAATGCAGTTTGGCAATCTCTGCCCCGTCGACTCCCTTGGCAGCGAGGATGATGAGGAAATGAGGTGAGTACTTGCGGTTGTTGCCACTTTTGTGTATCCGCGACTGCGGAATTCTTATCATTATCTTCTTTCTAGTGACCATCGCGGCGCCACCTTATCTCCATCCCGTGTGGCGGAGAAGTCTCCGATTCCCAGTGGTGCGGAGTCGCGACCAACTGCTTCGGAGGTTCCACTTGCAGCAGCGGGTGCGGTTGTCACTGATGCCGCGAGAGCTTCGACTTCTGCTGCGACAACAGTGCCCGACTCCTCCGCGCCAAGTGAGGCTGTACTTCTGGGGCATGTAAGTAGCTTCTGTCTTCTTTATTGATCGGGGGCGCGACAGCGCTCCCGATGGGAGTAGCCCCCGAGGCTATGGGTAACTAGCATAGTTGGGCATAGGCTTGATATAATGTCCTCCTTTTGTTTTCCTGTGCAGCCTTTCTATCTCCATCTCAAAGAGTCTGCTGCAACATATGTCCATATGGAGCAGCAAAAGGATCTTCTCAACAGTGCCTTGGAGTAGGCGAAGCGTGAGTACTTCTAGTGTTTCGACCACTTTTGCTTGTCCACTTCGATTTTCTTGACCTGTGTTTGTCTCTACAGGTGATCAGCAGGCTGCGACGTCTCAAGTGGAGGAGTTGGAGAATAGCCTGAAGACCCAGAGTGAGGGAGCAAAAAAGGCACTCGAGGACGCCAACAATCACGAGAAGCTGCAGATTGACCGCTTGCTGGGACTCGCCGATGCTCTTAGTGGTAAGCTTCTGACCTTTACTCTAGTTTGGAAATCATTGTACTTCTGTTAGTTGTGCTTATTCGTAACATGTTGAACCTTGCAGGCGTGTGCGGCTTGGCACCTGCCGTTGACGCGTCGAGTGATAATACATCGCTTGAACAGGCTGTTAGCCTTGTTGACGGGCTTTGCGCTTGCGCCAAGGACGCTGTGGTCAAGTCGAATGGTGCTCTTACTGCTATCCACAAGCACTTCTTCCCCCAGGATGCTCCACCGAACAACGTGGCTGGACTCGTCTCAGCTCTTGGTCTGGAGTCGTCTACAATGGCCAACTTCACTCGAGCTCAGACGGTACACGGCTCGGAGCTTACCTTCCAGCTTTTGCTGGGTCATTGTGTTGCAGGTGACTTCGAGCGCGTTGTTTCTGACTTTCCACACAAGGCCGATGGGAAGACCACTTCTTTAAGTTCGGTGAAGGAACCTTGGTGACTACCGTAGAGTGGCGAGTTGCTGAAGTTACAGCTCGCAAGCTTAGGTCGAAGTCAGAGTCAATGTCTTAGACTCGACTTCTAGAAGTTTCCCTTAATTTGCCCTTTTGCCTGTAATGAACTTTAAAGAATGCGGTGACTGACATCCACCGCTTTTGCAATCGATAGTGTCTTGATTTATGCTGTCGGGGGTTCAGCCCCCGAGTGTTTCTCCATTGTTGGCTTGTATATTGCTAGGTTTTCATGCTTTGCTATTCTTCGATCTTGAACAGCCGGAGATGGCTGAAGCTTCAGAGGCTTTCGAATTGCCTGAGATGGTCGAATTACCAGCAGCATCTTCTGCGTCCGTCAAGCGACCTCGGCCTCATGCTCGTAGTCGAAATTATCAGAAGATCATATCCTGGATGAGGAATCGAATTGTCGAACTGGAGAAAAAACTGAAGGATAGTCAGAAAGAGCTCAGCCAGTTGAAGGCACGACCTGCTCCCTCGACTGAGCGTGAACAATATTTGCTTGGCGAGATGGATCTCATTTGCCGACATTTGGAATGTTAGTGCTCTGAACTCAGGTTTCGACTCCAAGAGCTCTTTATTGTTTGCTTATTCTAACTGAACCTTTCTGTTGTGACGTGCAGGCGTGAACCCAGATTGGAAAGCTGAGCAGACCCGCGTGGAGCAGCGTCTGGAGCAGGAAGCGACGGGCACCTCCTTGGGCTCTCAATACTTCTGGTCTGATAGGCCCAACGCAAGAATATTGGCTCATATGCTGGATCGCACCTGGCGCGCAGGGATTCTTCTGGAAGGATGCAGGAAGACCTTGTCGCGGGTGTATCGAGTGATGTTTCCGCACAACGAGCAACTTCAAGGCATACCTGCGCTGCTGGACAGGTTCCGCGAAGGTAGTGCCATCAAGGAGATGATACATACTCAGCTTGTTGGTGGAGCCAATGTCGCGTTAGCTTATCTTCAAAAGCATCGTCCAAATCTTCCACTCGACAAAATTCTCCATGGCTTGCCTGAAGAGGAACATTATGCCGAGACTCTTGCGCCTGCTAGGCAATTGATTCAGCAGGTTCAACACAGGACGGAGCAGCTTGTGGGTCCGCTAGATGCACCAAAAGGCGAGCCTGTGGAATAAGAGCAGATTGATCTGTTTGTACATCAGTAGTTTGTATCTATGAGTAAATATATGTATGTCATGTTTCACTGCGGGTGCAGCTCCCGAGTGTATCGAGTGTGGTTTTAGAACTTTGTGTTGAACCCGTACAGCGCAGCCCCCGAGCGTTCGAGTGCGGCCTAGGATTTTGTGTGGAACCTGTGCGGCCTAGGATTTTGTGTGGAACCTGTGCAGCTCAGCCCCCGAGTGTTCGAGCGCGGCCTAGCCTTTTTTGCTAAGGATCTGTATGGCGCAGCCCCCGAGTGTTCGAGTGCAGCCTAGTCTTTTTGCTAAGGACCTGTACGGCGCAGCCCCCGAGTGTTCGAGTACGGCCTAGGTTTTTGCTTAAGTACATGTGCGGCGCAGCCCCCGAGTATTCGAGTGCGGCCTAGGCTTTTTAGTAAGTTGAACCTGTGCGGCGCAGCCCCCGAGTGTTCGAGTGCGGCCTAGGTTTTTATTGTGGACCTGTATGGTGCAGCCCTCGAGTGTTCGAGTGCGGCCTAGGCTTTTTGCTAAGGACCTGTATGGCGCAGCCCCCGAGTGTTTGAGTGAGGCCTAGGTTTTTGCTTAAGGACCTGTGCGGCGCAGCCCCCAAGTGTTCGAGTGCGGCCTAGTATTCTAGTAAGTTGAACCTGTGCGTCGCAGCCCCCGAGTGTTCGAGTGCGGCCTAGGTTTTTATTGTGGACCTGTATGGCGCAGCCCTCGAGTGTTCGAGTGCGGCCTAGGTTTTTAGTAAGTTGAACCTGTGCGGCGCAGCCCCCGAGTGTTCGAGTGTGGCCTAGGTTTTTATTGTGGACCTGTATGGCGCATCCCTCGAGTGTTCGAGTATGGCCTAGGTGTTTTTTCGCTTTTTGATTGCAAAAAGTAAAGGAGAGAGCATGGTTCCTCAAATCACTTCATATATTAAGCTAGCAAGCCGCCTCATTAAAAACCTTCCAGTCCCCTTAGGTACCCTGAAAGGAAAAGAGCACGTCTGAAACCTGCTGCTTGTTGGCGTGTAAGCACTATTACATTGGGGTGTCGACTAAGCGTAGAAACGGCGCAGTTGCGCGACATTCCACGGGTTGTGCGAGAGTTCTCCAGTCTTCGAATTCTTCAGGCGGTAAGCACCGCCGCCGATGGCCTCCGTGATGATGTAAGGTCCCTCTCATGGGGAGGCGAGCTTGTGCACCTTCTTCTGCTTGAGCCGTAGAACGAGGTCACCAGGAACGAAGGATCTGACGCGCAGTCTCCGTCCATGGTAGTTGCGGAGACTCTGCTGATACACGGCTGTGCGGGAGAGGGCGATTTCGCGCACTTCATCCAGCGTGTCCATGTCATCTTCGAGTGCTTCGTCTGTGTCGGAATCGTCGTAAGCCACCACGCGGGGTAAGTCGAATCGCAGGTCATGTGGCATGACTGCTTCTGCACCATAGACCATGAAGAACGTAGTGTACTGGGTGGACCTGTTTGGCGTGGTGCGTAGACTCCATAGTACGGACGGTAGCTCTTCCACCTAGGCACCCGCGGCGCGCCTGAGTGGCGCCAAAAAGCGCTTCTTGAGGCCTCGACAGACTAGGTCGTTTGCGTTTTCGACTTGTCCATTGGACTGAGGGTGTGCGACGGAGGCGTAATTGAGTTTGCCCTGTTCCGTGCAGAAGTCCTTGAACTCCTCGGCTGTGAAGTTTGTGCCGTTGTCGGTGATGATGCTGTTGGGAACCCCGAATCTGAAGATGATGGATCTGATGAAGTTGACAGCAGAGGAGGCAGTCGAACTTGTAATGGGGACGGCTTCGATCCACTTCATGAACTTGTCGACTGCTACCAGGAGATGCGTGTGTCCACCCGGGGATGACTTCTTCAGCGGGCCCACCATGTCCAGTCCCCATTGGGCAAAGGGCCAGGCGAGTGGGATCGTCTTCAGCTCTGTTGCAGGTGCATGCGGTTTGTTGGCGAACTTCTAGCAGCCAAGGCATTTCCTGACTAAGTCTTCCGCTTCTTGCATTGCTGTGGGCCAGTAGAATCCGGCTCGAAAAGATTTGGCAACTAGGGCTCGGCTGCTGGCGTGATGTCCACAGGTACCCGCATGGATGTCGAGTAGTATGGCCTTGCCGTCTTCCGGGTCAATACATCTCTGCAGGATCCCCGAGATGCTGCGCTTGTACAGTTCTCCGTTGATGATCGTGAAGGCCTTGGAGCAGCGTGTGATGCGCTTTGCTTCTGTGGTGTCAGCCGGTAGCTCCTGTCGCAGCATGTATGCAAGGAAGGGGTTGGTCCATGTAGGTTCAATCAACAGTACCTCGATGTGGTTCTTCTGTGAGTCAGGTGCTGTAGGGTCTATATCTGGTGCATCCTGGATGCCCGTTGTTGGTGTAGACGGCGCTGGTGGCTGTCGTAGCTTGACGGAGCGTTCCTTGATGCACTCGACGAAGACCCCAGGTGGCACCGGAGCTTTATTCGAGCCAAGGTTGGCAAGAACGTCGGCCTCCTCGTTGCTCTCGTGGCCCACGTGTCGCAACTCGCAGCCGTCAAAGCTTCCTTCTAGCAAATTGTACATGTCTCGATAGGCGATCATGTTGTCAGCTATGGCATCGCATTGCTTCATAGTTTGCTGCACGACGAGGTTCGAGTCCCCGTAGATCATGAGGTGAGTAGCGCCGCAGTTCTTGGCCATCCGCATGCCGTAGATTAGGGCTTCGTACTCTGCCTCGTTGTTGGAGGGCCTAGGGAAGTCCATCTGCAGTACATATCGTAGCTTGTCGCCTTTTGGCGATGTCAAGATGACGCCTGCCCCTGCTCCTCCGAATTTCTTGGAGCCATCGAAGTACATCGTCCATGCGTTGGACAAGTCTGGCATGTCCGGCAGCTGAGCTTCTATCCACTCGACTGTGAACTCTGGGAGTACTTGCGCCTTGATTGCCTTCGGGTGTGCATATTTCAGATCCCAGGGGCCTAACTCGACCACCCACTTGGCAACTCATCCTGTCGCGTCCTGATTCATGAGGATGTCTGATAATGCAGATGCACTGACCACCGTGATGGGATGTTCGGAGAAGTAGTGGACCACCTTCCGCGAGCTCATGAAGACTCCATAGGCCAGCTTCTGATAGTGCGGGTATTGCTGCTTTGACACAGACAACACCTCGCTGAGGTAGTATACAGGCCGCTGTACGGGATGAGCATGCCCTTCTTCTATGCGCTCAACGACGAGGACAGTGCTGACTGCCCTGTTGGTGGCTGCCACATAGAGGTACAAGGGCTCTTCCTCACGAGGTGCGACAAGCACTGGTGGAGTTGTCAGGACTTGCTTTAGGTGCTCGAACACTGCTTGGGCTTCTGGCGTCCACTCGAATTTGTCCGTCTTCTTCATCAGTTGGTAGAAAGGAAGTGCTTTCTCACCCAACTTACTGATAAACCGGCTGAGCGCTGCGACTCTTTTGGCTAGGCGTTGGACTTCATGAAGCTTGGTCAGGGTTGGCATTATCAGAATGTCTTGTATCTTCTCCGGATTTACTTCAATTCCTCGTGCAGAGACAAGGTACCCGAGTAGTTCTCCAGATGGTACACCGAAGGCACACTTTGTTGGGTTGAGCTTGATCTTGTACTTGTTGAGGGCAGCGAAGGTTTCGCGCAGGTCGTTGAGGAGCATGTCCTCCTGCTTGGTTGTGACGACGATGTCATCGACATAGACTTGTATATTGCGCCCGATCTGGTCCTTTAGACAGGACTGCATCATGCGCTGGTACGTGGCGCCAGCGTTCTTGAGTCCGAAGGGCATTGTCTGATAGCAGTAGACACCGTGGGGTGTGATGAATGATGTTTTCTCTTCATCTTCGACTTTCATCCTGATCTACTGGTACCCTGAGTAGGCGTCCAGGAAGGATGGGCGTGCGCAGCCTGCAGTCGAATCGATGATCTGATCAATCCGTGGCAACGGAAAATGGTCTTTCGGGCAACACTTGTTGATGGCGGTGAAGTCGACGCACATGCGGAGTGCCTTCGTCTTCTTCTTCTCGACTAGGACTGGGTTGGCTACCCAGTCTGAATTTTTGATCTCTCTAATGAACTTGGCATGAAGCAGTCCGTCGATTTCTGCTCCTATGGCTTCTCGCTTGGGTCCGGAAAAATGGCGCATGGTCTGTTTGACGGGTCTGACGTCTGGATAAACTTGGAGAGAGTGCTCGGCAAGTTCCCTGGGTACGCCTGGCATATCTGATGGCTGCCAGGCGAAAATTTCCCAGTTCTCACGTAGGAACTCGACGAGCGCGCTTTCCTATGCGACATGCAAGCTTGATGAGATCTGGACCGTCTTGTCAGCGTCAGTTGGATGGACTTGGTGTGTTCTTGTGTCATTACTCGCGCTGAAGGTGGCATCATGTGCTGGTTTCTTGGCCACAGGGAAGATGGACTTGTCGTTGGTGATTGACAGCTCCTCGAGCTGTTGCTGCATGCCGAAGGACTCGGAGATCTTGCTGAAGTCGCGGTCGCACTTGTCCGAGCGGTCGAAGTCACCTCGCATGGTTATGACCCCCTTTGGTCCTGGCATCTTGAGTATGAGGTAGGCGTAATGGGGGACGGCCACAAATCTGGCGAACGTCGGGCGCCCAAGTATCGCGTGGTACTGTGACTTCTAGTCGACCACCTCGAAGTCAATCATCTCCTTCTTGAAGTGGGTGGGTGTGCCAAAATAACTTCGAGTGTGATCATTCCCTTGGGCACGACTGCTTGCCCATGTACTATGCCATGGAAGGTGTTGCTTGACTCCGCCAGGTTTTCCAGGATCTGTTCATCTTCCGGAGAGTATCAGCAAAGATGATGTTGATGCCGCTGCCACCGTCCATGAATACTTTCTTCATGTTGTAATCTCCTATCAGCGCTTCGACTACCAGCGCGGCGTGGCCTGGTCGCGGTACAGCAGGAGGGTGGTCATCTCGCGAGAACATGATGCTGGTTTTGGATCCCTTCAGGTACTCCGGTACTGCTTGTGGACATGTGATGGCTTGGAAAACCTGCCGAGTGATTAGCTTCTGGCACCTGTTCGAGGGGCGTCCCTTCTGTATCATGTTTATTTGTCCATGGGCTTGGGGATACGGGTCTCCCGCCGCGGGAGTGTCATGGTGGTATCATGGCAGATGCCATGGGTATGGCTTAGTTGGGGCCGATGGACGCTGGTGGATCCGGGAGAGGGCTAACGCGCTGAATAGCACGCTCGGATGAACAAGCAACCAGAAGAACACACAAGGATCTACCCAGGTTTGGGGCCCTCGTGAGGAGGTAACACCCCTACTCCTGCCTATCTCACTCTCTATATCTCGGTACACCGCAGGTACAAGCTTGCTCCTTGAGCTGGATATCTCAACAATGGCACTGAGGCCGTGTAGGGGGGGAAAAGAGTCTCCAAGCCTCGTTCTTCACGCAGGAGGAGGTGAGGCCCTATATGTAGCCTAAACCGAGTTACGGTACTGCCCTCACACCGACACTGTAGCCATGCGCGCCGTCCATGACGATGCGCTCATCATTGCCTCCTCTGGCAGAGACAAGACATGTCCCTGCCCATGCCTTGCCTCGCAGTCTGCTCCCCGCTTATCCCACGGTCAGCGGTAGGTGAGACCCGTCCTGTCGTACCCGCAGCACGCCCCGGCCACGCTCCGTGTCAGGCGCTCCCGTGTCAGCCGGGACTCGACAGGAGCATTGACTTCAGAGCCGACATCCAGCTCCTCTTCTCTTTTAACCCGACATAGATATGTCGGATACTTCTTCACTGAGCAAAACCGGCATGGATATGCCGGTTTCCATGTCCCGGTGGAGATTCCTCCCCTGCACACAAGAAACAACTTGGTCATACCGACATAGACATGTCGGTCACTTTATCTCGGTCAGCATATGCCGGTTGCCTCCAGAACCATATCCTGGCCCCTACGGGGCCTGGTTATCTCGGCTTTTACCGTGCCTCGGTCCACTCCTGGACATAGCTGTTACCACCTTATGCCCCTACCCGGGGGTAGCCCCCCGACATTAGTCCCCGAAGCTGGTGTGGTCCTACAGACCTGAATGGAGGGCCACACCAGGTTTAATAAAACTCTAACATCCGAGATAGATTTTCAGCATCTACATGCCGGAATCACCTCAACTTCATGAATCCAAACTTTCTTTGTTTCACCACTTTTACCGACATTCCCTGATGTCGGTGCCTCCGACACAACTAGAACCCCGGTTGAATAGTTTGCACGGTGCTTGACCGAGGTTCACTGCTTATCTCCTCGAATCCCTCACCGACACAGACATGCCTCTGCATGCACTGCTCACACGCCGCACTGGCGCCACCATGCGTCACGTCGCGCTAATGCACTCGAGCGCCCTCTGACTGCACGCCACCCACGTCAGCGAACGTTTCGCATTTCCCAGCCGTTGGTGCTCCACTAACCGCATCACGGGCGGTTGCTCTCCTGTGGCCCACGATGTGGCCGGTTGGTGCGGTTGCACACACCGCTACACGCGGAGATCGTGCACGATGGATCGTGCGGCGGTTTCGGAAACCGCCCGATGCCGCTCCACTAACCGCGCGCCATTAACCACGCGCCCTCAGCGGCTATAAGTAGGGGTAGAGGACCCCATCTCTTCCTTCTTCCTCACACTTCCCCCCTGCGCCCCCATTGCCGCTGCTGGTGAAGCTCTTCATCGCCGCCACACGAAGACGCCCATACTACGCGCCGCTCGGATTCTTCCGCGCCGTCGCGCGAAGGAGACCACACGCCACCGACCGGAGTTCACCGCACCGCCGCGGCGCTCGAACTCTTCTCCGGCACACCGGACCAGCCCCTCTCCTCGCACCGCCATCTCGCCGGTAAGTTTCTCCACTGACCGCATTGGATCTTTACCGCAGTTCTTCATAGTTTTACCCTAGATTCATCCATAGAACTCCTTATATGCGCAAAGTTCTTCCTTTTGTTTTTTTTTCACCTTGCCCGTAGATCTTCCCGATGAGTACTAGGTTGCAGATTTCTGTTTATAACCGACATTTCCTTGACTTTGCCATGCACATGCTCCGAGATATCTATCTCGGTCAAATCTCCGCCCTTTTGCATCGCACTGCATAACTGCACCGAGATTCTTATCTTGGTCGAACCTCTGCATTTTAGCATTGAACTGCATAACTGCACCGAGATTCTTATCCCGGTCAATTTTCTGTCTCTTTGCAGGTTTCACCCGAGATGTCTTCTAGCCATACCCCGGATCCCGCGACGCAGATGTCGAGGAAAGCACGCGTGCCGGATGGGAAGGCTCCGACGCCACCCAAGCCGAGATAGACTGGCTGATTCGGACTCGGCGAATCCCAGCCGAGGTTACATGTCGGGTCCCTGGCGACGAGATCGAGCCGACATTGGAACCCGGTGAATTTGTGGTCTTCATCACGCACTTCGAGCGCGGCTTCGGCCTTCCACCAGCGATTTCTTCCGGTCCTTCCTATCTTGCTTCGGCCTTCAACCTCATCACCTTCCGCCAATGCCATCACCACTTTATCCTCCTACGTTTCTTTCTCCGAGGGATACCTCGGCCTCTGGCCCAGCGTCGATATGTGGGCAGGTACTTCCAGCTTCGGAAGCAAAGCGTTCCAGAGCCAGATCCGAAGAAGAAACATCTCCCAAGGAGATGACCCCGTGCGGAGCTGCCACCATAATACCTCGGAAAGGCTCCATCTTTCCCCGCATCCAAGGCTTGGAGTCTTGCCGCAAGTGGCAGCGCACCTTCTTCTACGTGAAGAATCCGAAGGACGTCGACCTCATCAACCTACCGGCATTTAGCCTCGGAGCCCCGGTAGAACAACTCAACTGGTCTTTTGACCCGAAGGAATCGATCCCCGAGATCAACCAAATCCACAAGGTGATCACTGATCTCAAAAAGAAAGGGCTAACTGCCGATGATCTTTTGAGGACTTTTGTCGAACGCCGAGTTTCGCCCCTCCAACGCCGAGTTCACAAGATCTGCCACATGAGCGGCTGATAGACCCAACTCGGACCAGCTCCCACGAGCTCAGCAAGCCTGAGGTCAAAAGGCGCGTCAAGGCCATTGCCAGGACGGTGATGACCGACAAATGGGAATGGGGGGTAAACCCCATGACCGGACTCGGCTTCCCGAGAATGTAAGTGATTTGCCACTTGCACCGACATAAAATGCCCGCCGAGGTAACTTATACGTCGGCACCATTCTTGCTCACAGCATAACCCGGTTTTATTATTTTCTTTTGCAGAAATTTCCAAGGCAGAGGGTTGAGGATGGAGAGAATCCCTCTGAGCACTGGGGCGAAGACCGAGTTGCCTCGGCTGCCACCGAGGTCGAAGACCCGGATGACGAGGACCAACTGCCGATCCCCGATGCTGGCGCCCCTGCCTCGGGTAAGTCTCGAGTGAGACTCGATCCGAGATTGGTCCGATGACGAGGATGATTGCCAAATCTTAGATCCCATTGATGCTCGTCCCATCTGCTTTGCTCACCCATTACCCTCGGACTCAGCTAACCCGACCGGCCAAGCCCCAGCACAACTCGCAAGCGCACTGGGCCTAATACCTCGGAGACTGGGACATCGACAGCCTCGGATCCTGCTCCTCCGAAAACCAAGAGGCAGAAGAAAGCTGGAGACAAACCCAAGCGCAAGAGGGTGCCACCAACCACGGAAGGGTGAGATATGCTTGCCTTCACTTACTTACTTCTTTTAGCCGAGATAACTTTTTCCCGAGGTAACACTCTTTATTTTTAATGCAGCGTGTCCTCGAAGTGCCTCAGAGCGCATCCAATATGTTCTCACCTATTCCACCACCGGCGGCATCTCAGCAAGGTTAAACTCTCCACCTGTACACAAAACTCCATCCGTCATACTGCTACCGGCTTCTGATGCCAGAGAAACCTCGGCCCTCGACAGAGATGCTGACTCCGACGTCCACATCTCGGACTCCGCGACAGAGCGGTCCAATATTCCGGTGGCGCCACCACCACAACAACAATAGCAGCAACAGCAACAGAAGCAACAACAGCAACAAGCAGCAGCAACCGAAGCAGCAGCAACAACAGAAGCAGCAGCAAAAGCAGCAGCAACAACCCCGGCAATCACAGCAGCAGAAAACGCCATCGCCGAAGTCTTCCGCGCTGACAACCCGGAACACTATTCCACCACCCAAGCCGACCAACGCCAAGAGGCCACCGAGAAAGCGCCTGTTAACCCGGAGACACAAATGGTGCTAACTCCAACCACCACTCCGGCGTATCAAGCTCTTACTGCCTCGGTATCCCGAGCCTCCACTGGCGGCTGGGGTTTCCCTCAGCTTCGGACTCGAAGCGGAAATAGCTTGGGCTCAGAGGGGCAATACAACATGGATTGAATGCCGCCGATACTGACGAGGTTTCCTCTGCGACCACCCGACATCCCGCTGGACCAAGTGCACTAGCTCAGTCCATGCACAACTTGCAGGTTGCGGCCCTTCGGCCAGCAAGGTTACCGAGGTAAAATTCCTCAGTCCAACCTTTTTCCTTCATAACTTGCAACAGATATACATAATCCCCAGTCCCCGAGATTCGGGTCGAGTAACTGATGCTCGCCCGAGTAAAGATTATTCGGCTCGAATCTTCATAAAAAACTTAATATTCACTGCCCCTCATAATATCCGACACCCAGTCCCTGAGTTTCGTGCCGAGTTTACTCGGCGTGACTTCTCCCAGGATTCCGACATTCAGCCTCGGTTTGAAAATTCATACTAACATGAACCTTTTCCTTCTTTCAGGGATGCACCAATGCTCGGACTGAGGTGTTCCACAATTTGCTTCTGGATCACAAGAAGCTCAAAACCTCCTACAAGCGCTTGCAGGAGGAAATGAAGGGTTCCACTGCCGCATTCGAGCTTGCGCTCCAGCAGGAACGCGATGAAGTGTCCCGGCTTCAAAAGGAGCTTGAGCAGGCTCAAAGCAGCGCTCCGAGATGGAAAAGGCTTTGAAGCAGCGAGACGCCGATGCTCTTGAGCAAAAGAACCTCCTCGAGCTAACCGAGGTCCGAGCTAACTCTGCAGAGGAAGAGCTCATCGCCCTCCAGGCCAAGAGCGACCTTTGGCTATCCGAACTTGTTCGGATCAACAAAGAGATGGACAGTAAGATTTCTTTGCCCCCTCTTCTCAATTTCTTTGCTTCTACCGACATTAGAAATATGCCGGTATTTAACTTAACTCTGTGCTAGCTTTTCTTTCTTCAGAGCATTTCACCCACTCCCAAGTTGCTGCCTTAAACATCACCAACAAGGCCCGAGCAAGGAGAGCCGAGACTGGCCCAATCTCGGACGAATGGGAAATTGAAGATCACTGACGGCCCTGGATGCCCGCATATCCCCTCTGCGGTCCATTGGAACTGAGCTTCTTGAAGCCAGCATCCATGCTTACCGGTTCTGTGGCCAAGATCCGAGGCTCCCAAGACCATAGCGGAGCTATCCATATGCCTGAAGATGTCCGAGAAAAGGCTCCGAGAGTGGAGATCTTCTTCAGCTCGAGCTGGCGCAGATCAAGCCTTCGTGCTCTCTTGGTACGAGGGAATTAACCTTGATGCACTTCAGACTCTGCGCGCCCATTCCAAATGGACGTCGGATCCGACACTGATCGAGCGCCGCAAGGAAGCAGCTTCCCTCATGGCCAGCTACGCCCCAACCCGGGATTTCATTCCTGGAGAAGCTTACTCCGACGTTGAGGATTATGCTGGCGATGATGATGATAGTGGCGAAGAGGAGGTGGACGAAGAAATCGAGGCCGAAGCTCCCGATGCTGCCACCGACACTGCCACCGATGCAGCTGCGGACACTGCCGAGCCAGCAGCAGCCGACACTTCCTCGGAACCAGCCTCCGACACTGCCGGTGCCTCGGCAGGGACCAGGCTGCTCCTTCTACCGAACCCGCTCCTGCAGCTCGCCCTGCTCCTGTTGATCCAAGCACCTCCAACCCTGCTGCCTGAACTTACTTCGAATGGAGCAATTAAATCCCCGAATGCCGGGTGCAGATGTAAATATACTTTTAAGTATTTCTCAGCACAACTTTTAATTTGCTAGTTTCAACGACATTGGCTTGATGCCGGATTTCTTTGCATCAAGTCCCCGAGTTTACTTTCTCGTTTACTATATTTAGTAATCTTTGCTCTTGTCTACCATGCTGGCGTTCGACAGTCGAGTCACAAGACCAAAATTATAGCATACAGTACTTGCAAATTTTGGGGTAAGATTTAGAGCTATCCGACATAAAGTAAAGAACGAAAAACTGGGTTAGTAAACAACAAATGTCGGATCATTTTAGGATCGAGTCCCCGAGTCCATTTTCATGTTTACCATATATCATAACCTCTGCTCTTGACTACCATTCAGGCGTTCGTCAGTCGAGTCACAAGATCATTACACAATAGCATACATTACTTGAGCTTTGAAACAAGGTCAAAAACTATCCGACATAAAAACAACAGAGATTCAACACATGCATGAGAACGAGGCAGTCCCCGAGTTACTTTTCGGAGTGCCGGCATTTTATTCAAAGGAAACCGAGATACATACATTGCGCCCTTCATGAGTAGAAAGGACGAAGTAGGGCTACATTCCAGGGTCTTTTGGTCTCCTCTCGGACCTGTCCATCACATTTTTCCTCGGTTGCTGCGCATCTATAAGGTAGTATGAATCATTGTGCAGCGCCTTGCTCACAATGAATGGTCCCTCCCATGGAGGTGACAGCTTGTGTCGGCCTGCAGTGCGCTGCACCAGCCTAAGCACCAAATCTCCTTCTCGAAAAACCCGAGGGCTGATCTTCCGGCTATGATAGCGTCGGAGATTTTGCTGATATATAGCTGACCGAGATAAGGTCAGCTCTCTTGCCTCTTCGAGCAAATCGACATCATTTTCCCGAGCTTCTTTTGCCTCGGTTTCTGTATACAGCGCCACCCTCGGTGAGTCGTATTCTATGTCGGTTGGCAAGACCGCTTCTGCTCCGTAGACCAGAAAAAATGGCGTGTAGCCAGTTGAACGATTTGGTGTGGTCCTGAGACCCCACAATACCGCTGGTATTTCCTCTATCCAACACCCGGAGTTCGCAACAGTGGCTCAATCAACCGAGCTTTTATGCCGGCCAACACTAATGCATTTGCCCTTTCCACTTGCCCATTGGCCTCTGGATGTGCCACCGAGGCTATGTCCAACCGAATTCTCTTTTCAGCACAGAACCGAGCAAACTCTCCCACAGCAAAGTTTGTGCCATTATCCGAGATAATGCTATGGGGGTAACCATATCTCAAAATGATGTCCTTCAAAAATGTCACAGCTGTGTGACCATCACACTTCCTGATTGGCTTCACCTCGATCCACTTGGTGAACTTGTCCACCATCACCAACATATGGGTCATGTTACCTCGGGCTGGTCTGAACTCTCCCACCATATCCAACACCAAACAGCAAAAGGCCAAGTAATAGGAATCTTCTTAGCAAATCTCTGACATCCCTCACATCTTCTGACAATATCTTCTGCTTGCTGCAAGCATTGGGCCAATAGAATCCGTGCCGGAATACCTTAGCTACCAAAGCTCTTGATGAAGCATGATGGCCACATTCCCCTTGGTGAATTTCCAGAAGCATCTCTTGTCCCTCCTGTGGCTCGACGCAGCGTTGCAATACCTCGGTTACACTTCTTTGTACAACTCCTTGTTGATGATGGTGTATGCCTTGGATCTTCTTTGCACTTGTCTGGCTTCAACTTCTTATTTGGCAGACTGCCATCCATCATATACGCCATTATAGGTTGTGCCCATTCCGGCACTGGGCGCTCAGAAAAACCGGAGCATCCACCTCCATGGGCTCAACCGACATTGCCTCTTCCGACATTACCTGATCAGTCCCTGGGTTCTGCCAAGCAGTCCCCGGGTTTTCCCAAATGAACCGACATCAATGTCCATGGGAACAGTTTCTGACTCCGGTTTTGCCGGGATAAAGATTGACTCGGACTCAGGGGATGGCTTGATCGATGGCTTCCTTAGATGCTCCAAAGCTATGCCGGGTGGGATCGAATCCCGAGATGAACCTAGCTTGGACAATACATCGGCAGCTTCATTCTCCGCCCGAGGCACATGCTTGATCTCACATCCTTCAAAGAACCCCGAGATCTTCTGGACATGAAACCGATATAACGCCATGTTGGCATCCAAAGCGTCCCAATTTCCCGAGACTTGCTGCACCACCAGATCCGAATCTCCGAAGCATTCTATGCGGCGGACACCAATTTCCTTGGCCACATTGATCCATGGACAAGTGCCTCATACTCGGCTACATTGTTAGATGCCGCAAAATGAATTTGCAGCACATATCTCAACTGGTCTCGCTTTGGCGAGGTTAGGACTACCCGGCACCCAGGCCAATTTTCGTTCTGGAGCCATCAAAGTGCATTCTCCAATAATTGGAGTCAGGCAATGGTGGCTCATACTGCATCTCGGCCCAATCCACCAAGAAATCTGACAGTGCCTGAGATTTAATGGCATCTCTCCTCTCATAATGTGGCGCATAAGGAGATACCTCAATTGCCCATTTGGCTACTGGCCACTTGCATCTTTACAACCAATGATCTCCGAGATAGGAGCCTCACACACCACGGTGATTGAATGCTCTTGGAAGTAATGTTTCAACTTCTTTGCAGCCAGATAGACACCATATGTCATTTTCTGGTAGTGAGGATAGTTTTGCTTGGAGGTCGAGATCACCTCGCTTAAATAATACACCGGCCTCTGCACGGTTTTGCCCTCTTCTTCTCGCTCCACCACCACTACAACACTTACAACCCGGTTTGTGGCTGCAATGTAAAGCAACATTGGCTCTTTGGGTAATGGTGAAGCCAGTATCGGCGCAGTTGCCAACATCTTTTTTAACTCGGTGAATGCCACATCCGCTTGCGGAGTCCACACAAAATTGTTGGTTTTCCTCATTAGCTGATACAAAGGCAATGCCTTCTCTCCCAACCTGCTAACAAACCGACTTAAAGATGCCAAACATCCAGTGAATCTCTGCACGTCCTTAAGACATGTCGGCAATTCCATGCTTTCAATAGCATGGATTTTTGTCGGGTTTACCTCGATACCTCGGCTTGACACAAGAAAGCCGAGTAACTTGCCTGCCGATACACCAAATGTGCATTTGGCCGGGTTAAGTTTCATCCGGAATCTCCTTAGATTCGCAATGTCTCTCTGAGATCATCAATCAGCGTGGATTTCTCCTTAGTTTTGACAACAATGTCATCGACATATACCAGCACATTCTTGCCTATTTGATCATGCAAGCATTTTTGCATACATCTCTGATAGGTAGCACCGGCATTTCTCAAACCAAATGCCATGACACGATAGCAATAAGCCCCGTACGGGGTAATAAAAGCAGTTTTTATTTGATCATCAGGATTCAGAGGTATCTGGTGAAAACCAGAATAAGCATCTACGAAGGATAACAGCTCACACCCGGCTGTGGAATCGATCACTTGATCAATCCGAGGCAGCGGGAATGGATCCTTGGGACAAGCCTTGTTTAAGTCCGTGAAGTCGATACACATACGCCACACCTTGGCCACCAGAGGTTCATCTTTCTTCTTTTCCACCAGGACCGGGTTAGACAACCAGTCCGGGTGCAGCACTTCCATGATGAATCCAGCCGCAAGCAACTTGGCCAGCTCATCACCTATCACCTTTCTTCTTTCATCCCCCCAACGTCGCATGGATTGCTTCACCGGTTTCATATCCGGTCTGACGAACAAAGAGTGCTCAGCCAACTCCCTCGGAACACCTAGCAAGTCCTGATGTGACCATGCAAAGATATCCCGATTCTCACGAGGAAGTGACTGAGCTCGCCTTCCTATTTCTCAGTTAACCCGGTGCCAATGATGACATTGCGCTCCGGAATGCCGGGTCAACACTGATCTTCTTTGTCTCCTTCGGCATCTCGAATGCCGCACTCTGTACCGGATTAATCGTACCCGGCATACCGAGTTGCGTGGCCTGGGCCATTGCCACCACCTCATGGATCTTCTTCTTCTCCGCAGCAATGATGAGTGCCTCGCCAAGTTAGAGCCAGCCGAGGCACACTCCATGGAGCGCTTATAGCTACCCGAGATAGTGATGATGCCATTAGGACCCGGCATCTTCATCTTGAGGTAACCCACATGGGTAGATATCATGAACTTGGCCAGAGCTGGCCTACCGAGCAAAGCATGGTATGGACTTTCGAGGTCCACTACCTCGAACTGGATGCTCTCAGTTCTGCAGTTGTCCTTGGTGCCGAACAACACATCAACCCAAATTTTGCCCATAGGTGCACAAGAAACACCAGGCACTATACCATGAAATGTTGTATGACTTGGCTGCAACATGTTTGCCGAGATACCCATCTTCACCATGGTGTCTCGGTACATGATGTTGATACTGCTCCCATTGTCAATGAGAACTCGGGTGAACCTGACATTGATGGTGGGCCCAATGAATGTCGGATCCACTACTAGAGCATATCCTCCCGGGCTTGGCATGATCCGAGGGTGATCATCTATGCCCCAGCTGATCTTCTGATCAGACCAGTTCATATACTTCGGCACCGCCGGCATAACTGCGTTTACCTCCATTGCACGCCTATTTCGGCTTTGCCTGTCAGTTGGTTCGGTCACAAAGACCACATAGCTTTGATGAGCTTCTCTGTACTCACCCTGGCGACTGGGACCAGCATTGGTGTTGTTGCCTCCGATATTCACTTGATTGACATCTTCTGCCTTCCTCCTGTTATCCACAGGTCTCGGAGCTGCAGGCCTCGGTTGAGGCGCATTCACCGGGATAGCATTTGACCCGTGAGCGGTAAGTTTTGCCTTGGTGCTGGCCTCTGAGGTGCACCCATCTGATTTCCTCCGGATCCTCCTCCTTCTTTCAAAGTACGCTGATACCAGCTGCACTGCCGAGTTGTATGATTCGCTGGCCTGCGGGCGTCTAGCGTGTGGTAGCTGCAGGGTCCATCCAGCATTGCTTCATAGGTCTTGGGCTTCCTCTGCTCACTCCACGGTTTCTTCCCTTCTTGGTTCTGGCCCCATGCTGGACCATTGTTCTTCGGACGCTGGCTACTGCCGGCATCTGGCTGTTCTTGTTCCACTGCAGCAACCTGGTTCGAACCATACCGGTAATCCGGTTCTCTTCTCTTGCTCCCGAAGTCCTGACGATCACTCTGCCTGGTTGGTCCGGTCTGTTATTCACCGGGTATCTTCTACTCGGTTCTACCGAGTTCAGCAAAGGTTGCCTCGGATCACCCAGGGCATAGCAATCCGCAATCCGGATTGTCTCGGATAAGGTGGCCGGCATCTCCCTTTGCAGCTTCTGCCAGAGCATGGAGCCATGTCGGCATCCTTGAGCAAACCATGAAATGGCCTGCGCTTCAACAACCCCTTCACAGGAATTGCGAACAGTACTCCACCGAGTCAAGTAGTCTCGGTCAGTTTCATCATCCCTTTGCTTGCACATGGCAAGCTGCTGAGGTCTATTCGGCCTCTTGTATGTGCTGGAGAAGTTGCTAACAAAGGCTTCTTCAAAGTCCAGCCAGCAATCAATGCTGCCCTCTCTCAAATTGTTCAGCCAGATCCGAGCTGGCCCCTCCAACATCTGCGGGATATATCTCACCGCCCAGCGGCGATTACCTCCCGCGATATGTACCGCCGACACATAATCTGTCAGCCAGTCTTCTGGCTTGGTGCTACATCATAGGTCTTTGCGCCTCGGTTCAACTGAAAGTGCGGCACCGGTGGCTCCCTCATGATCCGAGATCCGAAGCACGCTGGGCCAGGTGGACCTTGCTCTTCCAGAACCTCGGACATATAGATCCTGTCCAACTTATAGCGGGCATCATTTGGTGACAGCTGGCGAGGTCCCAACCGGGATCCCAGTGCACCTTCTACTTCTGATACCCGGCCTCTCCATAGCCGAGTTACCATCGTCATATCTGTTGGCCACATGGTCAATGCCCTGCGGCTGCTGAATATGCGTGGTACTTTGCCGCTGCCGCGCAGGATTTGTCACTGGATACCGAGGTGGATAACCTCGGTCAGCCGAGTTAACTTTCCCGACATCTGGATGTCCCGGACCGGGATTGCTTTTACCCCAGCCATCATTGCCTTGCCCGGCTAACTGTTTTCCGGCATATGCTGCATCATATGCCTGCAGCCGCTTGTCTCTCCCGGAGTTTACACTCCGGTCTCGATCTCTACCGACATGCGGTGATGACGCTTGCCCCAGAGATCTCGCACTGACTACTTTAGCCGAATGCACAATCTGGGACCCACCAGCACCTGGGTTAGCCTTAAGATAGGCCTCATTCTGTCGGTTAGCAATACCGACCAGCTCATTAACTCGGTCTTGCTGCCTTTGCAGAGCTTCTCCGGATAAACCAGATAGCTCGGCTCTGGCTGCCTCGGCAGCTCTAAGAGTCTTAGCAGGAGAACTATAGATGGGCTTCTCAGCCGACACACGACTAGGAGTTCTACTAGTTTCTATTCTACCATCTCTAGCAATCTCGGCATTGAGGCCTTTGCCTCTCCTACGCACATCATTTATGCGACTAGGTTGAGCACTTACCGGAGTAAAACCATGAGCAGCATTATACTCACGGAGGGTTGCACCGAAATCCCTCCGTATCTCGGCCATCTCCATGGCTTCCTGATGCAGCGCCTGGCGCTTCGCCTCTAACTCGCCAGCAGTTTGGGCAGCATCTGCCCCGGTTGCTACCGGCATAGCCAACTTCTCAATGATCTCTTCGAGAGGAGCTAGCCTGACCGGCACATTGGAGGTACCGGCCCGCAAGCGCTCCTCCCCCTCTAGCGGTGGCTTCGCCGTTCTGCCGGACTTGGCGGGTTCACCGGGATTGCCTTTGCTGGCAGCTTTTTTGTCGGCATCAGCGGCAGGTCCGGTCATCATGACCTCTGCGCAGCTCTCGGGGCGAGTGGTACGCCGGCCGTGAGCCGCACAGACAGCAGGGGGATCCTCTGCCACAAGCACCTGCTCGGGGTACTTGCAGATGAACTCGGTGGCGACGTAGACCTCGAACGTCCCGAAAGCGATGAGACAACCGTTCCTCGGGAACGGCTTGTGGCCGAAGCAGCCCGCGTTGTCGCTGATGAAGTTCATCGAACCGAGCTTGCAGATGAGCCCGCTGACAATGCGCTCGCCCGAGGCGATGATGGAACCCATCCGGATGAACACACCAGCCAGCGCCTCTATCAGCCCCACGGTGGGCGCCAACTTTCGTGGTGGTATCACGGCAGATGCCATGGGTATGGCTTAGTTGGGGCCGATGGACGCTGGTGGATCCGGGAGAGGGCTAACGCGCTGAATAGCACGCTCGGATGAACAAGCAACCAGAAGAACACACAAGGATCTACCCAGGTTCGGGGCCCTCGTGAGGAGGTAACACCCCTACTCCTGCCTATCTCACTCTCTATATCTCGGTACACGACAGGTACAAGCTTGCTCCTTGAGCTGGATATCTCAACAATGGCACTGAGGCCGTGTAGGGGGGGAAAAGAGTCTCCAAGCCTCGTTCTTCACGCAGGAGGGGGTGAGGCCCTATATGTAGCCTAAACCGAGTTACGGTACTGCCCTCACACCGACACTGTAGCCATGCGCGCCGTCCATGACGGTGCGCTCATCATTGCCTCCTCTGGCAGAGACAAGACATGTCCCTGCCCATGCCTTGCCTCGCAGTCTGCTCCCCGCTTATCCCGCGGTCAGCGGTAGGTGAGACCCGTCCTATCGTACCCGCAGCACGCCCCGGCCACGCTCCGTGTCAGGCGCTCCCGTGTTAGCCGGGACTCGACAGGAGCACTGACTTCAGAGCCGACATCCAGCTCCTCTTCTCTTTTAACCCGACATAGATATGTTGGATACTTCTTCACTGAGCAAAACTGGCATGGATATGCCGGTTTCCATGTCCCGGTGGAGATTCCTCCCCTGCACACAAGAAACAACTTGGTCATACCGACATAGACATGTCGGTAACTTTATCTCGGTCAGCATATGCCGGTTGCCTCCAGAACCATATCCTGGCCCCTACGGGGCCTGGTTATCTCGGCTTTTACTGTGCCTCGGTCCACTCCTGGACATAGCTGTTACCACCTTATGCCCCTACCCGGGGGTAGCCCCCCGACAGGGAGGTTCTTCTTGCTGAGGGTACTGCTGGAACGCTCCTGCTGCCTGCGCGGGTGGCGGTGCTACTGCGGGTGGCGCTTGGAGAGCTAGCTGCCCAGCTGGTTGTGGTGCGGGTGCTGCAGGAGCAACTATCTTGTGGATGGCTTCTTATATCTTGTGTGCCTTCCGACAATCCTTTAGCAGGTGGTTGGATCCCCACTTGCCTGTTTCAGGATTTCTGAATATGTGATGCCTGCATGGTTGCTCGAGTTCTTCCTCAGGAGTGAGCGTGCGGCGTTTCCACTCGCGTTTCTTGCCTCTGTCGCTGCGATAGTTGTTGTGGCTTCGACCATATTGGCCCTGACTGTATTGGCGACTGTTGTCGCGGTGTCCGTCCTCACGGGGGTTAGCAAACCCAGCCGCTACTAGCTCGATTGTGTCCCTCCCGTCATAACGAGGCTTTTCCTTGCGGCGGCCTTCTCGCCAGTTGCTTGGGCCACCTTCGTCCTTTGGGGAGCCATAAGGTTCATCTCGCACAGAGTCTTCTCCGTCTGCCCATTGGTTAGCTATCTTCATGAGCTCGATCATGTTCTTTGGCTGGAGTCGACCAAACGCTTCGCGGAGGTCGTGGCGGGCGACTCCGCGCATGAAGGCATCCATCGCCCTATCTTCTGAGATATCTCCGACACTGTTACGCATCAGGGTCCACCGCTGAATGTATGAACGTAGTGTTTCTTCCTTCCCCCGCTTGCAGGCCTGCAACTCCATGAACATCGCGGGTCTCGAATACGTCCCGAGGAAGTTTTTGACGAAGGCCTCTTCGAACTGATCCCATGAGTCGAAGGAGTTCTTGGGTAAGGTTTGGAGCCATCCGCGTGCGGAGCCGGTGAGCATCAGCTGAAGGTATTGCATTGCCGTATTCGTGGTACCTCCTTCGCAGTTACAGGCTATGAGGTAATCTTCGAGCCACAGCCTCGGGTCTTGTTTTCCGTCGAACTTGACTGCTTCGGCCGTGAGCTTGAAACCCTTAGGCAACCTTGTGTCGCGGATGTTGAGGCTGAAGCAAGCGGTGCTGCATGGCTCGTAGCTGCCTTCGAAGTACAGCTCGGGATTGGGGGTGCTGATGGTCCGCTGGGCGCGGTTGCGATCTACTTGCTGCTGTGTGATGACATTGCGCGCATCTTCTCCTTGCTGCAGCTGCCGCACGGCCCGCTCGGCGTGTGCTGCACGTTCGCGGTCGCGGCGTTTTCGATCTTCATGTGGCTTGTCGGGTGTCCCTGTCTTGATCAGCGCATCTTCCGCTAGCTGGAGTGCTTTGATCTGCTACTTGTGTAGGAGAGCGCGCGGGTCACCTTCAGTAGGCTGGGTTAGTCGCAGGTATGTGCCTATTGACATCAGGGCCGCCGAAGTCGTCTTGGGGATGGGTATCCCATTTTCGTCTTCCGTCACGTATGATGGCTCGAGGTTGCGGGTGGCCCCTGCTCTGTCTGCATCTATCATCAGGTGCATGCGCGACCTATGGCGTCTTGCTCCCTCCGAGACTGCAGGCTCTGAAGAGGCGAATGAGTAGGCTGCATGCAGGGCACTCGACGCATCGGCGAGCTCTTTGCGTCAAGCCAACTCTGCCTTGTCTGCACGTAGCTTCTCGTTTTCCTTCCACACCAGGTACTGGTAGGCCATCATGTCCTCTCGGGTTGCATCCAAGGGAGGAGCGGTGCAGTCTTCGACATGCTTCAAGGCCTTGATTGCCATCTCTCGAGTGATGGTGAGTGTCGTCACCTTGTCTGGCATGACCACCTCCAGTGGATACGTGGGCTCATCCCTACGAGCACTTCTTGGAGTCGATGTGCTGATCATGAAGACTTGCGCAGGATAGGATTGAGCAGTCGAGTGCACACTGCCGCTGCTGCTCTCCTCGCCAGAGCTACCTCCAGAACCGAAGATGGAGGCGACATGGTATATACCACAGTCGTTACAGAAATCCTCTGGCGGGGACTCGCCAGTCTCCACGATCAGCGGAAGAGTGGGTGCTTTAGTTGTCGATGAAGGCGTGCTTGGCACAGATGAAGTCCCCAAAGTCGACGGGGACGTGGTCGATGCAGTTGAAGTAGATGCGATCTCCATAGTCGAAGGGGACGCAGTCGATGTAGACGAAGCAGATGCGATCTCCTCGGTCGATGGAGAGGCGGTCGATGTAGTCGAAGCAGATGCGACCTCCGCAGTCGATGGAGACGCAGTCGATGTAGTCGAAGCAGATGCGACCTCCGCAGTCGATGGAGACGCAGTCGATGTAGTCGAAGCAGATGCGACCTCCGCAGTCGATGGAGACGCAGTCGATGTAGTCGAAGCAGATGCGACCTCCGCAGTCGATGGAGATGTGGTCGATGTAGTCGAAGCAGATGCGACCTCCGCAGTCGATGGAGATGTGGTCGATGTAGTCGAAGCAGACGTGGGTCCCACGGCCATTGAAGGCACGAGGATTGACGATCTGAGAGTTCCCCACTTGTCCACATAGTAGTTAATGGTACCAAAGGTCAGGCACATACCTACATGGAGATCGGCATACACCGATTGGTGGGCCGGCGGGTGAAACTTGTACTCGAAGGAGCCGAAGAAGATCGGCTTCTTGACGGTCGAGACGTCGATCTTCATTGTTGATGGATCTGGTGCGACCATGATTCCAGCACTCTTCTTTCCCACAGACGGCGCCAATTGACGAGGTATATCCTCGGCAAGTCGCAGGGTCGAGTACCCCAGGTTGATTGAGAGGGAGAAAGAGGGAGTGCTGGTAGTTACCACGGCTGACAAGCAAGGCGATTTACCCAGGTTCAGGCTCTCGGAGGATAATACCCTACTTCCTGCTTGTCTGAGATTTATATTATAGAGTGGCTACAATGGTGATCCAGGCGAGATGGCGATCTCGCTAGGGTATTGGTGATGAGGTTGAACGTAACCCTCGGTAGAGGACCCTCCTAGCCTTTATATGGGAGGCTAGGTCTCGGGAGAATGATACCGATTAGGTTTTACAAGTTAGGTAAGTATCTACCGACCTAATCTTCGACTGTCTTGGGACGTACGTTGTCCTTCTTGGGCCCTTCATGGGCCTTCATTGTTGACTCCTAGTCTTGGCGTGCACCAGGTATCTTCACCGTGGGGCACCCGAAAGGTAGGCCCACGTCAAGCACCCCTGCACACCTATCTGATCACATGTCTGACAGCCGTGTCCTGTGCTTACCGCACGTCTCGCCGCTACTACCGCGTCGAGCATCCGGAATCTTGGCCAAGATCTACTGGGTCGCGCACCCACACCACCTCAAACCCCACTGCAGACAACCACCAGTGATACCCGACCGGTGCCGAGTTCCACGTATCTCTCGAACCCTGACGTCCAGTCCGACCAACGTGCTTCTCGCCTTCCCGCTGATTAGGCTTCGATTCTCCGGATCCTTACACCATAGCCCCTCCATCCGCCGAGTGAAATCTCCACTAGAGACTCCAGCTCCACCTTCAACATGACTCCATGGTAGATGATCACTCCACCCAGCGTCCTGCCTACCTCAAGATCCCATAAGCGCTCTATCTTGAATCGGCCCCGCGCCACCGCATGTCGAAGCACGCATATCCATGCGCCACGTGTTTCCACGCCACAGAGTACGGACACCATCAACCCTCACGCTCCCACGTCGTTGTCACCGATCTTCATTGTCTTCTGTCCGACTGACCTCCAGTCGATCTGTCAGACTGTCCAGTCCGACCGAGCCGAATGTATCCGACTGCACCCATGCTCCACCTTGTGCCCAGTCCACCTTCCGCGCACTGTCCGGCCCGCTGTGTATGCATGATCCTCACAACACGCTCCAGCACGTCGTCACTCCTCGCATCCTGTCCATCTTGATCAACTTGGCCCCATGCTATTTCATCGGGCGTCGCCCATACAACGCTCGGATCAAATAACATTGACCAAACCTGTCAATCTTCTCGTGAACCTGCGACTTCTGCGTCTTTCTTCATACACCGCTTTCATCCCTTTCACAAACAGTGAACCGAGCAAAGAAAACTCAAAAACAATAGCCTTGGTGCTCTCCATGTGCACGTATCAAAGAACTGGAATCATTTGAATCCAGTCAAAACCGCACCATGCATCCTCACACTACGTGCCCAAAGCTCCATGGTCAACCTTTTTTCCTTTCTCTTGCTCCGATGGATAAGCAAACCACGTACAGACGCCTTTTGATTCCAAACAAATCTCCCGTGCATGCTTTCGATCGAATCAGCTTCCTGAGTGCCCAACGCCTGGCTTTGCGATGCCTGCACTGCTCACCAACGCTTCCGCGTGCCTCTCTGTACGACTGTACCTGAACCTCGCTCGCGTGACCCCGTGCACCTGGACCTGCCCATGTGGGCCTTGGCCCTCCTGCTCCTGGACCTTGCGCACGCCTTCAGCGTATCAGCTTTGCACGCGCGCTGCTTTGCTGCTAGCCTGCTTGCCCACCGCGTCTCCTCCAGCAAACCGCGTGTACCACGAACACGTGTGTTGTGTGTACCGCTTCGCCCGATCTGTACGTGACATTCCGGTTGATCCGATCTCGTCCTTGACGTGCGACCGATCTCGCCGAGAACTCCTTGCTGTATCCGATCCGATAAGACTTCTGTGCTCTTCCGATGGCTTCTGTGAAGCGGGCTCCCAGAGAAGAAGCGGGCGCCTCGTGCCGTTTTCGTCGTCCTCGGGCCTTGGGCTTGTCGATGACGACGCCCGTCTCGAGGTTTAGGGCGCCCGAGGAGAGCCAGAGCGGCGCTCGCCAACGTCGCGAGAGTGCCGTTGTGGAGGCTGCCTCCTTGAGTGGAGCGAAGTGGAGGATGCGGCGGAGGATGTCGTCGGGAAGCTCGGACAGGCGGTCCACACCACCGGCGGCCATCGCCTGGCTACGAGGATGCGATGCGATTGTTATCTGGATTCTGGATTGGATTCACGCGTGGTGTACATATGTACAGACGACGTACATGAGTCAGTTCTGATCCTAAACGGATTAGGCGGATCGAAGTGAATACCAATCGGTCGTGATGAGAGCTGGGAACATGCATCGACAGGATGCTGTATTCGATTCTTTCGGCTGCCCCTGCATACAACATAGCAGGATCGAGAACGACACAACGTAATCTAGGTCATGAAACTGACAACGCAATATTGATAAACTGAGTAAATGGCATTGGCGGTCACTAAACTCATCGAGTGGGTGCACTTAAATCACCCTTTTCAAAAATCTTCAGAACCTGTCACACAAGTGAGCATCCGTGTGCACTACTGGTCACTCGACCGGTTTTTGACCGAAATAGGTCACGTGTGACTCACGTGTGCTTGTTAGTTTTTGCAAATAACCCCTTCAATTTACAAAAATTCAAAGAAACTGACCAGTGGGCCGGCCTGTCAGCGTCTCTCAAAAATAAACAACAAAAGGTGGTGCGGGCTGGGATTCGAACCAGCACCACGCGCGGTGATGCGTCGTGGCCATTTCCACTGGGCTGGAGAAGTGCTCTTGTCGGGTTAGGAATCTAACTTCTTTTTGAGGTGGCACAAAACGCTGATCTGAAGAAACTGGAACTGCACGCCGGCGCGGGCGTGCACGCACTGATCACCGGCAACGACGCGCTCGGATCCAACGATCTACAGCACTGGGGAACGCTCTACGGGCTGCTCTCGACTCGCACGGACACGGCGAACACGAATACAGGCTGCTCTCGACTCGCACGGACACGGCGTGCTCACCCTTGATGCGTGCGTGTGCTCGTAGAGGACGGAGAAGGACGGAAACGGCGGCAATGGCGCGGCGAAGCTCCGGACGGAGTCGAGGAAGACGAGGTCGGCGCGGTCGATTCGCGCCTCCCCTCTTCGATTCCTCGTACGGAGAAGGATAAGAGGATGGTGCTCATCTATCTGCTCGGGGCGTCCTGAAGCGGTGGCGTTGCGCGACGGCGACCTCGGCTAGGTCACGGCCATGGCGGCTAGGGTTAGGGTTAGGGTTCGGGTTCGGGGAGAGGGCAGCACGAGAGGGCGTCGAGGTGCTCCCCTCCTCTCTGCCCGACGTGTGGAGGGGAGGAATCGGGCGGCTCCCCTCCTCTCTGCCATGGCCGTACTGGAGGAAGAAGAAGGATAGCGATTGCGAAAAGCCCCCTGCCTCGAATTTCCGTTTTCTTTCACCCTGTTTCTTTAATTCAGTGAGTTTGTAGAATTTAATTGAGGCCCTTAAACTATCTCCAAAATTATGAAAAATTGAAGGGGTTATTTGCAAAAGCTAACAAGCACAAGTGAGTCGCACGTGATCTATTTCGGTCAAAAACCGGTCAAAACTCGGTCGAGTGAGCAGTGGTGCACATGGATGCTCACTTGTGTGACGGGTTCAGAAGATTTTTGAAAACGGTGACTTAATTGCACCCACTCGACGAGTTCAGTGACCGCCAATGCCATTTACTCTTGATAAACTGAACAATCGAACACTAGGGGAACTAACAGCACAACAGCAAACCAGCTCCTGCATCATGTTCATGACAAGTTCAGTTCTTTGAAATGTATGCTTGACATGACAAGCTAGCTTTATTTATAGAGGGATACATTAATCTACAAAAAAGTAATAAAACATCGACAATGCACAAAGGCAATATACATGAAACGAATAAAAATGACTATTACTCGAACAAATGCAAGCCATGCAAGACGGTGGCAACTCTCTTGGAGCTGCGGCTGCGATCTACGAGGAGAGTGCATTCCTTTGCCGAAGTTTTGCACGTGTTAGTTTCTCCCATTGCCCTAGAGAGGCCAACATGGCCGCGCATGAACTAGCTAGATTTTTTGATGTAAACCATGCCATTTGGCGTGGTGATCCCCCCATTTGTATTGTTCATGTAATCGCAAACGATGTATCCGTTGTAAACACTTGAGGCAGCAAGTTTTTGACGCATTTTTTTCCTTATCAGGGTACCTGAGGGGACTGGAAGGTTTTTAATGAAGCGGCTTGCTTGCTTATTATATATACTAGTCATCAAATTTTATTTTATTTATTATATGAAGTATATATACATACATACTTTGAGTTTATTCTTGTATGTCACAGCTATTTCCCAAAAATGGTTAAATATTAAATGCATCGTGTATACCTATAATATTTATATACATTAAATCAGATCACCACGATTGTTTCACAAAAAAGTTAGATCCCTAAAACACTTAATCTCATGCAGTATGATTTTTTTAAGGGAAAACATAGAGGACTGTCAACCTTCGATCTTCTTAGATTATTGATTATTTACATCTTAAATTTTACAGCCAATGTTACAGCCAGCAAGAAAAAGAGAGAAACAAAAAAAGTCGTAATGCATGAGACTTACCCTGAAACTTTTCAGCATATTCACGTAGCTGCTCCTGTTGGTTGTGTGACCGTGTGGCCAAGAGCTTTAGTTCATCGGCGATTCGTTGGAAGATTACTGGAGCTGTAACTGTACCTGTGGCGTGGTTGCAGATTTTATCATTCCTCACTCCTCAGATAATTAGCTATCACGTGGCAAAGTATTATTAATTTTTAACTGTGCCCCAGATTTTTACGGCAAACATGCAGAAGTTCTAGTTCTTCAGAGCTAATTGTTCAGGTTCTAGTATTTTAGGCACTGTCATCTATATAAACTGCAAGCCGAAATTCATAATACACATATTCCCCTCAGCAAAAATCAATGCAACCTCAGAATACGTTAAGATCATGGTTTTTCCAAAGGATGTAGTTGATCACAGGTAAATGTTCTTACATGCCGAGACAGGGACGACCCGTGATTTGCTACACTTGAAAGATAATATTAACCTACTTTCTATTGTTGGTGCCTACCGAGCCAACCATTCATTAGGTTGGCTAAACATCTTCTAGCAACCATATTACATAATTTTTTATGCAAGAGAAGTTGTGGGAATTATGTGTGCACGAAAATACATTAAAAACAACGTCATCCAGATGTTCAAAGTTCTGCAACATTTAAGATATTAGCTAGAAATATTAATCATTTTCAAAATTTCTTAACGGGCATTTTTAAATATGAATTACGTCTCCACTATTTTGTGGAACAGGCAACAATATATTTTTATCAGTTCTGTGTTGAATTTCTAATTGGAGGACTGTCCCAATTTATTCTAGGTGCCAGAAACTCAGAAAAACTTCTAATCATGGCTCCTATGCTTTTCCTATTTTAGGTCGCAGTATTAGCAAATACTATACACTAATTTTGAAATAAACGCGCATGATTAATATTCACCTTGTATATAGTTTTGTCTTGATGATATGGTAACGCGTAGATTTTCTCCGGTTATATTTACCTAAGATATCAGAGATAGTCTACCATGACCTTCGAGAGGATCATCAAGCATAAACATGTTAATGTCCCCGGTATGCTAATTATCAAACCATTGAGCTAATTAGGGGAACGAATATATATCACATAAATAAATATCAAGCCTGAATTTGATTGCATCTTTTTACAGGTGATAAATCATAAAATCATTTACTTGCCATGTTCAAGATCCGTGAATGGCGACATTTTTTTTTTACTGTAAGCAATAAAATTATTCTAGTGAAGCTATAGAACAATTACAGCTGATGATGATGTGCCGTGTGCGTCCACCTTCACCATTGCACGGTGTAAAGAAGAAAGGATAAAAAATTGTGATATTAATTTTGTAAAGGAAAGGCTGTTTAATTTCAGCGCCACAACAAACTGCATGCTGTTTAATTTCCACATCACAACAAACTGTATGCTAAGATTCTGATTATTTACCACTGCGCTAGTATGATTATCCATTTGTGCATACAATAAAATTAAACAAAATCAGGTCGCTTAAGAGCTATGCGTAGGCTGAATCACATGTATGTATTTGGCACCAAATCGTAAGGATTAATCATTTGTTTTTGTTCCATCTAAACATATTGGCCATCACAGATTGCACGTGAGGCAGCGAACCATCTAAATTTATATCCACTAATTCCCTGCACATGATATCATGCATGCGGAATCCCAAATAGATCGCATGCGGAATCCCAAATAGAATCGTATGATATCATGCATGCACGATTAAGTTTGAAGACCAAACCTGAACGTTATAGGTTGATGCAGTTGCATTGGTGCTGGAGAAACACTGCCATGCCCCACGAATATTTTTTCCCAGTCGTTCCGATCAACGAATAATCTGGTCGCCGGTCGCATGGGTGTGAGAAAAATTATTGCTCAACCTGACAAGCATCTGATGATATCGATCGATTTTAGGCGTGCACGAAGGCTGGATCAGTGATGCGCCGCCGGCATCACAACGGACGTGACGATTAAATATGTATCCTATTTTCCTTCTTTAACACGGAGAAGGGTCACGGGAGGAGGGCTGGGTGAGTGCCATCAAACAGGGATATTTTATTTGCTATGCATTAGTCCTAGATGGGATTCGTAAGCCTGTGCACATGTTGGTTTTAAACCGGTCAAACCGTCAGACCAAACCAATCAAAACCGGGTCACCGGTGTAGGCGGGTTACGGGTTCTACACGGTTTCAAACCGTCGAAACCATCTCCCAAATCTGCAACTCTGCCTCGGCTCCGCACACGTGAGTTCCACGCCGCCGGCCACTCCGGCCACCGCGTCCTCCCCACCTTCGCTCCGCGGTGCTCTGTTTCCACTCCCATGGCGAGCGCATCGCCTCCGCCCCGCTGGATCTCGCGGCCGCACTTCGAGCACTCCGTCAAGACCGGATTCAGTCTCCTCGGCAAGGACGGTGTTGTCGGGGCTCGGGATCTCGTCGGAAGCAGTTCCTCTGCGTCGCCGGGCGTGGAGGTGAACGCGCGTGGTGCGCCTGCTTCGCCGGAACGGCCGGCGCAGCCTGACGGCCGCGTACAAGATCGGCGCCACGTCGGAGTCGACACGGAAGGAGGCGATGCTGGCGCTGACGTCCGGCGGGAACTGCTCAGAGATGAGCGCCGGCGGCGCTACATGACGCGGCGCGACGGGTCCCCCGCGGCCGGCGGTATGCGCACGTCCCGCGCACCGGCCGTCTCGCCGTCGCTGGCCTCAGCTTGGCGGTACATGCGGCGCGACGGGTCCCCGGCGGTGTGGCGAACGTCTTGCGCGCCGGCCGGCTCGCCGTCGCTGGCCAGCAAGTGGTCGCCGGCGAACTTCCTGGGGCTCGCGGTGTTAAACCGTCAAACCGTGTAAAACTGCTAAAACCACACCGTCCCAAACCGCAGATTTAGTGCTGGTTCCGGCAAACCGTCCTAAACCAGTTAAACCGGATATGCACAGGCTTAGGGATTCGATCAAGTCGAGAGATAGGCGCATGGAAAGTGAAGCGTGCGGGTTGGACAAATAATTTTAATCCAATGGCTTTAGGCAGATTATAGGTAGATCGGATGGACAAAATTTGCTAATCTCCAGGATTAACGTGGAGCCTCGTATGGGGCCTCCAATTAGTAAATATAAGATAGAGTTTTGATTTCAAAAAAGTCAGTATGAAAAACCAACTGCGCTAACCTGAGACGCTAATGTAAGAGTTGCTGCATCATTGATGCCTCGATGAAGGAAACAAGGCATGATGCCTATGTTGCTCGATACAACCGCCGGGGCTATATTATGAATTTTCGCCAAAGAAAGATCTGAGTATACTCCATGCAACGCCTTCAAAAGGGAGATATCTTGCGAATGGCACTATTGTTAAAACCATCGAAAGTCAGGTCTAGAGTTTTCAACACTAGAACATGAGACCAAGCACTCAGAGTGCCAATTAACCAAAATCACGTTGTTCTGCCACCCCTGCAAATCCATCATCGCAAATTTCGCATAGGCATTATCCTTACATGAACCGAGTTATGTTAACGGAACCATGCATGCGCAACATAAGTCGCCGCGGGGGCAGCTCCTATTAACACCTGCAATCTACTCAGTTCTTTGAAATACAAAGAACCTTAGCACCTTTATAATCAGGTTCTTCTGCAAAGCATTGAACAGTATCGACAGGCGTTGAACATCCTGCCAAAGCAGAGAACATGACAGCATTAGCAGACCCAGCACTAGTTCTGTCGGAGATTCCATAGCAGCGACGGACATCATCGGGGAGATTGGGGTCCCCTTGCCTGAGTCTGCGGGCGGACATGACGGATCCTCAACCCAGGGACGGAGCGGACACCATTAACGAGAATCTTGGTGCTAGCAGTCGACAGCAGAATCGCAAAACCAGATACTCACTGAGTTTGTCTAAATATGGATGTATTTAGACACTAAACAAGTATAGATACATCCGTATTTGGACAAACCAAAGTCAAGTAATTTAGAATCAGAGGGAGTAGAACTGAATCATATGTGTGTGACTGAGACAAAATTGTCATGTAGACTTGGCCCACGGATGAATGCCGACTGGATCATTACGGTCACGCGATTAAACCCATACGTACACGGTAGTAGTGTAGTACACACCAAATTAAGGAGGAAATGCAAACTCTTTATTAGTACCTTGAAACAGAAAATCATGGCAGAGCCGATCGAGAGAAAGCATGAACAACTCATAAAAAGATCTGATTTTATTATTTTCCATCATTTCCAACCAGGCAATTAACAGATCATCATGCACATGCAGGGAATTAAGCCATTCGAGGCATACAAACAAAGCGTTACCGCGCTGATTAAGGGTACAGCTCAATGAGGGCCATGGTCCCCAGCACGGGCCTCGTCTCCCAGCGGCTGAACCCGGCGCCCACGAATATCTTGCGCCACTCACCCTCGTCACGCTCCTTCCCCGCCGTCATCACCATCATCAGCAGGTCGAACACCACCTGGGCCTCGTAGTACGCCGCCGCCTTGGTCTTGGTCGACCCGACCACCATGTCCACGATGATCACCTTGCCCCCGGTCTCGGCCGGGATCGCCTTCCTGCACTGCTTCAGGATCTTCACGCAGTCCTCGTCGTCCCAGTCGTGCAGCACGTACTGCAATCATCAATGGCCATCCAAAATGTTAAGGACGGAGTAGATCATAATGAAGTTTAACCAAGGAGAAGAAACTTAAGGTGTTGGACCTTGAGGAACACGGCGTCTGCCTTCGGGATGGAGCTCATCATGTCTCCCGCGACGTATTCGACCACGCCGTCGGCCGGGACGGAGTCGATCACGTTGGGGAGGTCCAGGACGGAGCACTTGATGCCCGGAAAAGCCCCGGCGATGGCTCGCGCCGCCGTGCCCGTCCCGCCGGCGACGTCGACCAGCGAGTTCACCCCGTCGAACGCGTCGCCGCAGTTGCCGACGACGAAGTCCATCGCGAACCGGGTGTCGGCCGCCATGCCGGCGTTGAAGAGCCGGCTGATCTTCGGGTCACGGGCGCAGACCGTCCACGGGTCCGTCCCGTGAGCCGTCTTGAACGGCATCTCGGCCGAGGCGTCGTCGCTCGCGAACCACTCGGGGAGGTGCATCGCCGCCGTGACGTGGTACCTGCTGGTCTGCGAGAGCACGAACGGGGACAGGTCCGTGCTGCCGCCGTCCACGAGGAGGCGCCAAAGCGGCGTGAGGCGGTAGGTTGCGGCCGCCGCGCCGCCGTTTGCGCACTCGTCACCTGCCGTTGGGACGACATCGGCCGTGAAGATACCTGTCGCGGCGAGGTACCTCATGAGGCGGGGGAAGTAGGGCTTCTTGCTCTCGGGTATTGGGAGCGCAGCGAGCAGGTCGGGCAGCGAGGCGGCGCCGCCGCAGCTGTGGATAGCGTTGGGGATCCCGAGGTTGATGGCGCACTCCAGCGCCATGGATTTGAGGTAGCCGAAGGTGAGGTTCCAAAGCTCGGCGTGCGCCTGCAGAACCTCATCGCTGTAAGAGGCTGCCATTGGCACGGACTTGTGGTTTTCGGCCATGGTGATTCGCTAGCTGCTGGTGCAAGTTCTCAGCTCAAGGGTGGCGAGGCCAACGTTTATCGGTTTTGCTAATTCTCAGTCAATTCGGTGGCCATTGGATTATTACACCAAGATTCGTACGTTGTGCCTTGTACTCGGTCGTTGTCACCTCCTGACGCGAATGCGGCCTGTACGTACGTGAGGCATTTGCTTTTGGGCCTTCTGTATTCCTGTGCCTTGATTTGGGCTTTGTTTTCATGTATGTGTCCTTTTTCTTGTTGTATAGTGCTGGCCGTGTACGTGTGTGCATAATTTTATATTTTTATTCTTCTTGTAGTGTTCTCTTTTTTTTCCGGTTCAATTATATTTTGTTTGTTTTTAAATTTTTGTCTTGCTACATTATTTTGTAGTTTTCTATATCTTTATAAGTGTTATCGATTCTCGGTCGTAGTTTAGATCTCGACCGACTCCTGAATCATTGCATTGTTGTGTTTCTTATTAGTGTTGGTGTTGTGAATGTGTTGCGATTGAGTTTTCCGAGTTGCAAATGAGTTTAAACTGAGTTTATCTCCAGTTGTAAGTGAGGTTGAAACTGATTTATTTTTTTACAAATTAGTTTGTCAGTTGCAAGTGCAGTTGCAACTGAGATATTTTTTCCACTTGCAAGTGCGGTTGCAATTTAGATATTTTTCTAGCTGCAGGTCATGCTGCAACTGGGATATTTTTTGCAGTTGCCAATTGGGATATTTTTTCAGTTTCAACTGGGGTTACAACTAAGTTTTTTTCCAATTGCAAGTGGGGTTGAAACTTTTTTTTGTAAATTGGTTTTCCAGTTGCAACTTAGATATTTTTTTTTCCACTTGCAAGTGTGGTTGCAACTAAGATATTTTTCCAGTTGCAAGTCATGCTGCAACTGGGATATTTTTCAGTTTCAACTAGGGTTGCAACTAAGTTTTTTCCAGTTGCAAGTGGGGTTGAAACTGTTTTTTTTTTTCAAATTGATTTTCTCTGAGATATTTTTTTTCCACTTGCAAGTGCGGCTGCATCTGAGATATTTTTCTAGTTGCAGGTCATGCTGCAATTGGGATTTTTTTTTCCAGTTGCAGGTCATGCTGCAGCTAGGATATTTTTTCCAGTTGCAGGTCGAGCTGCAACTGAATATTTTCCCGTTTCAACTGGGGTTGCAACTGAGTTTTTTTTCTGTTGCAAGTGAGATGCAATTAAGATATTTTTCTAGTTGCAAGTATGTTACAACTGAGATATTTTTCCAAGAGTGGTTGCAACTGAGATTTTTTCATTTACAACTGGATTTGCAAGTGAGATGTATATATATAGACATTTTATCCATGTACAAAAAGTTTGGCAAAAAAAACATTTATTGTGGCTTATGTAAAAGAAAGACAAATTTTGCCAATTTTGTTTGCAAAACTTTTTGTGCGTAATCAAAATGTCCAGACATATGACAGAATTTTTTGAAAATTTTAATGCATTATTTTTATAATGGGGCATCTAAAACTATGAGGCAAAACATCGTGTCCAAATCTCATGGGCTATTTTATCTTGCCAAGAATAAATATTTGAATTCTTTATAAAGCTGCATAGTGCTTGCTCTTGTTCTCTACCTCACGTACCCCTCTTGAAAATAATTTTTTATTCGTATCACATGGCTGCACTCACGGCACGGAATGGGTTTGATACTGTGACGGCGGAAGTTTTCGTACAAGCTAGCGTTGAGACGGCCTGCCGGGTGCATGTGCATCTCCTTCGTTACAGGTACAATTAAATGGCCCAAGAACCAGTCGAGCGCGTTGATAATTCCCACGCACACACGCTGATGTCAGCTGACTGAGAATTAGCTGAGCATTAGAGGGACCCAACATTTATAGGCTCGGAGAACCTCCTAGCTCAGAATAGTGCTGCCCACCAGCTGGTGTGCCACGTTGATTAATAAGGACAATATTTACCAAGCTGGATAAATAACGACACCATTTACTAGCAAGCTGGCTCATACTCTACTATCCTAAGATTCCTGCAACCTCAGCTCTTCACTTCTCACCTATCCGCTCTTGGCACGTGGATGGGTGGCATGGACGTGTCTACATCTTACTGGTTGAGAGTCTCTAGCAGGTCCACTTCTTGTCTGTACTAGACTGCTTTGACCTATCTATTTGTGGTCTTCCCGTTTGCTTCTTGCCTATGCCTTTGCGGTTTTGCTGGTGCTCTTTGAAGCGCTACTTCTTTGCTTCCACCGGCTCGCAACCGGTTTCCCGTTTGCTTCCGGTTACTCCTCTTGGTGTGCTTGGTTGCCGGTGCTTTTCCGGTTACTTCGTTGCCTGTGCTGACGTGGATATATTTTATTGTTTCGTTTGTGCGTCTGCCTATGTTCGATGTATTTGCTTTTAAAGTTTACTGTGCTTCTGTCCTATATGGACTTCTGGTTGGCTGTTTGTTTTTGCTTATTCTTCTTAATAATGGACTCTGGACCCACCTCCAATCAATGAGCACAAGCATATCATGCAAGTTTACCTCCAATTCTTGAGCACAAACATATCACGGTAGATCATCCTTGCATCTTTCTCTCGTCTCTTTTCTCAGGAACATTGGAGGACACGGCGATGACTCCATCCGTGGTCGCCATGAGAGAAAGAGGTTTCGTTACTTAGCGCGCACCTCCGCCTCCATAGTTGAGCCTCCACATACCTCTGCTGCACTCAAGCCGCCGCCTACCCCCGCACCCTTCCTTGCCCGAGCTCTCTTCTGGCGTGAACTCCCCTTGGCGGAGCTCCACCCTGGCGGGCGGCCGTGGTGTGGGTCGGTTTCTCCGGCATCGCGGTCGTTGCTGATGCTTTGGACGGTGGTCCCAACACCATCGGCTGGTTCATCATGTGCTTGCTTGGTTTTGGAAGCCGTCTCGCCTCCACCGTGGTCGGCGGTCGTGGAGTGGGTCGGTTCCTCCACCGGTGTCGCGGCCGTCGCTGAAGCTTTCGACGGCGTCCCCAGCACCGACGACTGGTTTATCGCGTGCGCGCTCACTGCTTTCTCTGTAAGGCGGTCGTGGTGTGGGTCGGTTCCTCCACCGGCGTCGCGGCCGTCGCTGAGTCTTTCGACGGCGGCCCCAACACCGACGACTGGTCTATCGCGGCGCACTCGCTGCTTGCTCTATATTGGAAGCCGTCCACGGCGCCCACCGGCTGCTAATCGTCAGCGTTAAGGTCCTCCTTCTCTTCAGTTTTTCTTGATTATTTATTTGTTTTGATCAAAGGCTGGCGTATCAAATTATAAGGTGTAATTACACTAGTAGGGAAACCCCTACCGTTGGCGATTTTTTTTAGCCTACCACTGGCGAATTCGGGTTCGCCAGTACAAAATGGCCAGTGGTAGTTGCTACCGCTGGCCGTACCCGTGTCGCCAGTGGTACGAAACTGTACCGCTGGCGAACACAGTTTCCCACCACCAGCGGTAGGTTCGCGCAGCGCTGGCGGTGCGGAAGACCGCCAGCGGTACGTCCTCCGCTCGCCAACGGTACAGATGCGTGGGAGGAGCTTGACCGCCAGCGGTAGTTTACAGGTTCGCCAGCGGTATATTTGGCGGTTTTTTTTTTTTTTGAAAATTGTATTTCAGCAGTACATACAGGTATATATATAAGCAATATAAGTACAGATAGCAGAAACAGTATAGATACGTGATTATAAGTACAAACCGAAAAGTTATACAAATGTTTGACCGAATATGTATCATACAAAAGCAAACCATACATCACGATTGAGACGGTGTTTAGTAGTCTTCGATATTACAATAATTGAAACGCTAAGTTTGTGAGCAGCACGCAATGACAAAGATGACAAAGAGATCACGGTGAGTATCTGGTCGTTCCTCCTCTCTTCCGACCGCTAGCTTCCGCCTCCTCCTTGCTCATTCTTCATCTCTATACGAAGACAGATAAAAAAGTTAGGCAACGAATTAAATTGAGTGCATAAAAGATTTAATTAGACACAAATAAAGTAGGACTTAGACACAAATAAATAAGGGCCAACTCCAAACAAGATTCAAAAAAACTTATGCCTCATACGGAGAATATATTGGAAACACACAAACAATCCCGAGGAGAAAACAAGATTCAAAAAATTTATGCCTCATACTTAGAATATTATTGGAAGCACACAAGGAATTCTGATAACCTTGTTGAACCAAGTAGGAGGCACAAACTTGTATCTATACGTCTCCGTGCCTGTTTGGACACCGCCACTAGTGGTGGTCTCCCCATCGGATGTCCCCCCTCTCAGACTCGTGATCGCTTTGCATTGTCAACTGCTTTCCTAGTGCCTCCAGATAATTATCTTCTCCACCAGCATCTGTGCCTCCTATCCCAGAACCGCCAGCCTCGTAGTTGTTGGACATCTTCGATCGCACTATATAAGAAAAATTGTAAATTAATACAACAAATATGCACTTAACTATTAAAAACTCACTAATCTATTTCATAAAAATATGTCATATCTTTAGCCAAAGTGATGCCAAAATTCACGGAAAATTTCGGCATGACCTTTGCTAAAAATAGGACATATTGAGTACCCGAATTTGCCGGAACGGAAGTTAATCAACGTTCCGGCAATCTCAAGGGCCTCTAGGGGTACCTGCAAACATTCACATGCATTCATCGACATATTGTCAGTCGCATTGCGACATTCACACACACAAAAATTCATCGACCCACCACCACCACCACACATTATCCATCGACATTTGTCGATTGCATTCCGACAACATTTCATACAAAAAATAGAAGTAGCTAAACTAAACAGTAGCTAAACACGGAGGTACAAGGTCTAAACATGGAGGTCTAAACATAAATCATAAAATCAATTTCATTAAACCTAAACACTACCTAAACTAAATCTAAAATAGTAGATTTTCAAAAAAAAATGTGTTGTGCATTTTCACAAGCACCTTCGGTGCTAGGAAGGAGAGGAAGGAGGGAGAGGAGAGGAGGGGAAGAAGACGGCGGCAGGAGGGAGAGGTGGGGGACAGCGGGTCGGGCGCGGCGGCGGTGTAGGCGCTCGGGTCCGGCGGCGTCGGCGGGAGGTGGGGGCTTGGGCGCGGCGGCGTCGGCGGAGGTGGGTGGGGGCTTGGGCGCGGCGGGAGGTGGGGGCTTGGGCGCGGCAGCGTCGGTGGGAGGGGCCGGAAGCGAGCAGGGCGGTGGTGAGCGGGAGCATGGCAGTGGCGAGGGCGAGCGGGATGGAGTTGGGCGCGGGGGGAATTTGGAGTTGGGCGCGGGGAAGGGGGCGCGGCAGGGGCGTTATGCGGAAAATACCGCTGGTGAATACGCATGGTTCGTCAGGGCTCCCACCCTACCGCTGGCGACCTGGCCTTGCTCGCCAGCGCTAGCCCACGTAGCACTGGCGAAGCGGCCTTGTTCGCCAGGGCTACTGCTACGCCGCTGGCGAGCCCAGGAACGTGGTCGCCAGCGGTAGTCTGCCCTGCTCACCCCCAACCGCACGCTCGTAGCGCTGGCCATCTCTGTTCTTTGGACGCCAGCGGTAGTTGAGGAAGCGCTGGCGACCTGCTTTCCGGGATCGCCAGCGGTATTAGCACTGGCGAACACGTATCTGTGTTCGCCAGTGGTAGGTTGGCAGTTGTAGGGGTTTTCCTACTAGTTTGTTTATTTTTCTTTTTTATTTGTGCTCCTTCAATTGATTTTGTTACAAGGTGGCATTCTTTATTTGTTAGGTGCTGCTCGCTCAGTATCTTCACTTCAGTACAACAAATAGTTGGCCTTGTTGATGGCTGGTTTCTTCACAAGTGATCTATGATTGAATTGAATTAACTGGCTGTATCCAAGTATAAAGATTCCACAACAAGCAATCAGTGAACTTACCGCCTATTTGAGCCATTTTCTTAGAACCATAAGGGAAGCGCATGTATGGTTCATCGCTCTTCAAAGAAAGATTTGGTAGCTCCTAAATAGGTGCTTAGTACCCTGCATGCTATTTAGTTCAATATCTTCTTAGTGAGATACTTAATCCCATGTTCTTTTTGGGTAATCTTCAGCTGTTTTTAACCCCTCTGGATTTTATAAGATGTTCACTGCATCTACCTCCATTTATTAATGATGTGAATGTATCTTCTGTACTAATGATTTATGTTTTTAGATAAAGAGCATATATTAATATCGCGGAAATATCAATTACACCCAGCCTCTGCAACGACGCATTGCCCTATCGGCATTGCGGATGCACACAGCCAAAAAAAAATTACAAAAAAAGAAGACATGCTTTAGTGATCTATTCCTTGAAACAACAGTACTAACACCACCAATGCAACACCAGAAGTTCAGCTTCTCCAAAAGCGATGCCTCCCAGAAGGAAACAATGCACAAGCGCCATCATCGCCCGATCGTAGATCTTAGGTTTTCACCCTGAAGAAACTCCTTGCTCTCAAAACAATACCTTCAACAAGGTTATTGCTTATGTACCTTCAGCTCTTGCTTATAATCCAGAAGATTCGAGTACTGTCTATATCATGTTACCACATAATTCCCAATTCACCACGGCAGGTAATCTTATTTGATGTTCTTATTTTTCTACGCAGAAAATATTTGTTGTTGATTAGGTTGCAGATTAGAAAGTGCCACTCTCCTTTAGGGCACCTCCAACGGTCCTCCGCATACGGACACGGCCTGTCCTAATCTGTCCTTCCGGACAGAGTGGCCGCTCCAACGGTCCGGCGCAAAGAGACAATTGTCCGCGCGGACAGGTTTCTGGCCCCAAACCTGGCCCAAGTTTGGTCCAGGTTTGGGGAAGAAAAGGGACAAAAGATGCTGTCCGGCTGTCCGCTTTGTCCTCCTCTCTTGTCCAGGCTGGCCCAGCCGCCAGCGAAACAAAACCCCACATTTAATCTTTCTTCTCCCCACCCCACATACCACGCCCCCTCTCTCTCTCGCTTCGGATTTGCTGACTTTATGAAGCAACTGCAGCAAAGCTACAGTGCCGCTGACTTTGCCCCATTTTCTGCCACTTGATCGCGAACGAACGGCACAGATTGATGCTACAGTGCGGTGCTACAGCGCATGCCTACAGTGTTCGCCAAACAGTATTTCCTGAAACAGTGTTGTGTGAACAGTTGGTTTTTGATCTGGGCTGTCCAACTCCCATCGGATGGTTCACATGGCCAAAGTCAGGATACTGTAGCTGTAACTTTGCCACGCTAAGTCAGCCAAGCCGCGCCCTCTCTCTCTACCTCACCACCGCTGCCGTCCCAAGATGGCCGTGGCGCTGCTCGGCGGCGCGTGCACGGGCCCGCGAGATGGCCGTGGCGCTGCTCGGCGGCGCGCGCACGGCCCCGCGTCGGCAGCACCTACCTGCTGCTTGTCGTCGCCATCCCCCGCGTCGGAGGCGCCTACCTTCTGCTTGCCACGCGGCTCGACGGACGCGCTGCGGCAGCCGAACGCCGAGATGGGCGAGAGGTTGCCCTACGGGTCGAGCAGGAGGCGGCGCGGCTGCGCGCCGAGGCGGCCGAGGAGCGGCTCTGCCGTCGAGCTCGCAGCGGAGGCAGCCGGCCGCGCGGCTCGACAAGGTCGGCATCGCACAACTCTTCGGCAAGTGGTGGCAGCCGCTGGCCGACGCCGACAAGCGCGTCAAGGAGCTCGACGACGCCGTCGAGGCCCTGCTGCAGCTACGTGCCGATTTGCTCAAGCAGCTGGAGGGGGCGCCGGAGTCGGAGCAGCCGCGGTCGTGGCTGCGGCGCGTGCAAGACGTGCCGGACGAGGTGGCCTCCGACGGCCCCGACCTGCTCCTGCGGCGAGGACGCCGACGGCCCCGACCTGCTCCTGCGGCGAGGACACCGACAATCTGGTGGAGCAGCCGAGCTCGGAGCTTGAGGTGGAGGTCAGAGAGGGCCGCAGCTGTCGGAAGCTTGGAGCTCGGAGTTTGACGGGCGAGCCCACGCAGGTCCAAGAGCCACGACGGCGAGGACGACATCATGATGCTCAGTGGGCTGGAGTGCTGCGGCATGGCGCGGGGCAGTGCCGGTGACAGCCTCCACTCGGGCGTTGACCTTGGCCATGGCGCGAGCACCCATGTGCGACGCCCGCATGCCTCTCCTTGCTTTGTTTCTGGCTAATTGATCTGAGCGGTGGTGTGCTAGCTAGCTGAACAAGGCCAATCGATCTTGGTGAGCTAGATAGCTAGCTGAAATTTTGCTCCGGCGCGAGGCGGTACTCCAGCGCCACGGCGAGGACGTTGGCCGCGGCGACGAGGCCGGTCAGGTAGCCGTGCGTCATGGGGTCGGCGGCCGAGCCGAGGATGGGGAGCTTCTTGCCCTCGAGGCTGCCGGACAGGGTCGTTTTGGCCGTCGTCGCGTCTGGCCGCAACGGCCGGGAATCTGGCCGACGTCGCGCCTGGCTGCCCAGGCGGCCGAGGAAAGGGCTAGCGGTGGAGTTTGTTGCTGATTGAGCCTCTCGTCCGGCTGCTGTTTGCGGAGTGCCGTTGGGTGCAGTGGGCGGACAGCCCCGGACGGACACCTCAAACCTGCCCCAAACGGACAAAATGTGTCCGTTTTTGGTGTCCGTATGCGGAGCACCGTTGGGCATGCCCTTAGGCCATCAGAAATCGAGCAATCCTTACTTTGTGTGTGCTTCTTTTTCTTTGCAGTTAGCAGTGCAGAATCACTTATTAGTCACTTATGCAACTACCACCAGAAGTATCTCACAGGTTCATTTTCAAGATCATGACTTATGGTGCGATTCATTCATTTTCAAGATCATGATTTATGGTGCGATTCTTTTGTAGTGTTGGTGCCTACGTGGATTTCATGGAAACGAGGTTGTTGCTGTTGTTGCAAGTTCTACGTTTTTTAGTGTCAGATGAAAGAATTGAATAGCTCTTGCAGGTTCTGCGTTTCTTAATCGCGGGTGTTTCGGTCTCCATAATCGAACAAATATGCTTATTCTTACATGGATGTTAGTGTATGATTTTCGTAGAGCTAAGACTGGAAAGTTCTTTGCAGAATTTTTATTCTCAAAATTGGTGAATATATACTATATATATGTAATTAACTCAAAGGATCACACCTTAACTTTATTTCATTTAATTGGCACTTTGGCAGTTAAAAAACCTGCATGTACAGTGAGTCCAAATCTTAAACACTACGCATGCATGCATGATTAGATTCCATGCACGATCACGTGGGCATGGAGTGTGAACACATGACTTTGAATTAGCGTTTAATTAGTAAGTCAAGTGTCAGCACCATGTTCAACATGTCAGGATAGAATATAATATATGGCGGCTTGTCCCCATGGCTGTCGTTCACACTAGCTAGCTGATGCTTGCATTGGGAACCCGTACCAGTATAAGTAGTATAAGTACATGTATCAGCAACCGAAGCACTAAGCTCCGTGTGTCCTCTATCGTGAGTGTTTTTCTTTGGAGTGTGTGCGTGTGAGCGTTTTTCTGTCCTAGCTAGCAACAACAAGAGCTTATTCCAAGTGCTTGGTTGTTCTGATCATGTCAGTGGAACTCTGATGTTTTTTTGCCTCAAAACTCCATGAAGCCTCCGCTTGAGATGTTCTATGCAAAGTGCAACATGTTTAGACCGCACAAGACATGTAGATGTACCTTTAGACAGAAGTGTCAATATTTGAAATTGCATGTATGTTCTTAAGATCTATGGAGTGGCGGCCCATGAAATTGGCTCTTTACTTCCGCCAGACAATAATCCAGTTCATAAGTTCGCTCCGTTGTGAGTTGGATCATAGAGTGATTTTTTTTGTTTTACAGATGATGATAAAGTCGACGAGGCTGCTAACGTGAATGGCCAGGCATCGTCTCCGAATCATGGTCGTTGGCGACGGAGGAAGGCCGGATGATCCTGAACTGGACGGTGCATCATTTTTTCCAACTCTCCATCCGCGGCGGCATAGGGATGTCTAATGGTTGTAACAAAAATGTCTTATGGATTATGTAAGCAGATCAGGAGGTAATAAACAAGGTTGTAAACAATTCGATTGCTCTTTATATTATACTTTGAATATGCATAGCATGCTTTAGAGGATATCATTCATGTTATGTAGATTGCCTCTTGAACCCTTGCCACATATAGAAATCCGACGCTAATAATTATATATCTTTTGCATTGTATCCTACCAATAATGTAATTCGCAGAACGTTGTTTCCACTATTGTGTGTTATGATGTAGTAGGATCATGTCCTTGAGCTAAGCATAGGAACTGGGTTCCTTTGTTATTGCGTTGTTTGACATAATCTTGCCTTCGGAAAAAAAATCTGGTAGCTTATCGTTGTACTTTGTACATAGTATATATTTGAGGACACAATCAGAGAATCTTGTTTGGGAGGTTTGTAAGGCAGACAAAGTTAATGGTGGATCAGTAAACAACATAAGATGTCTAATTTCTGTTTATAGCAAGGCAATACACACTTAATATCTTGGCTTTTTAGTTTTGATTCACGGGCAAAATGGCAAAAGCAAATGCAATGATCATCTTTTCTTTGCTATTCTATTCAGAACCATTAGTATATAAGTAGCAACCATTATTAATCAATCTTGCAAATCTTGATACAAATGATTTGAAATGTATATTGTTAGCCAATTGTGTTGGTGTATAATGATTTGAAATGTGTAATGTTAACCAACTTATCATGCAACCGTGGCAGTAAAAGGACTTCCAATTTTACCTTTGAAGCAAGTATATTACTCGTAAAATATTTAGTTGGTGCAATACATATTAGACGGTTATAAGAATTGTAAAGTGTACCTGCAAGTCTAAACACTTTTTTTACGGGATTAGGTCTAAACACTTGAGATAGTATCCAAACTTATTGTCCTTCAGAAACATGGTTGATTGAATGACTACGTGTTTGCATGAAAATTGAACATGAATTTATGTTTCAGCATAGAAAACCAATAAAAATAGCACCAGTTTTCAGAAGACAAATGGCTAACTTGAAGAGTAGCTTTAGCATAGCAGAAAAGTTCGTCACTAACAGCTACTTCACAAAATAAAAAGTTTGTTGCCTACCAGAATCTTCCTTTAGAACAACCACATTATCACTTCTCGCATCCTCAGTTTGGCATGAACATTCTCCAAAAGGAAAATCAGGGCACACATCTGCCATTCCCATCATTACAACTGCCATCAAATTGTTAGAATATTGGGCCCATTAGTGGGCAGCCCATATAAGCAATTCCTGAAAATCTCAAATTGGCTCATGTGCATGGCAGAATTTTGGCTATGCAAAGTGGTGCTAAAGTTTAGTCCCACATTGCTAGTTGGGAGAGAGTTGCACCACCTTATATAATGGAGTGTTGTACCACTTGGTGTGCTAGTTGAGAACATAAGGCTCTCTCCCGCGCGCTCCTCCTCCTCCGCCGCCGTCCGTCCGTCTCGTCACGACACGCCGCGCCGCGGGTTGCGGGATGAGCCGAGCCGATGCCTACTTGGGTGTCTGGGAAATTAGTAATGGTCTTCCTGAAGGAACTATGTCTAAGGAAGCTCAGAGTAAGTTCAAGAAAGACACTACTATTTTCCGTGGCTGCATTCTAAGTGTTCTTGATGCTCGTCTGTGTGATGTGTATTTGCACATAAAAGACGGCAAGGAGCTCTGGGATGCACTGAACGCTAAGTTCGATGCAACCGATGCGGGCAGTGAGCTGTATATCATGGAGAGCTTTCACGACTACAAAATGGTGAATAACCGTAGCGTGGTCGAACAATCTCATGAGATACAGTGCACTGCGAGAGAGCTGGAACTCCTCAAGTGTTCCCTACCTGACAAGTTTGTGGCTGGATGCATTATTGCAAAGTTGCCTTCCTCGTGGAGGAACTTCGCCACAACTCTCAAACACAAGAGAACGGAGATACCGGTTGAAAACCTGATAGCGTCTCTTGATGTTGAGGAGAAGGCTCGGGCTAAGGACACTAGTGAGAGAGGTGAAGGTCAGTCTAGCGCCAACATGGTGCAGAAGAACTTTCACCATGGCAAGAGCAAGGTAAAGAGCAAGCCTTCCTTCAACATGCCTACCAAGACTACTTCTTTCAAGAAGAAGAAGAAGATGGTGAACAAATCTGAGCTAAAGTGCTACACTTGTGGAGAGCCCGGACACTTCTCTGTGGACTGCCCAGATCGTGCATACAAGAAAGGGAAGATGCCAAAGCATGTCAACGTCATGACCGCTAGCAATACTGGTGGGTATGGTAATTTACCAATTGTGCTTTCAGTATTTCAATCTCCATGTTGGTGGATTGATACGGGTGCTAATGTTCATGTGTGTGCTGACATCTCTATGTTCACTTCTTATCAGGTCGCAGATTCAAGCGTCTTAATGGGGAATGGATCACATGCTTCTGTTCGTGGTGTTGGCACGGTAGATCTGAAGTTTACTTCGGGGAAGATCGTGCAGGTGAGGAACATGCAACATGTCCCTACTATGAATAAGAATCGCGTGAGCGGCTTCCTTCTATGCAGAGATGGGTTTAAATTAGTCTTGGAGTCCAATAAAGTAGTTGTGTCAAACCTCCATATACTCCGGACTTGGTTGTCTCCATGAGCTCCACTGCTACTCCCAGACTCCACGTGAGTCCACCTGCAACTGTAGTCCCTTCTTCCCGTGTCAACATCATCACACAGCGACCAGTGGTCTGCGTAAAAAATGCTTTCAACTTGAAGAAACTTCACTGTCGCCTTTTAGTCACCCTGAGTCAAATACACAGTCGTCTCATCCTGGATAGTCTTCTACATGTCCCACAGCTATAGCACTCCGCATCCTTCTGTATCTAGTCCTCCGCACTTTGCCATGTGCTCTGAACATCGCAGAATATACACCATGTACTCATCACGCTTCCGACAATTCAGACTCTCCAACATTTTCTCAGATTCTCCATGGCTGACTCCTGTCTATCACCTGACGCGTCAATGTCCATAGACCCAGTCACCAACCTGAATCCGATACTCGTCAACACTGCTTCAGCACTGACGAGGTATATCCTCGGCAAGTCCCAGGGTCAAGTACCCCAGGTTGATTGAGAGGGAGAAAGAGGGAGTGCTGGTAGTTACCACGGCTGACAAGCAAGGCGATTTACCCAGGTTCAGGCTCCCGGAGGATAATACCCTACTTCCTGCTTGTCTGAGATTTATATTATAGAGTGGCTACAATGGTGATCCAGGCGAGATGGCGATCTCGCTAGGGTTTTGGTGATGAGGATGAACGTAACCCTCGGTAGAGGACCCTCCTAGCCTTTATATGGGAGGCTAGGTCTCGGGAGAATGATACCGATTAGGTTTTACAAGTTAGGTAAGTATCTACCGACCTAATCTTCGACTGTCTTGGGACGTACGTTGTCCTTCTTGGGCCCTTCATGTGCCTTCATTGTTGACTCCTAGTCTTGGCGTGCACCAGGTATCTTCACCGTGGGGCACCCGAAAGGTAGGCCCACGTCAGGAGCCCCCGAGTGCTTGGTCGAATCGATGAGTCGGGTAAGGACTCCTTCCTTGTGTGCACGCCGTCTTTTTTCCTGAAAAGGATTAGCTGAAAAACTTCGACTCCGGCCGTTGAGGGCTTACAGAGGGTGCCTTAGTCGGTAATGTTTCGACTGTAGTTGGAGTGTGGCTGAGTAGCCTTAGTCGGTAACGTTTCGACTGTGCATTGATCTCATGCTATCAGGGGCGCGACGGCGCTCCCGATGGGAGTAGCCCCCGAGATTAAGCTGAATTGCTTGTAATTGAGGTTAATCTCAATTAGCTTTCAGTCGAAATAAAAAATTCACTGTGCTCCTGATGGGAGTAAATGAAGGACTCGACAATGAATGGAGTCCTGTTCAGCCTGTTGGCCTACTGTACTGTGTTTGCTCAGCCTGTTGGCCTACTATTCTTTGATCATTCAGCTTGTTGGCCTACTATTTTTTGAGGACTCGACAGATGTTCGAGTGCTTCTTCAGCCTGATGGCTTAATGCAGTTGCTCTGGACGTTGATGTCACGCTGTGGTCCCACTGTCAGTATTGACTAGAGCCGACGGTTGCAGTTCCCGATTTGACCGGTCGGCGCGAAATTTTCGCGGCGTGATGATGCCTTCCTCTTTTCCCGTGCGTAGTGGGCAGCGTGGCTTGCGACGATTGCATTCTCCATCCGCCACGTGTGGGGCTAGATGAGGACCTCGCGTTGCAGATCCCTCTTGGACGGTTATGATTGAACGGTGCCACGATATATTAATTTCACCGCGGCGTGGGGAGATTTATCCTTTCCTCATTCTCGCCGCTTCCGTTACAGTGCTCTTTCTTCCTCCTCGCGCTACCGCTCCATTGCCCTTTCTTGCCAAGCTTTTCCCCTAGCCACCGATGATGAAGAAGGCCGGCATGAAGAGGGGTAACAAGGCGTCGAGCGCGGCCGCCGCGGGCAAGGCGTCGAGCGCAGCCGCCGCGGCTGACCTGAGTGGACTGAAGAAGGTCGATGGCGATTGGTCCAAATCTACGGTGAAGAAGGCGGACTTGGACAACCTCCGGGAAGAAGGACTCCTACCTCCGACGGACCAGCGGAATACACGCGCCCCTGGGAAAGAGGTATTCCCCACACCTCGCGCCGGGGAACGTGTTCGCTTTGTGGAGTTCTTGTATCGGGGTTTTGCTTTCCCCCTCCATGATTTCGTACGCGGGCTGCTGTACGCGTACGGGGTTCAGATGCACGATCTGACCCCAAATGGCGTCCTGCACATCGCGAGTTTATCGTGCTCTGCGAGTGCTTCTTGGGCGTGCACCCGCACTGGGGTCTCTGGAAGACCATCTTCAACGTCAAGCGCAACGTTGGCAAGAATGGGGTCTATCCACTGGGTTCGCGCTGAAGAAATCTGACTCCGTTCAAGGCTGGCGGAAGAGGTGGCTTTATGTGAGCAGCGAGCAGGCTGGACTTCGACCCTTCGTTGCTGACAAAGCCCTGAAGAAGTCGCATGCCTGGGCTCATCCTCTGTCAAGTGAAGATAAGGAGGCTGTGAAGCCTTTGCTGAGCACAGTCGCCAATTTGCTGAAGTCGCTAGGCAAAGAGTCAGGCGGCGTCCACCTTATCTCCACCTCCATCAAGCTGCGAGTGAAGCCACTGCGCGCGCGGGTCCATCCAATGTGGGACTACCAGGGTGTGGACGACCCTACGCGCCTGTCCGCAGTCGAGCTGTCGGACGAAGAGATCGTCCAGAAGGTCAAGGCTATCACCAGCCTCCGAGCTTCGGATCCTTACGACATCAACTGCCCCGTTGCGCCATACGGGGTCGACAACCGGTTGCCTGCGGTAAGTCTTTGTTGTTGTCTGTAACTTTTGTCCGTATTCGAGTGCTGCTTTATACTCATGATGCGTTTGTACATGTAGGATCACTCGGGTCTGGTCTGTCTTCCACCTTTACCCGAAAACGGGCCGAGTGACGAGGCCGCCTTCCCCGAGAATGAGCCAGCCGACGACGTCGAGTCTATTCCCTCTACCACCACTACGCCTAATGAGGAGGCGGAGGAGGCAAACAACAACGATGAAGAGAGGCAGCCGCGCAAACGTCGTCGGCAAGACGGAGGGGAATCCGCGTTGGAGAATTCGCCTACCAAGGCGGATGCTGCGGGGGAGGATGACGACTCGGGTTCGTCTTCTCTGAGTGCGAAGGATCCAAGGGTTCCGAGGGACGTCACTCCACTTGACACTGCGCCGCCAATGCAGTTTGGCAATCTCTGCCCCGTCGACTCCCTTGGCAGCGAGGATGATGAGGAAATGAGGTGAGTACTTGCGGTTGTTGCCACTTTTGTGTATCCGTGACTGCGGAATTCTTATCATTATCTTCTTTCTAGTGACCATCGCGGCGCCACCTTATCTCCATCCCGTGTGGCAGAGAAGTCACCGATTCCCAGTGGTGCGGAGTCGCGACCACCTGCTTCGGAGGTTCCACTTGCAGCAGCGAGTGCGGTTGTCACTGATGCCACGAGAGCTTCGACTTCTGCTACGACAACAGTGCCCGACTCTTCCGCGCCAAGTGAGGCTGTACTTCTGGGGCATGTAAGTAGCTTATGTCTTCTTTATTGATCGGGGGCGCGACAGCGCTCCCGATGGGAGTAGCCCCCGGGGCTATGGGTAACTAGCATAGTTGGGCATAGGCTTGATATAATGTCCTCTTTTTGTTTTCCTGTGCAGCCTTTCTATCTCCATCTCAAAGAGTCTGCTGCAACATATGTCCATATGGAGCAGCAAAAGGATCTTCTCAACAGTGCCTTGGAGCAGGCGAAGCGTGAGTACTTCTGGTGTTTCGACCACTTTTGCTTGTCCACTTCGATTTTCTTGACCTGTGTTTGTCTCTACAGGTGATCAGCAGGCTGCGATGTCTCGAGTGGAGGAGTTGGAGAATAGCCTGAAGACCCAGAGTGAGGGAGCCAAAAAGGCACTCGAGGACGCCAAGAATCACGAGAAGCTGCAGATTGACCGCTTGCTGGGACTCGCCGATGCTCTTAGTGGTAAGCTTCTGACCTTTACTCTAGTTTCGAAATCATTGTACTTCTGTTAGTTATGCTTATTCGTAACATGTTGAACCTTGCAGGCGTGTGCGGCTTGGCGCCTGCCGTTGACGCTTTGAGTGATAATACATCGCTTGAACAGGCTGTTAGCCTTGTTGACGGGCTTTGCGCTTGAGCCAAGGACGCTGTGGTCAAGTCGACTGGTGCTCTTACTGCTGTCCACAAGCACGTTTTCCCCCAGTATGCTCCACCGAACAACGTGGCTGGACTCGTCTCAGCTCTTGGTCCGGAGTCATCTACATTGTCCAACTTCAGTCGAGCTCAGACGGTACGCGGCTCGGAGCTCGCCTTCCAGCTTTTGCTGGGTCATCGTGTTGCAGGTGACTTCGAGCGCGTTGTTTCTGACTTTCCACGCAAGGCCGACGGGAAGACCACTGCTTTAAGTTCGGTGAAGGAACCTTGGTGACTACCGTAGAGTGGCGAGTTGCTGAAGTTACAGCTCGCAAGCTTAGGTCGAAGTCAGAGTCAATGTCTTAGACTCGACTTCTAGAAGTTTCCCTTAATTTGCCCTTTTGCCTGTAATGAACTTTAAAGAATGCGGCGACTGACATCCACCGCTTTTGCAATCGATAGTGTCTTGATTTATGCTGTCGGGGGTTCAGCCCCCGAGTGTTTCTCCATTGTTGGCTTGTATATTGCTAGGTTTTCATGCTTTGCTATTCTTCGATCTTGAACAGCCGGAGATGGCTGAAGCTTCAGAGGCTTTTGAATTGCCCGAGATGGTCGAATTACCAGCAGCATCTTCTGCGTCGGTCAAGCGACCTCGGCCTCATGCTCGTAGTCGAAATGATCCGAAGATCATATCCTGAATGAGGAATCGAATTGTCGAACTGGAGAAAAAACTGAAGGATAGTCAGAAAGAGCTCAGCCAGTTGAAGGCACGGCCTGCTCCCTCGACTGAGCGTGAACAATATTTGCTTGGCGAGATGGATCTCATTTGCCGACAGTTGGAATGCCAGTGCTCTGAACTCAGGTTTCGACTCCAAGAGCTCTTTATTGTTTGCTTATTCTAACTGAACCTTTCTGTTGTGACGTGCAGGCGTGAACCCAGATTGGAAAGCTGAGCAGACCCGCGTGGAGCAGCGTCTGGAGCAGGAAGCGACGGGCACCTCCTCGGGCTCTCAATACTTCTGGTCTGATAGGCCCAACGCAAGAATATTGGCTCATATGCTGGATCACACCTGGCGCGCAGGGATTCTTCTGGAAGGATGCAGGAAGACCTTGTCGCGGGTGTATCAAGTGATGTTTCCGCACAACGAGCAACTTCAAGGCATACCTGCGCTGCTGGACAGGTTCTGCGAAGGTAGTGCCATCAAGGAGATGATACATACTCAGCTTGTTGGTGGAGCCAATGTCGCGTTAGCTTATCTTCGAAAGCATCGTCCAAATCTTCCACTCGACCAAATTCTCCATGGCTTGCCTGAAGAGGAACATTATGCCGAGACTCTTGCGCCTGCTAGGCAATTGATTCAGCAGGTTCAACACAGGACGGAGCAGCTTGTGGGTCCGCTAGATGCACCAAAAGGCGAGCCTGTGGAATAAGAGCAGATTGATTTGTTTGTACATCAGTAGTTTGTATCTATGAGTAAATATATGTATGTCGTGTTTCACTGCGGGTGCAGCTCCCGAGTGTATCGAGTGTGGTTTTAGAACTTTGTGTTGAACCCGTACAGCGCAGCCCCCGAGCGTTCGAGTGCGGCCTAGGATTTTGTGTGGAACCTGTGCGGCCTAGGATTTTGTGTGGAACCTGTGCAGCGCAGCCCCCGAGTGTTCGAGCGCGGCCTACCCTTTTTTTCTAAGGATCTGTATGGCGCAGCCCCCGAGTGTTCGAGTGCAGCCTAGGCTTTTTGCTAAGGACCTGTACGGCGCAGCCCCCGAGTGTTCGAGTGCGGCCTAGGTTTTTGCTTAAGGACATGTGCGGCGCAGCCCCCGAGTATTCGAGTGCGGCCTAGGCTTTTTAGTAAGTTGAACCTGTGCGGCGCAGCCCCCGAGTGTTTGAGTGCGGCCTAGGTTTTTATTGTGGACCTGTATGGTGCAGCCCTCGAGTGTTCGAGTGTGGCCTAGGCTTTTTGCTAAGGACCTATATGGCGCAGCCCCCGAGTGTTCGAGTGCGGCCTAGGTTTTTGCTTAAGGACCTGTGCGGCGCAGCCCCCGAGTGTTCGAGTGCGGCCTAGTATTTTAGTAAGTTGAACCTGTGCGTCGCAGCCCCCGAGTGTTCGAGTGCGGCCTAGGTTTTTATTATGGACATGTATGGCGCAGCCCTCGAGTGTTCGCGTGCGGCCTAGGTTTTTATTGTGGACCTGTATGGCGCAGCCCTCGAGTGTTCGAGTACGGCCTAGGTGTTTTTTTGCTTTTTGATTGCAAAAAGTAAAGGAGAGGGCATGGTTCCTCAAATCACTTCATATATTAAGCTAGCAAGCCGCCTAATTAAAAACCTTCCAGTCCCCTTAGGTACCCTGAAAGGAAAAGAGCACGTCTGAAACCTGCTGCTTGTTGGCGTGTAAGCACTATTACATTGGGGTGTCGACTAAGCGTAGAAACGGCGCAGTTGCGCGACATTCCACGGGTTGTGCGAGAGTTCTCCAGTCTTCGAATTCTTCAGGCGGTAAGCACCGCCGCCGATGGCCTCTGTGATGATGTAAGGTCCCTCCCATGGGGAGGCGAGCTTGTGCACCTTCTTCTGCTTGAGCCGTAGAACGAGGTCACCAGGAACGAAGGATCTGACGCGCAGTCTCCGTCCATGGTAGTTGCGGAGACTCTGCTGATACACGATTGTGCAGGAGAGGGCGATGTTGCGCGCTTCATCCAGCGTGTCCATGTCATCTTCGAGTGCTTCGTCTCTGTCGGAATCGTCGTAAGCCACCACGCGGGGTAAGTCGAATCGCAGGTCATGTGGCATGACTGCTTCTGCACCATAGACCATGAAGAACGGAGTGTACTGGGTGGACCTATTTGGCGTGGTGCATAGACTCCATAGCACGGACGGTAGCTCTTCCACCTAGGCACCCGCGGCGCGCCTGAGTGGCGCCAACAAGCGCTTCTTGAGGCCTCGACAGACTAGGTCATTTGCTTTTTCGACTTGTCCATTGGACTGAGGGTGTGCGACGGAGGCGTAATTGAGTTTGCCCTAGTCCGTGCAGAAGTCCTTGAACTCCTCGGCTGTGAAGTTTGTGCCGTTGTCGGTGATGATGCTGTTGGGAACCCCGAATCTGAGGATGATGGATCTGATGAAGTTGACAGCAGAGGAGGCAGTCGAACTTGTAATGGGGACGGCTTCGATCCACTTCGTGAACTTGTCGACTACTACTAGGAGATGCGTGTGTCCACCCGGGGATGACTTCTTCAGCGGGCCCAACATGTCCAGTTCCCATTGGGCAAAGGGCCAGGCGAGTGGGATCGTCTTCAGCTCTGTTGCATGTGCATGCGGTTTGTTGGCGAACTTCTAGCAGCCAAGGCATTTCCTGACTAAGTCTTCCTCTTCTTGCCTTGCTGTGGGCCAGTAGAATCCGGCTCGAAAAGATTTGGCAACTAGGGCTCGGCTGCTGGCGTGATGTCCACAGGTACCCGCATGGATGTCGAGTAGTATGGCCTTGCCGTCTTCCGGGTCAATACATCTCTACAGGATCCCCGAGATGCTGTGCTTGTACAGTTCTCCGTTGATGATAGTGAAGGCCTTGGAGCGGCGTGTGATGCGCTTTGCTTCTGTGGTGTCAGCCGGTAGCTCCTGTCGCAGCATGTATGCAAGGAAGGGGTTGGTCCATGTAGGTTCAATCAACAGTACCCGATGTGGTTCTTCTGCGAGTCAGGTGCTGCAGGGTCTATATCTGGTGCGTCCTGGATGCCCGTAGTTGGTGTAGAGGGCGCTGGTGGCTGTCGCAGCTTGACGGAGCGTTGCTTGATGCACTCGACGAAGACCCCAGGTGGCACCGGAGCTTTATTCGAGCCAAGGTTGGCAAGAACGTCGGACTCCTCGTTGCTCTCGCGGCCCACGTGTCGCAACTCGCAGCTGTCAAAGCTTCCTTCTAGCAAATTGTACATGTCTCGATAGGCGATCATGTTGTCAGCTATGGCATCGCATTGCTTCATAGTTTGCTGCACGACGAGGTTCGAGTCCCCGTAGATCATGAGGTGAGTAGCGCCGTAGTTCTTGGCCATCCGCATGCCGTGGATTAGGGCTTCGTACTCTGCCTCGTTGTTGGAGGGCCTAGGGAAGTCCATCTGCAGTACATATCGTAGCTTGTCGCCTTTTGGCGATGTCAAGATGACGCCTGCCCCTGCTCCTCCGAATTTCTTGGAGCTATCGAAGTACATCATCCATGCGTTGGACAAGTCTGGCATGTCCGGCAGCTGAGCTTCTATCCACTCGACTGTGAACTCTGGGAGTACTTGCGCCTTGATTGCCTTCGGGTGTGCATATTTCAGATCCCAGGGGCCTAACTCGACCACCCACTTGGCAACTCGTCCTGTCGCGTCCTGATTCATGAGGATGTCTGATAATGCAGATGCACTGACCACCGTGATGGGATGTTTGGAGAAGTAGTGGACCACCTTCCGCGAGCTCATGAAGACTCCATAGGCCAGCTTCTGATAGTGCGGGTATTGCTACTTTGACACAGACAACACCTCGCTGAGGTAGTATACAGGCCGCTGTACGGGATGAGCATGCCCTTCTTCTATGCGCTCAACGACGAGGACAGTGCTGACTGCCCTGTTGGTGGCTGCCACATAGAGGTACAAGGGCTCTTCCTCACGAGGTGCGACAAGCACTGGTGGAGTTGTCAGGACTTGCTTTAGGTGCTCGAACGCTGCTTGGGCTTCTGGCGTCCACTCGAATTTGTCCGTCTTCTTCATCAGTTGGTAGAAAGGAAGTGCTTTCTCACCCAACTTACTGATAAACCGGCTGAGCGCTGCGACTCGGCCGGCTAGGCGTTGGACTTCATGAAGCTTGGTCGCGGTTGGCATTATCAGAATGTCTTGTATCTTCTCCGGATTTACTTCGATTCCTCGTGCAGAGATAAGGTACCCGAGTAGTTCTCCAGATGGTACACCGAAGGCACACTTTGTTGGGTTGAGCTTGATCTTGTACTTGTTGAGGGCAGCGAAGGTTTCGCGCAGGTCGTTGAGGAGCATGTCCTCCTGCTTGGTTGTGACGACGATGTCATCGCCATAGACTTGTATATTGCACCCGACCTGGTCCTTTAGACAGGACTGCATCATGCGCTGGTACGTGGCGCCAACGTTCTTGAGTCCGAAGGGCATTGTCTGATAGCAGTAGACACCGTGGGGTGTGATGAATGATGTTTTCTCTTCGTCTTCGACTTTCATCCTGATCTACTGGTACCCTGAGTAGGCGTCCAGGAAGGATAGGCGTGCGCAGCCTGCAGTCGAATCGATGATCTGATCAATCCGTGGCAACAAAAAATGGTCTTTCGGGCAGCACTTGTTGATGGCGGTGAAGTCGACGCACATGCGGAGTGCCTTCATCTTCTTCTTCGCGACTAGGACTGGGTTGGCTACCCAGTCTGAATTTTTGATCTCTCTAATGAACTTGGCATGAAGCAGTCTGTCGATTTCTGCTCCTATGGCTTCTCGCTTGGGTCCGGAAAAATGGCTCATGGTCTGTTTGACGGGTCTGACGTCTGGATAAACTTGGAGAGAGTGCTCGGCAAGTTCCCTGGGTACGCCTGGCATATCTGATGGCTGCCAGGCGAAAATTTCCCAGTTCTCACGTAGGAACTCGACGAGCGCGCTTTCCTATGCGACATGCAAGCTTGATGAGATCTGGACCGTCTTGTCAGCGTCAGTCGGATGGACTTGGTGTGTTCTTGTGTCATTACTCGCGCTGAAGGTGGCATCATGTGCTGGTTTCTTGGCCACAGGGAAGATGGTCTTGTCGTCGGTGATTGACAGCTCCTCGAGCTGTTGCTGCATGCCGAAGGACTCGGAGATCTTGCTAAAGTCGCGGTCGCACTTGTCCGAGCGGTCGAAGTCACCTCGCACGTTTATGACCCCCTTTGGTCCTGGCATCTTGAGTATGAGGTAGGCGTAATGGGGGACGGCCAAGAATCTGGCGAACGTCGGGCGCCCAAGTATCGCGTGGTACTGTGACTTCTAGTCGACCACCTCGAAGTCAATCATCTCCTTCTTGAAGTGGGTGGGTGTGCCAAAATAACTTCGAGTGTGATCATTCCCTTGGGCACGACTGCTTGCCCATGTACTATGCCATGGAAGGTGTTGCTTGACTCCGCCAGGTTTTCCAAGGATTGTTCATCTTCCGGAGAGTATCAGCAAAGATGATGTTGATGCCGCTGCCACCGTCCATGAATACTTTCTTCATGTTGTAATCTCCTATCAGCGCTTTGACTACCAGCGCGGTACAGCAGGAGGGTGGTCATCTCGCGAGAACGTGATGCTGGTTTCCGATCCCTTCAGGTACTCCGGTACTGCTGGTGGACATGTGATGGCTTGGAAAACCTGCCGAGTGATTAGCTTCTGGCACCTGTTCGAGGGGCGTCCCTTCTATATCATGTTCATCTGTCCACGGGCTTGGGGATACGGGTCTCCCGCCGCGGGAGTGTCGTGGTGGTATCACGGCAGATGCCATGGGTATGGCTTAGTTGGGGCCGATGGACGCTGGTGGATCCGGGAGAGGGCTAACGCGCTGAATAGCACGCTCGGATGAACAAGCAACCAGAAGAACACACAAGGATCTACCCAGGTTCGGGGCCCTCGTGAGGAGGTAACACCCCTACTCCTGCCTATCTCACTCTCTATATCTCGGTACACCACAGGTACAAGCTTGCTCCTTGAGCTGGATATCTCAACATTGGCACTGAGGCCGTGGGGAAGATGAAGCCTAGGGGGGGAAAAAGAGTCTCCAAGCCTCGTTCTTCACGCAGGAGGAGGTGAGGCCCTATATGTAGCCTAAACCGAGTTACGGTACTGCCCTCACACCGACACTGTAGCCATGCGCGCCGTCCATGACGGTGCGCTCATCATTGCCTCCTCTGGCAGAGACAAGACATGTCCCTGCCCATGCCTTGCCTCGCAGTCTGCTCCCCGCTTATCCCGCGGTCAGCGGTAGGTGAGACCCGTCCTGTCGTACCCGCAGCACGCCCCGGCCACGCTCCGTGTCAGGCGCTCCCGTGTCAGCCGGGACTCGACAGGAGCATTGACTTCAGAGCCGACATCCAGCTCCTCTTCTCTTTTAACCCGACATATATATGTCGGATACTTCTTCACTGAGCAAAACCGGCATGGATATGCCGGTTTCCATGTCCCGGTGGAGATTCCTCCCCTGCACACAAGAAACAACTTGGTCATACCGACATAGACATGTCGGTCACTTTATCTCGGTCAGCATATGTCGGTTGCCTCCAGAACCATATCCTGGCCCCTACGGGGCCTGGTTATCTCGGCTTTTACCTTGCCTCGGTCCACTCCTGGACATAGCTGTTACCACCTTATGCCCCTACCCGGGGGTAGCCCCCCGACATTAGTCCCCGAAGCTGGTGTGGTCCTACAGACCTGAATGGAGGGCCGCACCAGGTTTAATAAAACTCAAACATCCGAGATAGATTTTCAGCATCTACATGCCGGAATCACCTCAACTTCATGAATCCAAACTTTCTTTGTTTCACCACTTTTACCGACATTCCCTGATGTCGGTGCCTCTGAGACAACTAGAACCCCGGTTGAACAGTTTGCACGGTGCTTGACCGAGGTTCACTGCTTATCTCCTCGAATCCCTCACTGACACAGACATGCCTCTGCATGCACTGCTCACACGCCGCACTGGCGCCACCATGCGTCACGTCGCGCTAATGCACTCGAGCGCCCTCTGACTGCACGCCGCCCACGTCAGTGAACGTTTCGCATTTCCCGCCGTTGGTGCTCCACTAACCGCATCACGGGCGGTTGCTCTCCTGTGGCCCACGATGTGGCCGGTTGGTGCGGTTGCACACACCGCTACACGCGGAGATCGTGCACGATGGATCGTGCGGCGGTTTCGGAAACCGCCCGATGCCGCTCCACTAACCGCGTGCCATTAACCGCACGCCCTCAGCGGCTATAAGTAGGGGTAGGGGACCCCATCTCTTCCTTCTTCCTCACACTTCCCCCCTGCGCCCCCATTGCCGCTGCTTGTGAAGCTCTTCATCGCCGCCGCACGGAGACGCCCATACTGCGCCGCCGCTCGGATTCTTCCGCGCCGTCGCGCGAAGGAGACCACACGCCACCGACCGGAGTTCACCGCACCGCCGCCGCGCTCGAACTCTTCTCCGGCACACCGGACCAGCCCCTCTCCTCGCGCCGCCATCTCGCCGGTAAGTTTCTCCACTGACCGCATTGGATCTTTACCGCGGTTCTTCATAGTTTTACCCTAGATTCATCCATAGAACTCCTTATATGCGCAAAGTTCTTCCTTTTGTTTTCTTTTTCACCTTGCCCGTAGATCTTCCCGATGAGTACTAGGTTGCAGATTTCTGTTTATAACCGACATTTCCTTGACTTTGCCATGCACATGCTCCGAGATATCTATCTCGGTCTAATCTCCGCCCTTTTGCATCCCACTGCATAACTGCACCGAGATTCTTATCTTGGTCGAACCTCTGCATTTTAGCATTGAACTGCATAACTGCACCGAGATTCTTATCCCGGTCAATTTTCTGTCTCTTTGTAGGTTTCACCCGAGATGTCTTCTAGCCATACCCCGGATCCCGCCGACGCAGATGTCGAGGAAAGCACGCGTGCCGGATGGGAAGGCTCCGACGCCACCCAAGCCGAGATAGACTGGCTGATTCGGACTCGGCGAATCCCAGCCGAGGTTACATGTCGGGTCCCTGGCGACGAGATCGAGCCGACATTGGAACCCGGTGAATTTGTGGTCTTCATCACGCACTTCGAGCGCGGCTTCGGCCTTCCGACCAGCGATTTCTTCCGGTCCTTCCTATCTTGCTTCGGCCTTCAACCTCATCACCTTCCTGCCAATGCCATCACCACTTTATCCTCCTACGTTTCTTTCTCCGAGGGATACCTCGGCCTCTGGCCCAGCGTCGATATGTGGGCCAGGTACTTCCAGCTTCGGAAGAAAAGCGTTCCAGAGCCAGATCCGAAGAAGAAACATCTCCCGAAGGAGATGACCCCGTGCGGAGCTGCCACCATAATACCTCGGAAAGGCTCCATCTTTCCCCGCATCCAAGGCTTGGAGTCTTGCCGCAAGTGGCAGCGCACCTTCTTCTACGTGAAGAATCCGAAGGACGTCGACCTCATCAACCTACCGGCATTCAGCCTCAGAGCCCCGGTAGAACAACTCAACTAGTCTTTTGACCCGAAGGAATCGATCCCCGAGATCAACCAAATCCACAAGGTGATCACTGATCTCAAAAAGAAAGGGCTAACTGCCGATGATCTTTTGAGGACTTTTGTCGAACGCCGAGTTTCGCCCCTCCAACGCCGAGTTCACAAGATCTGCCACATGACCGGCCGATAAGACCCAACTCGGACCAGCTCCCACGAGCTCAGCAAGCCCGAGGTCAAAAGGCGCATCAAGGCCATTGCCAGGACGGTGATGACCGACAAATGGGAATGGGGGGTAATACCCCATGACCGGACTCGGCTTCCCGAGAATGTAAGTGATTTGCCACTTGCACCGACATAAAATGCCCGCCGAGGTAACTTATACGTCGGTACCATTCTTGCTCACAGCATAACCCGGTTTTATTACTTTTCTTTTGCAGAAATTTCCAAGGCAGAGGGTTGAGAATGGAGAGAATCCCTCTGAACACTGGGGCGAAGACCGAGTTGCCTCGGCTGCCACCGAGGTCGAAGACCCGGACGACGAGGACCAACTGCCGATCCCCGATGCTGGCGCCCCTGCCTCGGGCAAGTCTCGAGTCCGAGACTCCTTCCGAGATTGGTCCGATGACGAGGATGATTACCAAAGCTTAGATCCCATTGATGCTCGTCCCATCTGCTTTGCTCACCCGTTACCCTCGGACTCAGCTAACCCGACCGGCCAAGCCCCCAGCACAACTCGCAAGCGCACTGGGCCTAATACCTCGGAGACTGGGACATCGACAGCCTCGGATCCTGCTCCTCCGAAAACCAAGAGGCAGAAGAAAGCTGGAGACAAACCCAAGCGCAAGAGGGTGCCACCAACCATGGAAGGGTGAGATATGCTTGCCTTCACTTACTTACTTCTTTTAGCCGAGATAACTTTTTCCCTGAGGTAACACTCTTTATTTTTAATGAAGCGCTGTCCTCGAAGTGCCTCAGAGCGCATCCAACATGTTCTCACCTATTCCACCACCGGCAGCATCTCAGCCAACCGACGCTAGAACAACCCGCTTAGCAAGGTTAAACTCTCCACCTGTACACAAAACTCCATCCGTCATACTGCTACCGGCTTCTGATGCCAGAGAAACCTCGGCCCTCGACAGAGATGCTGACTCCGACGTCCACATCTCGGACTCCGCGACAGAGCGGTCCAATATTCCGGTGGCGCCACCACCACAACAACAACAGCAGCAACAGCAACAGAAGCAACAGCAGCAACAGAAGCAGCAGCAGCAACCGAAGCAGCAGCAACAACAGAAGCAGCAGCAAAAGTAGCAGCCACAAAAGCAGCAACAACCCCGGCAATCACAGCAGCAGAAAACGCCATCGCCGAAGTCTTCCGCGCTGACAACCCAGAACACTATTCCACCACCCAAGCCGACCCAACGCCAAGAGGCCACCGAGAAAGCGCCTGTTAACCCGGAGACACAAATGGTGCTAACTCCAACCACCACTCCGGCGTATCAAGCTCTTACTGCCTCGGTATCCCGAGCCTCCACTGGCGGCTGGGGTTTCCCTCAGCTTCGGACTCGAAGCGGAAATAGCTTGGGCTCAGAGGGGCAATACAACATGGATTGCAATGCCGCCGATACTGACGAGGTTTCCTCTGCGACCACCCGACATCCCGCTGGACCAAGTGCACTAGCTCAGTCCATGCACAACTTGCAGGTTGCGGCCCTTCGGGCCAGCAAGGTTACCGAGGTAAAATTCCTCAGTCCAACCTTTTTCCTTCATAACTTGCAACAGATATACATAATCCCCAGTCCCCGAGATTCGGGTCGAGTAACTGATGCTCACCCGAGTAAAGATTATTCGGCTCGAATCTTCATAAAAAACTTAATATTCACTGCCCCTCATAATATCCGACACCCAGTCCCCGAGTTTCGTGCCGAGTTTACTCGGCGTGACTTCTCCCAGGATTCCGACATTCAGCCTCGGTTTGAAAATTCATACTAACATGAACCTTTTCCTTCTTTCAGGGATGCACCAATGCTCGGACTGAGGTGTTCCACAATTTGCTTCTGGATCACAAGAAGCTCAAAACCTCCTACAAGCGCTTGCAGGAGGAAATGAAGGGTTCCACTGCCGCATTCGAGCTTGCACTCCAGCAGGAACGCGATGAAGTGTCCCGGCTTCAAAAGGAGCTTGAGCAGGCTCAGAAGCAGCGCTCCGAGATGGAAAAGGCTTTGAAGCAGCGAGACGCCGATGCTCTTGAGCAAAAGAACCTCCTCGAGGTAACCGAGGTTCGAGCTAACTCTGCAGAGGAAGAGCTCATCGCCCTCCAGGCCAAGAGCGACCTTTGGCTATCCGAACTTGTTCGGATCAACAAAGAGATGGACAGTAAGATTTCTTTGCCCCCTCTTCTCAATTTCTTTGCTTCTACCGACATTAGAAATATGCCGGTATTTAACTTAACTCTGTGCTAGCTTTTCTTTCTTCAGAGCATTTCACCCACTCCCAAGTTGCTGCCTTAAACATCACCAACAAGGCCCGAGCAAGGAGAGCCGAGACTGGCCCAATCTCGAACGAATGGGAAATTGAAGATCACATGACGGCCCTGGATGCCCGCATATCCCCTCTGCGGTCCATTGGAAATGAGCTTCTTGAAGCCAGCATCCATGCTTACCGGGTTCTGTGGCCAAGATCCGAGGCTCCCAAGACCATAGCGGAGCTATCCACATGCCTGAAGATGTCCGAGAAAAGGCTCCGAGAGTGGAGATCTTCTTCAGCTCGAGCTGGCGCAGATCAAGCTTTGACCTTTGTGCTCTCTTGGTACGAGGGAATTAACCTTGATGCACTTCAGACTCTACGCGCCCATTCCAAATGGACGTCGGATCCGACAGTGATCGAGCGCCGCAAGGAAGCAGCTTCCCTCATGGCCAGCTACGCCCCAACCCGGGATTTCATTCCTGGAGATGCTTACTCCGACGTTGAGGATTATGCTGGCGATGATGATGATAGTGGCGAAGAGGAGGTGGACGAAGAAATCGAGGCCGAAGCTCCCGATGCTGCCACTGACACTGCCACCAATGCAGCAGCGGACACTGCCGAGCCAGCAGCAGCCGACACTTCCTCGGAACCAGCCTCCGACACTGCCGGTGCCTCGGTAGGGACCGAGGCTGCTCCTTCTACCGAACCCGCTCCTGCAGCTCGCCCTGCTCCTGTTGATCCAAGCACCTCCAACCCTGCTGCCTGAACTTACTTCGAATGGAGCAATTAAATCCCCGAAATGCCGGGTGCAGATGTAAATATACTTTTAAGTATTTCTCAGCACAACTTTTAATTTGCTAGTTTCAACGACATTGGCTTGATGCCGGATTTCTTTGCATCAAGTCCCCGAGTTTACTTTCTCGTTTACTATATTTAGTAATCTTTGCTCTTGTCTACCATGCTGGCGTTCGACAGTCGAGTCACAAGACCAAAATTATAGCATACAGTACTTGCAAATTTTGGGGTAAGATTTAGAGCTATCTGACATAAAGTAAAGAACGAAAAACTGGGTTAGTAAACAACAAATGTCGGATCATTTTAGGATCGAGTCCCCGAGTCCATTTTCATGTTTACCATATATCATAACCTCTGCTCTTGACTACTATTCAGGCGTTCGTCAGTCGAGTCACAAGATCGTAACACAATAACATACATTACTTGAGCTTTGAAACAAGGTCAAAAACTATCCGACATAAAAACAACAGAGATAAAACAGAGATTCAACACATGCATGAGAACGAGGCAGTCCCCGAGTTACTTTTCGGAGTGCCGGCATTTTATTCAACGGAAACCGAGATACATACATTGCGCCCTTCATGAGTAGAAAGGACGAAGTAGGGCTACATTCCAGGGTCTTTTGGTCTCCTCTTCGGACCTGTCCATCACATTTTTCCTCGGTTGCTGCGCATCTATAAGGTAGTATGAATCATTGTGCAGCGCCTTGCTCACAATGAATGGTCCCTCCCATGGAGGTGACAGCTTGTGTCGTCCTGCAGTGCGCTGCACCAGCCTAAGCACCAAATCTCCTTCTCGAAAAACCCGAGGGCTGATCTTCCGGCTATGATAGCGTCGGAGATTTTGCTGATATATAGCTGACCGAGATAAGGTCAGCTCTCTTGCCTCTTCGAGCAAATCGACATCATTTTCCCGAGCTTCTTTTGCCTCGGTTTCTGTATACAGCGCCACCCTCAGTGAGTCGTATTCTATGTCGGTTGGCAAGACGCTTCTGCTCCGTAGACCAGAAAAAATGGCGTGTAGCCAGTTGAACGATTTGGTGTGGTCCTGAGACCCCACAATACCGCTGGTATTTCCTCTATCCAACACCTCGGAGTTCGCATCAGTGGCTCAATCAACCGAGCTTTTATGCCGGCCAACACTAATGCATTTGCCCTTTCCACTTGCCCATTGGCCTCTGGATGTGCCACCGAGGCTATGTCCAACCGAATTCTCTTTTCAGCACAGAACCGAGCAAACTCTCCCACAGCAAAGTTTGTGCCATTATCCGAGATAATGCTATGGGGGTAACCATATCTCAAAATGATGTCCTTCAAAAATGTCACAGCTGTGTGACCATCACACTTCCTGATTGGCTTCACCTCGATCCACTTGGTGAACTTGTCCACCATCACCAACATATGGGTCATGTTACCTCAGGCTGGTCTGAACTCTCCCACCATATCCAAACACCAAACAGCAAAAGGCCAAGTAATAGGAATTGTTTTGAGCGCCGAAGCTGGCAAATGGATCTTCTTAGCAAATCTCCGACATCCCTCACATCTTCTGACAATATCTTCTTCTTGCTGCGAAGCATTGGGCCAATAGAATCCGTGCCGGAATACCTTAGCTACCAAAGCTCTTAATGAAGCATGATGGCCACATTCCCCTTGGTGAATTTCCAGAAGCATCTCTTGTCCCTCCTGTGGCTCGACGCAGCGTTGCAATACCTCGGTTACACTTCTCTTGTACAACTCCTTGTTGATGATGGTGTATGCCTTGGATCTTCTTTGCACTTGTCTGGCTTCAACTTCTTTATTTGGCAGACTGCCATCCATCATATACGCCATTATAGGTTGTTCCCATTCTGGCACTGGGTGCTCAGGAAAAACCTGAGCATCCACCTCCATGGGCTCAACCGACATTGCCTCTTCCGACATTACCTGATCAGTCCCTGGGTTCTGCCAAGCAGTCCCCGGGTTTTCCCAAATGAACCCGACATCAATGTCCATGGGAACAGTTTCTGACTCCGGTTTTGCCGGGATAAAGATTGACTCGGACTCAGGGGATGGCTTGATCGATGGCTTCCTCAGATGCTCCAAAGCTATGCCGGGTGGGATAAGATCCCGAGATGAACCTAGCTTGGACAATACATCGGCAGCTTCATTCTCCGCCCGAGGCACATGCTTGATCTCACATCCTTCAAAGAACCCCGAGATCTTCTGGACATGAAACCGATATAACGCCATGTTGGCATCCAAAGCGTCCCAATTTCCCGAGACTTGCTGCACCACCAGATCCGAATCTCCGAAGCATTCTATGCGGTGGACACCAATTTCCTTGGCCACATTGATCCCATGGACAAGTGCCTCATACTCAGCTACATTGTTAGATGCCGCAAAATGAATTTGCAGCACATATCTCAACTGGTCTCGCTTTGGCGAGGTTAGGACTACCCGGCACCCAGGCCAATTTTCGTTCTGGAGCCATCAAAGTGCATTCTCCAATAATTGGAGTCAGGCAATGGTGGCTCATATTGCATCTCGGCCCAATCCACCAAGAAATCTGACAGTGCCTGAGATTTAATGGCATCTCTCCTCTCATAATGTGGCGCATAAGGAGATACCTCAATTGCCCATTTGGCTACTTGGCCACTTGCATCTTTACAACCAATGATCTCCGAGATAGGAGCCTCACACACCACGGTGATTGAATACTCTTGGAAGTAATGTTTCAACTTCTTTGCAGCCAGATAGACACCATATGTCATTTTCTGGTAGTGAGGATAGTTTTGCTTGGAGGTCGAGATCACCTCGCTTAAATAATACACCGGCCTCTGCACGGTTTTGCCCTCTTCTTCTCGCTCCACCACCACTACAACACTTACAACCCGGTTTGTGGCTGCAATGTAAAGCAACATTGACTCTTTGGGTAATGGTGAAGCCAGTATCGGCGCAGTTGCCAACATCTTTTTTAACTCGGTGAATGCCACATCCGCTTGCGGAGTCCACACAAAATTGTTGGGTTTCCTCATTAGCTGATACAAAGGCAATGCCTGCTCTCCCAACCTGCTAACAAACCGACTTAAAGATGCCAAACATCCAGTGAATCTCTGCACATCCTTAAGACATGTCGGCAATTCCATGCTTTCAATAGCGCGGATTTTTGTCAGGTTTACCTCGATACCTCGGCTTGACACAAGAAAGCCGAGTAACTTGCCTGCCGATACACCAAATGTGCATTTGGCCGGGTTAAGTTTCATCCGGAATCTCCTTAGATTCGCGAATGTCTCTCTAAGATCATCAATCAGCGTGGATTTCTCTTTAGTTTTGACAACAATGTCATCGACATATACCAGCACATTCTTGCCTATTTGATCATGCAAGCATTTTTGCATACATCTCTGATAGGTAGCACCGGCATTTCTCAAACCAAATGCCATGACACGATAGCAATAAGCCCCGTACGGGGTAATAAAAGCAGTTTTTATTTGATCATCAGGATTCAGAGGTATCTGGTGAAAACCAGAATAAGCATCTACGAAGGATAACAGCTCACACCCGGCTGTGGAATCGATCACTTGATCAATCCGAGGCAGCGGGAATGGATCCTTGGGACAAGCCTTGTTTAAGTCCGTGAAGTCGATACACATACGCCACACCTTGGCCACCAGAGGTTCATTTTTCTTCTTTTCCACCAGGACCGGGTTAGACAACCAGTCCGGGTGCAGCACTTCCATGATGAATCCAGCCGCAAGCAACTTGGCCAGCTCATCACCTATCACCTTTCTTCTTTCATCCCCCAACGTCGCATGGATTGCTTCACCGGTTTGATCTCCGGTCTGACGAACAAAGAGTGCTCAGCCAACTCCTCGGAACACCTAGCAAGTCCTGATGTGACCATGCAAAGATATCCCGATTCTCACGGAGGAAGTGACTGAGCTCGCCTTCCTATTTCTCAGTTAACCCGGTGCCAATGATGACATTGCGCTCCGAAAATGCCGGGTCAACACTGATCTTCTTTGTCTCCTTCGGCATCTCGAATGCCGCACTCTGTACCGGATTAATCATACCCGGCATACCGAGTTGCGTGGCCTGGGCCATTCCCACCACCTCATGGATCTTCTTCTTCTCCGCAGCAATGATGAGTGCCTCGGCCATGTTAGCGCCAGCCGAGGCACACTCCATGGAGCGCTTATAGCTACCCGAGATAGTGATGATGCCATTAGGACCCGGCATCTTCATCTTGAGGTAACCCACATGGGTAGATATCATGAACTTGGCCAGAGCTGGCCTACCGAGCAAAGCATGGTATGGACTTTCGAGGTCCACTACCTCGAACTGGATGCTCTCAGTTCTGCAGTTGTCCTTGGTGCCGAACAACACATCAACCCAAATTTTGCCCATAGGTGCACAAGAAACACCAGGCACTATACCATGAAATGTTGCATGACTTGGCTGCAACATGTTTGCCGAGATACCCATCTTCACCATGGTGTCTCGGTACATGATGTTGATACTGCTCCCATTGTCAATGAGAACTCGGGTGAACCTGACATTGATGGTGGGCCCAATGAATGTCGGATCCACTACTAGAGCATATCCTCCCGGGCTTGGCATGATCCGAGGGTGATCATCTATGCCCCAGCTGATCTTCTGATCAGACCAGTTCATATACTTCGGCACCGCCGGCATAACTGCGTTTACCTCCATTGCACGCCTATTTCGGCTTTGCCTGTCAGTTGGTTCGGTCACAAAGACCACATAGCTTTGATGAGCTTCTCTGTACTCACCCTGGCGACTGGGACCAGCATTGGTGTTGTTGCCTCCGATATTCACTTGATTGACATCTTCTGCCTTCCTCCTGTTATCCACAGGTCTCGGAGCTGCAGGCCTCGGTTGAGGCGCATTCACTGGGATAGCATTTGACCACGTGAGCGGTAAGTTTTGCCTTGGTGCTGGCCTCTGAGGTGCACCCATCTGATTTCCTCCGGATCCTCCTCCTTCTTTCAAAGTACGCTGATACCAGCTGCACTACCGAGTTGTATGATTCGCTGGCCTGCGGGCGTCTAGCGTGTGGTAGCTGCAGGGTCCATCCAGCATTGCTTCATAGGTCATGGGCTTCCTCTGCTCACTCCACGGTTTCTTCCCTTCTTGGTTCTGGCCCCATGCTGGACCATTGTTCTTCGGACGCTGGCTACTGCCGGCATCTGGCTGTTCTTGTTCCACTGCAGCAACCTGGTTCGAACCATACCGGTAATCCGGTTCTCTTCTCTTGCTCCCGAAGTCCTGACGATCACTCTGCCTGGTTGGTCCGGGTCTGTTATTCACCGGGTATCTTCTACTCGGTTCTACCGAGTTCAGCAAAGGTTGCCTCGGATCACCCAGGGCATAGCAATCCGCAATCCGGATTGTCTCGGATAAGGTGGCCGGCATCTCCCTTTGCAGCTTCTGCCAGAGCATGGAGCCATGTCGGCATCCTTGAGCAAACCATGAAATGGCCTGCGCTTCAACAACCCCTTCACAGGAATTGCGAACAGTACTCCACCGAGTCAAGTAGTCTCGGTCAGTTTCATCATCCCTTTGCTTGCACATGGCAAGCTGCTGAGGTCTATTCGGCCTCTTGTATGTGCTGGAGAAGTTGCTAACAAAGGCTTCTTCAAAGTCCAGCCAGCAATCAATGCTGCCCTCTCTCAAATTGTTCAGCCAGATCCGAGCTGGCCCCTCCAACATCTGCGGGATATATCTCACCGCCCAGCGGCGATTACCTCCCGCGATATGTACCGCCGACACATAATCTGTGAGCCAGTCTTCTGGCTTGGTGCTACCATCGTAGGTCTTTGCGCCTCGGTTCAACTGAAAGTGCGGCACCGGTGGCTCCCTCATGATCCGAGATCCGAAGCACGCTGGGCCAGGTGGACCTTGCTCTTCCAGAACCTCGGACATATAGATCCTGTCCAACTTATAGCGGGCATCATTTGGTGACAGCTGGCGAGGTCCCAGCCGGGATCCCAGTGCACCTTCATACTTCTGATACCCGGCCCTCTCCATAGCCGAGTTACCATCATCATATCTGTTGGCCACATGGTCAATGCCTTGCGGCTGCTGAATATGCGCGGTACTTTGCCGCTGCCGCGCAGGATTTGTCACTGGATACCGAGGTGGATAACCTCGGTCAGCCGAGTTAACTTTCCCGACATCTGGATGTCCCGGACCGGGATTGCTTTTACCCCGGCCATCATTGCCTTGCCCGGCTAACTGTTTTCCGGCATATGCTGCATCATATGACTGCAGCCGCTTGTCTCTCCCGGAGTTTACACTCCGGTCTCGATCTCTACCGACATGCGGTGATGACGCTTGCCCCAGAGATCTCGCACTGACTACTTTAGCCGAATGCACAATCTGGGACCCACCAGCACCTGGGTTAGCCTTAAGATAGGCCTTATTCTGTCGGTTAGCAATACCGACCAGCTCATTAACTCGGTCTTGCTGCCTTTGCAGAGCTTCTCCGGATAAACCATATAGCTCGGCTCTGGCTGCCTCGGCAGCTCTAAGAGTCTTAGCAGGAGAACTATAGATGGGCTTCTCAGCCGACACACGACTAGGAGTTCTACTAGTTTCTGTTCTACCATCTCTAGCAATCTCGGCATTGAGGCCTTTGCCTCTCCTACACACATCATCTATGCGACTAGGTTGAGCACTTACCGGAGTAAAACCATGAGCAGCATTATACTCACGGAGGGTTGCACCAAAATCCCTCCGGATCTCGGCCATCTCCATGGCTTCCTGATGCAGCGCCTGGCGCTTCGCCTCTAACTCGTCAGCAGTTTGGGCAGCATCTGCCCCGGTTGCTACCGGCACAGCCAACTTCTCAATGATCTCTTCGAGAGGAGCTGGCCTGACCGGCACATTGGAGGTACCGGCCCGCAAGCGCTCCTCCCCCTCTAGCGGTGGCTTCGCCATTCTGCCGGACTTGGCGGGTTCACCGGGATTGCCTTTGCTGGCAGCTTTTTTGCCGGCATCAGCGGCAGGTCCGGTCATCATGACCTCTGCACAGCTCTCGGGGCGAGTGGTACGCCGGCCGCGAGCCGCACAGACAGCAGGGGGATCCTCTGCCACAAGCACCTGCTCGGGGTACTTGCAGACGAACTCGGTGGTGACGTAGACCTCGAACGTCCCAAAAGCGATGAGACAACCGTTCCTCGGGCGGCCGAAGCAGCCCGCGTTGTCACTGATGAAGTTCATCGAACCGAGCTTGCAGATGAGCCCGCTGACAACGCGCTCGCCCGAGGCGATGATGGAACCCGTCCAGATGAACACACCAGCCAGCGCCTCTGTCAGCCCCACGGTGGGCGCCAACTGTCGTGGTGGTATCACGGCAGATGCCATGGGTATGGCTTAGTTGGGGCCGATGGATGCTGGTGGATCCGGGAGAGGGCTAACGCGCTGAATAGCATGCTCGGATGAACAAGCAACCAGAAGAACACACAAGGATCTACCCAGGTTCGGGGCCCTCGTGAGGAGGTAACACCCCTACTCCTGCCTATCTCACTCCCTATATCTCGGTACACCACAGGTACAAGCTTGCTCCTTGAGCTGGATATCTCAACAATGGCACTGAGGCCGTGAAGCCTAGGGGGGGAAAAAGAGTCTCCAAGCCTCGTTCTTCACGCAGGAGGGGGTGAGGCCCTATATGTAGCCTAAACCGAGTTACGGTACTGCCCTCACACCGACACTGTAGGCATGCGCGCCGTCCATGACGGTGCGCTCATCATTGCCTCCTCTGGCAGAGACAAGACATGTCCCTGCCCATGCCTTGCCTCACAGTCTGCTCCCCGCTTATCCCGCGGTCAGCGGTAGGTGAGACCCGTCCTGTCGTACCTGCAGCACGCCCCGGCCACGCTCCGTGTCAGGCGCTCCCGTGTCAGCCGGGACTCGACAGGAGCATTGACTTCAGAGCCGACATCCATCTCCTCTTCTCTTTTAACCCGGCATAGATATGTCGGATACTTCTTCACTGAGCAACACCGGCATGGATATGCCGGTTTCCATGTCCCGGTGGAGATTCCTCCCCTGCACACAAGAAACAACTTGGTCATACCGACATAGACATGTCAGTCACTTTATCTCGGTCAGCATATGCCGGTTGGCTCCAGAACCATATCCTGGCCCCTACGGGGCCTGGTTATCTCGGCTTTTACCGTGCCTCGGTCCACTCCTGGACATAGTTGTTACCACCTTATGCCCCTACCCGGGGGTAGCCCCCCGACAGGGAGGTTCTTCTTGCTGAGGCTGCTGCTGGAACGCTCCTGCTGCCTGCGCAGGTGGCGGTGCTGTTGCGGGTGGCGCTTGGAGAGCTAGCTGCCCAGCTGGTTGTGGTGCGGGTGCTGCAGGAGCAACTATCTTGTGGATGGCTTCTTATATCTTGTGCGCCTTCCGACAATCCTTTAGCAGGTGGTTGGATCCCCACTTGCCTGTTTCAGGATTTCTGAACATGTGATGCCTGCATGGTTGCTCGAGTTCTTCCTCAGGAGTGAGCGTGCGGCGTTTCCACTCGCGTTTCTTGCCTCCGTCGCTGCGATAGTTGTTGTGGCTTCGACCGTATTGGCCCTGACTGTATTGGCGACTGTTGTCACGGTGTCCGTCCTCACGGGGGTTAGCAAACCCAGCCGCTACTAGCTCGATTGTGTCCCTCCCGTCATAACGAGGCTTTTCCTTGCGGCGGCCTTCTCGCCAGTTGCTTGGGCCACCTTCGTCCTTTGGGGAGCCATAAGGTTCATCTCGCACAGAGTCTTCTCCGTCTGCCCATTGGTTAGCTATCTTCATGAGCTCGATCATGTTCTTTGGCTGGAGTCGACCAAACGCTTCGCGGAGGTCGTGGCGGGCGACTCCGCGCATGAAGGCATCCATCGCCCTATCTTCTGAGATAACTCCGACACTGTTACGCATCAGGGTCCACCGCTGAATGTATGAACGTAGTGTTTCTTCCTTCCCCTGCTTGCAGGCCTGCAACTCCACGAACGTCGCGGGTCTCGAATACGTCCCGAGGAAGTTTTTGATGAAGGCCTCTTCGAACTGATCCCATGAGTCGAAGGAGTTCTTGGGTAAGGTTTGGAGCCATCCGCGTGCGGAGCCGGTGAGCATCAGCTGAAGGTATTGCATTGCCATAGTCGTGGTACCTCCTTGGCAGTTACAGGCTATGAGGTAATCTTCGAGCCACAGCCTCGGGTCTTGTTTTCCGTCGAACTTGACTGCTTCGGCCGTGAGCTTGGAACCCTTAGGCATCCTTGTGTCGCGGATGTTGAGGCTGAAGCAAGCGGCGCTGCATGGCTCGTAGCTGCCTTCGAAGTACAGCTCGGGATTGGGGGTGCTGATGGTCCGCTGGGCGCGGTTGCGATCTACTTGCTGTTGTGTGATGACATTGCGCGCATCTTCTCCTTGCTGCAGCTGCCGCACGGCCCGCTCGGCGTGTGCTGCACGTTCACGGTCGCGGCGTTCTCGATCTTCATGTGGCTTGTCGGGTGTCCCTGTCTTGATCAGCGCATCTTCCGCTAGCTGGAGTGCTTTGATCTGCTGCTTGTGTAGGAGAGCGCGCGGGTCACCTTCAGTAGGCTGGGTTAGTCGCAGGTATGTGCCTATTGACATCAGGGCCGCCGAAGTCGTCTTGGGGATGGGTATCCCATTTTCGTCTTCCGTCACGTATGATGACTCGAGGTTGCGGGTGGCCCCTGCTCTGTCTGCATCTATCATCAGGTGCATGCGCGACCTATGGCGTCTTGCTCCCTCCGAGACTGCAGGCTCTGAAGAGGCAAACGAGTAGGCTGCATGCAGGGCACTCGACGCATCGGCGAGCTCTTTGCGTCGAGCCAACTCTGCCTTGTCTGCACATAGCTTCTCGTTTTCCTTCCACACCAGGTACTGGTAGGCCATCATGTCCTCTCGGGTTGCATCCAAGGGAGGAGCGGTGCAGTCTTCGACATGCTTCAAGGCCTTGATTGCCATCTCTCGAGTGATGGTGAGTGTCGTCACCTTGTCTGGCATGACCACCTCCAGTGGATACGTGGGCTCGTCCCTACGAGCACTGCTTGGAGTCGATGTGCCGATCATGAAGACTTGCGCAGGATAGGATTGAGCAGTCGAGTGCGCACTGCCGCAGCTGCTCTCCTCGCCAGAGCTACCTCCAGAACCGAAGATGGAGGCGACATGGTATATGCCACAGTCGTTACAGAAATCCTCTGGCGGGGACTTGCCAGTCTCCGCGATCAGCGGAAGAGTGGGTGCTTTAGTTGTCGATGAAGGCGTGCTTGGCACAGATGAAGTCCCCAAAGTCGACGGGGACATGATCGATGCAGTTGAAGTAGATGCGATCTCCATAGTCGATGGAGACACAGTCGATGTAGTCGAAGCAGATGCGACCTCCGCAGTCGATGGAGAGGCGGTCGATGTAGTCGAAGCAGATGTGACCTCCGCAGTCGATGGAGACGCGGTCGATGTAGTCGAAGCAGATGCGACCTCCGCAGTCGATGGAGACGCAGTCGATGTAGTCGAAGCAGATGCGACCTCCGCAGTCGATGGAGACGTGGTCGATGTAGTCGAAGCAGATGCGACCTCCGCAGTTGATGGAGATGTGGTCGATGTAGTCGAAGTAGATGCGACCTCCGCAGTCGATGGAGACGCAGTCGATGTAGTCGAAGCAGATGTGACCTCCACAGTCGATGGAGATGTGGTCGATGTAGTCGAAGCAGACGTGGGTCCCGCGGCCATTGAAGGCGTGAGGATCGACGATCTGAGAGTTCCCCACTTGTCCACATAGTAGTTCATGGTACCAAAGGTCAGGCACATACCTACATGGAGATCGGCTTACACCGATTGGTGGGCCGGCGGGTGAAAGTTGTACTCGAAGGAGCCGAAGCAGATCGGCTTCTTGACGGTCGAGACGTCGATCTTCATTGTTGATGGATCCGGTGCGACCATGATTCCAGCACTCTTCTTTCCCACAGACGGCGCCAATTGACGAGGTATATCCTCAGCAAGTCGCAGGGTCGAGTACCCCAGGTTGATTGAGAGGGAGAAAGAGGGAGTGCTGGTAGTTACCACGGCTGACAAGCAAGGCGATTTACCCAGGTTCAGGTTCCCGGAGGATAATACCCTACTTCCTGCTTGTCTGAGATTTATATTATAGAGTGGCTACAATGGTGATCCAGGCGAGATGGCGATCTCGCTAGGGTTTTGGTGATGAGGTTGAACGTAACCCTCGGTAGAGGACCCTCCTAGCCTTTATATGGGAGGCTAGGTCTCGGGAGAATGATACCGATTAGGTTTTACAAGTTAGGTAAGTATCTACCGACCTAATCTTCGACTGTCTTGGGACGTACGTTGTCCTTCTTGGGCCCTTCATGGGCCTTCATTGTTGACTCCTAGTCTTGGCGTGCACCAGGTATCTTCACCGTGGGGCACCCGAAAGGTAGGCCCACGTCAAGCACCCATGCACACCTATCTGATCACATGTCTGACCGCCTGTGCCCTGGTCTGTCGCCGTGTCCCGTGCTTACCGCACGTCTCGCCGCTACTACCGCGTCGAGCATCCGGAATCTTGGCCAAGATCTACTGGGTCGCGCACCCACACACCTCAAACCCCACTGCAGACAACCACCAGTGATACCCGACCGGTGCCGAGTTCCACGTATCTCTCGAACCCTGACGTCCAGTCCGACCAACGTGGTTCTCGCCTTCCCGCTGATTAGGCTTCGATTCTCCGGATCCTTACACCATAGCCCCTCCATCAGCCGAGTGAAATCTCCACCAGAGACTCCAGCTCCACCTTCAACATGACTTCATGGTAGATGATCAGTCCACCCAGCGTCCTGCCTACCTCAAGATCCCATAAGCGCTCTATCTTGAATCGGCCCCGCGCCACCGCATGTCGAAGCACGCATATCCATGCGCCACGTGTTTCCACGCCACAGAGTACGGACACCATCAGCCCTCACGCTCCCACGTCGTTGTCGCCGATCTTCATTGTCTTCTGTCCGACTGACCTCCAGTCGATCTGTCAGACTGTCCAGTCTGACCGAGCCGAACGTATCCGACTGCACCCATGCTCCACCCTGTGCCCAGTCCATCTTCCGCGCATTGTCCGGCCCCCTGTGTATGCATGATCCTCACGACACGCTCCAGCACGTCGTCACTCCCCGCATCCTGTCCATCTTGATCAACTTGGCCCATGCTACTTCATCGGGCGTCGCCCATACAACGCTCGGATCAAATAACATTGACCAAACCTGTCAATCTTCTCGTGAACCTGCGACTTCTGCGTCTTTCTCCATACACCGCTTTCATCCCTTTCACAAACAGTGAACCGAGCAAAGAAAACTCAAAAACAATAGCCTTGGTGCTCTCCATGTGCACGTATCAAAGAACTGGAATCATTTGAATCCAGTCAAAACCGCACCATGCATCCTCACACTACGTGCCCAAAGCTCCATGGTCAACCTTTTTTCCTTTCTCTTGCTCCGATGGATAAGCAAACCACGTACAGACGCCTTTTGATTCCAAACAAATCTCCCGTGCATGCTTTCGATCGAATCAGCTTCCTGAGTGCCCAACGCCTGGCTTTCCGTTGCCTGCACTGCTCACCAACGCTTCCGCGTGCCTCTCTGTACCTGAACCTCGCTCGCGTGACCCCGTGCACCTGGACCTGCCCATGTGGGCCTTGGCCCTCCTGCTCCTGGACCTTGCGCACGCCTTCAGCGTATAAGCTTTGCACGCGCGCTGCTTTGCTGCTAGCCTGCTTGCCCACCGCGTCTCCTCCAGCAAACCGCGTGTACCACGAACATGTGTGTTGTGTGTACCGCTTCGCCCGATCTGTACGTGACATTCCGGTTGATCCGATCTCGTCCTTGACGTGCGACCGATCTCGCCGAGAACTCCTTGATGTATCCGATCCGATAAGACTTCTGTGCTCTTCCGATGGCTTCTGTGAAGCGGGCTCCCAGAGAAGAAGCGGGCGCCTCGTGCCGTTTTCGTCGTCCTCGGGCCTTGGGCTTGTCGATGACGACGCCCGTCTCGAGGTTTAGGGCGCCCGAGGAGAGCCAGAGCGGCGCTCGCCAACGTCGCGAGAGTGCCGTTGTGGAGGCTGCCTCCTTGAGTGGAGCGAAGTGGAGGATGCGGCGGAGGATGTCGTCGGGGAGCTCGGACAGGCGGTCCACACCACCAGCGGCCATCGCCTGGCTACGAGGATGCGATGCGATTGTTATCTGGATTGGATTCACGCGTGGTGTACATATGTACAGACGACGTACATGAGTCAGTTCTGATCCTAAACGGATTAGGCGGATCGAAGTGAATACCAATCGGTCGTGATGAGAGCTGGGAACATGCATCGACAGGATGCTGTATTCGATTGTTTCGGCTGCCCCTGCATACAACATAGCAGGATCGAGAACGACACAACGTAATCTAGGTCATGAAACTGACATCGCAATATTGATAAACTGAGTAAATGGCATTGGCGGTCACTGAACTCGTCGAGTGGGTGCACTTAAATCACCCTTTTCAAAAATCTTCTAAACCCGTCACACAAGTGAGCATCCGTGTGCACTACTGGTCACCGACCGGTTTTTGACCGAAATAGGTCACGTGTGACTCACGTGTGCTTGTTAGTTTTTGCAAATAACCCCTTCAATTTACAAAAATTCAAAGAAACTGACCAGTGGGGCCGGCCTGTCAGCGTCTCTCAAAAATAAACAACAAAAGGTGGCGCGGGCTGGGATTCGAACCAGCACCACGCGCGGTGATGCGTCGTGGCCATTGCCACTGGGCTGGAGAAGTGCTCTTGTCGGGTTAGGAATCTAACTTCTTTTTGAGGTGGCACAAAACGCTGATCTGAAGAAACTGGAACTGCACACCGGCGCGGGCGTGCACGCACTGATCACCGGCAACGACGCGCTCGGATCCAACGATCTACAGCACTGGGGAACGCTCTACGCGCTGCTCTCGACTCGCACGGACACGGCGAACACGAATACGGGCTGCTCTCGACTCGCACGGACACGGCGTGCTCACCCTTGATGCGTGCGTGTGCTCGTAGAGGACGGAGAAGGACGGAAACGGCGGCAATGGCGTGGCGAAGCTCCGGTCGGAGTCGAGGAAGACGAGGTCGGCACGGTCGATTCGCGCCTCCCCTCTTCGATTCCTCGTACGGAGAAGGATAAGAGGACGCAACAGAGAGGATGGTGCTCATCTATCTGCTCGGGGCGTCCTGAAGCGGTGGCGTTGCGCGACGGCGACCTCGGCTAGGTCACGGCCATGGCGGCTAGGGTTAGGGTTAGGGTTCGGGTTCGGGGAGAGGGCAGCACGAGAGGGCGCGAGGTGCTCCCCTCCTCTCTGCCCGACGTGTGGAGGGGAGGAATCGGGCGGCTCCCCTCCTCTCTGCCATGGCCGTACTGGAGGAAGAAGAAGGATAGCGATTGCGAAAAGCCCCCTGCCTCGAATTTCCGTTTTCTTTCACCCTGTTTCTTTAATCCAGTGAGTTTGCAGAATTTAATTGAGCCCCTTAAACTATCTCCAAAATTATGAAAAATTGAAGGGGTTATTTGCAAAAACTAACAAGCACAAGTGAGTCGCACGTGATCTATTTCAGTCAAAAACCGGTCAAAAACCGGTCGAGTGACCAGTGGTGCACATGGAGGCTCACTTGTGTGACGGGTCCAGAAGATTTTTGAAAACGGTGACTTAAGTGCACCCACTCGACGAGTTCAGTGACCGCCAATGCCATTTACTCTTGATAAACTGAACAATCGAACACTAGGGGAACTAACAGCACAACAGCAAACCAGCTCCTGCATCATGTTCATGACAAGTTCAGTTCTTTGAAATGTATGCTTGACATGTACAGATGTGGCCAACCTCACTGCACAAATCTCCGCACTGGCTTTGAGCGCTCGTCCGGACTTGTGCGGCGGTCCAAGCCCGTCTCGAAAGTTGAGGGTGTACACGGGTGATGTGTATTTGTTTGGTAGCCCGAGCCAGGTGATGGGGGCGCCGTTTGATCGTTTTTTGGTTCATGCCCCCCCACAATAGTGTACTTGATAGAACAACGACTTAATCCACGTCTCGGATTTGATGCCTTTCCACCAGATCGCCCAGCCACATGTCACCTCTCGTCTGGATGCATTGCATATCCTGCATAATTAGACAATTGATTTTTGAGTAGCACGGACTGCCCATGTGAGATAGATCGACACTGTCGTCAATAACCGGCCATCTTTCCTCACTTCGCAAAAAAAAAAAGAAAAAAAAAACCGGCCATCTTGAGTGATGTCACACACCACAACAGAAGTGACGTATGTATGTGTGACGTACGGGCGCCGCTACCTCTTTTAGTAATCTTTCTTAACCTAAGCTAGCATAACATATGGCACGTGATATTCCATGTTGGTAGTCATAGTCAAAAGAAAAGGGAAAGGACGGTGATCTAGATCTCCAACAGGAAGAATCTGCACTACTTTTAAAATATTTGTTGAAAGAAAAATAGTGCTTTCCACCCAAAGGTACTTCCAGCATAAATATATGTCTAACTGCAGAAAGAAAGAAAAAACATCAGCCGCCACTGGGTTGGCGTTTCCTTAAAGTGGCATCTTATTTTGAGGGTTTGCATAAGAAATACTGTACAAAAGGTTGGTCTCATTTGTAGGTGTACACTTTTACCGGTTTGTACATTAGTAAGCTAGCTTTATTTATAGAGGGATACATTAATCTACAAAAAAGTAATAAAACATCGACAATGCACAAAGGCAATATACATGAAACGAATAAAAATGACTATTACTCGAACAAATGCAAGCCATGCAAGACGGTGGCAACTCTCTTGGAGCTGCGGCTGCGATCTACGAGGAGAGTGCATTCCTTTGCCGAAGTTTTGCACGTGTTAGTTTCTCCCATTGCCCTAGAGAGGCCAACATGGCCGCGCATGAACTAGCTAGATTTTTTGATGTAAACCATGCCATTTGGCGTGGTGATCCCCCCATTTGTATTGTTCATGTAATCGCAAACGATGTATCCGTTGTAACCACTTGAGGCAGCAAGTTTTTGATGCATTTTTTTCCTTATCAGGGTACCTGAGGGAACTGGAAGGTTTTTAATGAGACGGCTTGCTTGCTTATTATATATATAGAGTTTTGATTTCAAAAAAATCAGTATGAAAAACCAACTGCGCTAACCTGAGACGCTAATGTAAGAGTTGCTGCATCATTGATGCCTCGATGAAGGAAACAAGGCATGATGCCTATGTTGCTCGATACAACCGCCGGGGCTATATTATGAATTTTCGCCAAAGAAAGATCTGAGTATACTCCATGCAACGCCTTCAAAAGGGAGATATCTTGCGAATGGCACTATTGTTAAAACCATCGAAAGTCAGGTCTAGAGTTTTCAACACTAGAACATGAGACCAAGCACTCAGAGTGCCAATTAACCAAAATCACGTTGTTCTGCCACCCCTGCAAATCCATCATCGCAAATTTCGCATAGGCATTATCCTTACATGAACCGAGTTATGTTAACGGAACCATGCATGCGCAACATAAGTCGCCGCGGGGGCAGCTCCTATTAACACCTGCAATCTACTCAGTTCTTTGAAATACAAAGAACCTTAGCACCTTTATAATCAGGTTCTTCTGCAAAGCATTGAACAGTATCGACAGGCGTTGAACATCCTGCCAAAGCAGAGAACATGACAGCATTAGCAGACCCAGCACTAGTTCTGTCGGAGATTCCATAGCAGCGACAGACATCATCGGGGAGATTGGGGTCCCCTCGCCTGAGGATGACTTCAACGGGGCGACGCAAACGGACGCGCGTTTGGTCCGCGTTTGGTCTGTTTGCGTCGCCAAAAGGACAGGCCCAGTCCGCCCCTGTCCGCCGTTGGTGGCAGTGCGCCCAACGGCCCGACGCATTGAGTCCGCCCGGGTTTTTTTTAGCTAAACAGGCCATATATGGGCCTTTTCTATTCATATATAGGGGGTGGGCCACAAACGGCATTTTTACATAATATTTTTAAAAACAAAAATATTTAAAAACTAGAATATTTGCCCTTCGCGGGCTTCTACTCCTCTTCGTCATCCCCATCGAGGATGACGTAGTCTGGCTCCTTCCAGAGGTGCGCCGGTGGGCTGCCTCGCGGTGGGGCGACGGCTGGCGGCGTGGGCGGCTGCTCCTGCGGCTGCTCCTGCGCCTCCTCGCCCTCCCAGGCGCCGCCATTGAAGACCCACTGCTGCCCTCGCAGGCCTTCTGGCAGCGGAGGCGCCGGTGGCAGGTCCACGTCCATGGCCTGCCACCATGGCTGTGGTTCCTCCAGGACCGCCGCCTGCTGCGCCTGCAGGGCCACCTCCTGCTCCTTGGCGACGTCGGCGAGGGCGATGGCCCAGCGCTTGCGCTCGTCCTTCACCATCTGCTTGCGTGAGGCCTCGAAGACGGCCTCGAGCTCGGGATCCACCTCCATCTTCACGCGCGGCGCGCGGCACTGGCGGTGCGTCCCGATGGCGGCGTCGGAGCCCGCGTGTAGAGGGCCTGTCGCCGCAGGCTGTGCTCGTCGCGGAACCACTCCCCCCAGTTAGGGGACGTGGCCGCGAAGGCGGGGTCGTTGCGGAGCTCGGCCGGGAGGCGCCGGCGGCGCCGCTCGATCTCCTGATCCCGTGCCCGCTGGCTCGTGGGCATCGGTGGCACCGGGATGCGCTACGGGTTCAGGTGCCAATGCTCGGGGAGCTTGACATCTGGCCACGGCAGCGGGGTGGCGTGGTCCCAGTACCACTGGCTGTCTTCTTTCCGCACGTAGACGCGGTCGCGCAACGCGAGCTCGAAGACGGTGGGGACCGGCGCCGGGGGAGAAGGTGGGGAAGGGGGAGAAGGTGGGGAAGGGGGAGGTGTGCGGTAGCGGCGGCGGCGGCGGCCAGAGGATGACCCCGCCTCGCCGTCGTTCTTGGCCTTGCCGAATCCAGGCCACCGGAGCGGCATTGCGACGGTGGCGGTGGGCTCTGCTGGCTAGGGTTTGGCTAGGGTTTGGTCGCCGGAGACGGAGCGGCAGTGTGGCAGTGGAGTGGGGTTGGTGGGGGTTGGCCGTCCCTATCCCCTGGCATTAAAAAGGACTGGGCCAGGGGGAGGTTGGCCGGCGCCTTGTCGCTGACAGGTGGGCTCGGGGCGGACGCCACGCGTGGACGCGCGGACGCGTTTTCACTCCGCCGCGCGTCCGGGGCCGACGCATCAGTGACCCAAATTTGGGCCAGGGATGCGTCGCGGCGGACCAAAAAACGGACCGCGGTCCGTTTGCGTCGCCCCGTTGGGCCGTGTTTTTGGCCCCCGCGGACAGGAACGGAGCCGCGCGGACTCGATGCGTCGCCCCATTGGAGTCATCCTGAGTCTGCGGGCGGACATGACGGATCCTCAACCCAGGGACGGAGCGGACACCATTAACGAGAATCTTGGTGCTAGCAGTCGACAGCAGAATCGCAAAACCAGATACTCCCTGAGTTTGTCCAAATATGGATGTATTTAGACACTAAACAAGTATAAATACATCCGTATTTGGACAAACCAAAGTCAAGTAATTTAGAACAGAGGGAGTAGAACTGAATCATATGTGTGTGACTGAGACAAAATTGTCATGTAGACTTGGCCCACGGATGAATGCCGACTGGATCATTACAGTCACGCGATTAAACCCATACGTACACGGTAGTAGTGTAGTACACACCAAATTAAGGAGGAAATGCAAACTCTTTATTAGTCTTCTCAACTACTAATAAACAAGCAAACTTGGCAGGAAAATTGCATCCGGACCATCCATTGCCCACGATCAAACGGCTTACGTCCTTTCGTTCTCCCCACCCCTTTTCAATTCCCTCACATAACGCCTTCCACAAATCATACCGGAAAAATGCCACTAATTGCCCCCCTAATCCCGCGATCCAAAAAAATTTCACCGTAATTATGATACCCGCAGGCCGCAGCTCCCGCACATCCATCTCCATCCCCACTATTCACGCCTCCAGTCATCCTCGCCGCCGCACTTCCTGCAGTCGCATCCTCCTCCCTGCCGCCGCATGGACCGCCCACATGGACTGCCTTTGCTGTCAGGTCGCCTTCCATATGCCATCACGCCCAGAGGAGCATACCGCCGCCGCCACATCTTCTTCAACTCGCTGCAGTATTTTCTCCGAGACGGGATAAGACGCATCTGTTCGCCCCTCCGGCCGGCCGACGTGAGTTCCTGGATTTGAACGCTGTGATTTGTGCTGCCACTTCCCTCCTTACATACCTACTGCTCTTGGTCAAATTGTTCGCATGTTGTTCGATGCGCCGGACAACATCTCGCGGGTGAGGCGCTAACAAGACCAACGCCTTTTCTTGCCGGAGGGCGTGTCCCCAACGATGCCACACAACACAGACCTTTAGTTGAGGAGTAGCTTCCTTCAGTTTGAGGCCATTGAAGTGGTAAATTTTCTCAATGCTTGTCCATACATGAAGAAGCTTTCAGCAGATTTTGCATCTGTTTTCCGGCAAAGATTGATGTGTTTTGATGTAGAGCTACTATCAGTTCTCCGTAAATATGCAAGATCAGCACGTTTCTTCTATCATTTGTGAAAAAAAAGTTTCTTGCAGATTTTGGTATTGGTGCATAAAATATAATGTGTGATTCAGTCATGACACTCACTACTGGAAAATCCCTCTTCGCCGTGTGGTCAAAACACACGGCGAAGGTCGGAATTGACCTCGGCGAACACTTCGCCGAGAGAGGCACTCGGCAGAGCCGTCTCGGCGAAAAACGGCTCGGCGACGCCCCTTCGCCGAGTGCTTTTTGTCGGGGATGTACGGCGAAGTCTTCGCCGAGAATTTACACGAGCCACCCGGCGAAGAAAAGGCAATCTGGATCGTCCCATGTCAGATCAGCGTCAGGCGTGGGTCAGAACTTCGCCGAGTTCGGTGGTGTCGGCTCTCGGCGAAGAAGGAACGCACAGATGGCGCCACGTGTCCTCCAACTGGGTGCCGGCGAACTTCGCCGTGCGTTTCTTCGCCGAGTGCCAGACTTTTAGTTCGCCGTGTCTCCGCTTCGCCGAGAGCGCGTACTTCGCCGAGCGCTAGGTGACCGCAAAGACTCGGCGAAGGTCGTTCCAAATGGTCGCGTTCGATCTCCCTTCGCCGAGACCCAAACTCGGCAAATGCTACTCGCTCGGCGAAGGAAAATGCCAGGTGACAATTTGGCTTCGCTTCGCCGAGAGCGGAACTCGGCAAACAAATATATCTCGGCGAAGTGTGTTCCCAGGTGACCAAATGGCACCTGTATGGTCACTTCGCCGAGTGTCTTTGTCGGCAAAGAGCACTTCGCCGAGTGCTGTACTCGGCGAAGAGCCTGCACAGTGTCAGCTTTTTTCTGCTTTTTAGGAATCCCTGCATTGAAACACAATATGCATATATATTTCAAATATATCAACTGGATCATTACCAGCACACCCAGAACAATGAAAGGAGACACATATAAGCAAATATAGCACACATATGGTCCAAAAGTTCACAAAATAGAGTGCACAAGTTCATAAAGCACACAACACAAGTCAAACAAGTCCAAAATACATTATCCTGCTCACAGCTAGCAGGAAATGCCACAATTCAGAGGCAGCACAAGTCCAGAAGTCACTCGGGGTTGTTGGAGGCCGTTGGCGCCGATGATGACCATCCGTGGCAGTGTGGGATCCAGCCGTTCGATGCTCCTATGAAGATTCACATTAGACGAGTAAGCAAACAAAAGATGAATTATTGCCATAAAGGCCTGGAGGCATGCTTGTTGGCTTGACATATGGTTCATACAAAATATTACATCACAAATGGTTCATACAGACAGAAATTCTTAATCGACGAGTACAAAGCTTCAGAAGCCAGTGTCTACATTGTTTGGATCATAACTTGGACCAGGATCATCATCATCACTATCACGAGTGTACCACCAATCTGGAACGTAGTCTAGAGGTGGACCGCTCGGCTCCTCTACATCGGGTAGGTGCATCCGTTCAAGAAGCTCCACGTCTCTCCGGTTGACAACCAACTCACCGTCCTCTTGCCCACGGTCGAGTATAATGACACCGTCGTCTTCTTCCATTTCATCTACACTAGGCAAGTTGATGTTCAATTGGCCTGACAGCCCATCTTCCTGATAAAACTCTCCCTCGTAGGTGTTCGGGTTTAGGCGGTGGTGGTAGTCGTCATCGTTAGGGGTAGGTACTTTATTACGTGGCGGTACCGAGATCACTACATCCCAGCCTATTAGACGTTTCACAGTTTTGCATGGGTACGGGACATAAAAAACTTGGATGGCTTGGTGTGCTAGGATATAGACATCATCTCCCGCGTAGACGGATTCTCGCTCAATTTCGACCAACCCAATTTCAGGTCTTCGTCGCACTCTTCGCGAGATGCACCAGCAAATGTTGCATGGGATTGAACCAGCCTGGTGGAAAGATAGCATCTAGCTCGCAAATCAACTCGGGCGTCTGTTCCTCCAACTCTTTAATCACCTTGATATCTAATTCTTTAGCACAAAGCCGGCGGAAGAAATAGCTCAACTTTGCCAAGACTAGCCAAATGTCCTCATCGATATAGCCTTGAAACATGACCGGCATTATCCGCTCGATCAATACGTGATAGTCATGACTCTTGAGCCCACCTATCCGCAACCCAACCAAATTCACTCCCCTCATTATGTTAGCTGCATAGCCATCAGGGAAGAATAGGTGATCCAGGACCCACTGGAGAATTTCTTTCCTTTGGGCCCTTGTTGGGGTGAAACGGGCCTTTGGTTTGGACCATCCTCTTTTGACTGTGCTGGGAGGGTCCATTTTCATGTTTGGCCTATCACATAGTACCTGCTGATCGACTCTAGCCTTGACATTATCCTTCGACTTCTCGAGGTCCATGAGTGTGGACCAAAGGGCCTCGGCAATATTCTTTTCAGTGTGCATTACATCAATGTTATGAGGAAGAAGGAGATCTGGAAAGCAAGGGAGCTTCCAGAAGCATGGAATGTGTGTCCACTGGTGTGTGTCTCCATAACCCACAAAGCCATTCCCATCTGCATTGGGCACAAGAGCTTCTAGCTGAGCCTTAATGGCGGCACCATCCATGGTAGGTATTGGTACATATTCATCAACAACTACATCTTTCAAGACCTTCTTTGCATCTCTCTTGAATCTATGACCGGGTTTAAGGAACTGGCGATGCTTATCAAAACAAGAATACTTGCCGCCCTTCGTCAGCCAAACGAATTTCATAGCCTGCATGCACACTGGGCAAGGCCACTTCCCGTGCGTACACCATCCGCAGAATATCGCGCGTGCCGGCAAGTCATGCAGGGACGTGTGGTACCAGACGTACATAGTGAAGTGCTCCTTTGTTACGGCGTCGTACGTCCGTACCCCTTGTTGCCCGGCAAGCAACAAATCGTCCACCAACGGCTCCATGTACACACTCATATTCTTCCCCGGATATTCCGGCCCTGAAATTATCAGCGACAAGAACATGTTTTGTCGTTGCATGCAGACGCCAGGGGGAAGATTCAACGGAATGACAAACATCGGCCAACAACTATATGTGCAAGCATATGGGTTGAACCCATCTGTTGATAAGGCAACTGCTACAATCATGTTTGTGCCGGCTTTCTCGGGATACTTCTCAATGAATTTCTGCCATGCAACACCATCAGACGGATGTACCATCTTCTCAGGGCGATACCTCTTCCATCTATCGGCCATCTCATTTGTTGGGCAGATTCGTTGGTCATAAAAAGCCGTTGGATCCTCGGTAGGAATGGAAGATACCGAAGGACCTTTTTGGCTACTGTGAGCTGCGTCTTCTGACCATCACCGTTGTCGACCTCCATAAACCTAGAGGACTTGCACTTGAGACAGTATTTTTCACCGATGTGTTCTTTTCTAAATAACATGCAGCCCTTTGGACAAACATCTATCGGCGTATATTCCATCTTAAGTGAACTGAGGATTTTTTCGACTCGTACATGTTCTTTGGCAGAATATGTGACTCCGGTAGAAGAGGGGCAATAACATGCAGGAATGCATCAAAGCAATTAATGCTTACATGATACTGGGACTTGACAGCCATTAGGCGACTTATGGAATGAAGTTGAGAAACCTTTGTATGGGCGTGGAGGGTTTTCTGCGAGGCAAATAAAGTATCATAGAACTCCTTTGTGCTCTTGTCCACCTCCCCATCTGCATCTTCAGTTGGAATTTCAGGTGCACGTACATTAGCGAATTGATCTAGCATTCTATCAACCCCAGTATCAAAAGCTGTTGATGCCTCCTCGGTGCGCTGCCACGCGACCTTCTTCCCTCGAGATGCACGCTCGCCATGCAAAGTCCAACGATGGTAGTCTGGCATAAACCTAGACTTGGCAAGGTGAAAACCCATGTCTTCCTTTGTTTGGCGACGCTGGTTTTTGCAACATTTGCACGGGCACCAAGTTAACCCAGGGTTTTTAGCAAATGCAAACTCCAGAAACTCTAAGGTCTTAGTCAGCCATTCATCGGTCATCTGACTCGCACCGGCTCGGCCACTATACATCCAATCACGATCCTCCATCTGTAAACTGATTAATGCAGACATATATTTAACAAAAAGATTCAAGCATCATTAATTTAATTATTCACATAACTATAGATTTTACGCGTTGAATGCACTCACCTATATCTACTAGGTAAAGCTAAGGCCATCCCACCCGAGTATATGTAGCTTGTGTTCGTTTCCATGTCCTACTCCAATCCAAGACAGAATTTCGGCAGCACCTCCCCGCTGCTCTCCCAATACACGTCTCGACAAAGTTTCGAGAGATTGTGTATCCGGAGAACAACATGGGAGGCGCCCCCGAAATTCTGTCTCAGATAGGAGTAGAACATGGAAACGAACACAAGCTACACATACTCGAGCTGTCCAAAACGTGGACAATTCGAAACGGCCACGGTTATAAAAGATATAGCTCTTTGTATATAAATATATACCCTGGACAAGGTGTATACATAAATATATACAAACAGCTCTTTATATATAAACATATACCCTTGACAAGGTGTATACATAAATATATATAAAGAGTTTCATCTTTATAACTATAACCCTTCCGAACGGGAGACTCCTAGGGTTACGCGACTTGTTTGGTGAGCTACAAAATAATGCAACCTAGTAAGAGGAGCGGAAGAGCGTCATTACCCTCGAAGCGTGACCGACGAAAAGACAGGGGAAGCTAGCTCCTGCCCGAGCCCTGCCCTACAACGACGCTCCCGTCGTCAACCTCGCTGCATATCCTACACATATTAGCACAAATACAATTAATAACTAACAAATAACAATGACTAATTAAGAAAATATTAACTAACCCTAACAAGCAACTCTCCTAACTAATTAACAACTAATTCTAAACTGAATCAACCACTACCCTAACTGACTACTAACCGAATCACCCTAGCTAACTACCAGTATCAATTTCAACAACAAATAAACTAACCCTAGCAAGAGTAGCAGTACCAGTGGGAGGAGGAACTCGGGCTGGAGGGCTCGGCCTGGAGCAGGAGGACGGCGCAGCGAGCAGAAGGTGGCAGTGGCGGAGGAGGAGGAGCTCGGGAGCGGCGACCGCGGCCAGGGAGCAGAAGGAGCTCGGGCGGCTCAGGCCAGGGAGCAGGAGGACCTCGGGCCAGGCCAGGGAGCAGGAGGATCTCGTGGCCAAGGAGCAGGACGAGCTCGACGTCAATGGCGAAACCCTAGCCGCCTTCCATGGCTCGGCGGCGGACGGCACGACGGCGAAACGCGGGTGAAGAAGGGCGAGCGGAGCAGGAGAGGGTGGTGGGAGGAGAGGGAGGGCGGTGGGAGGAGAGGGAGGGCGGCGGCCTGAGCAGGAGAGGGTGGCGGGCGGCGGCGGGCGGCGCGGGTGCGGAAGAAAACAGGGCGCGATTGGGCGATTTTGGGTGGACGATGGGGGAAATTTTCACTAAGTCCCCGCGTGAACTTCGCCGAGTCCACCCTTCGCCGTGTTCCTTACTCGGCGAACTAATTTTTTCTGTTATTTATTTCTATCATTTCATCTTATATATTTTTTTATAATACATTTAATTAAAAAAACACATTTAATATAAAAGAACACAGAATTTGATTTAACGTTAACACATAACGAGCACATTCTGGAACCGCCGATACATAATTGACTAACAAACAAGTAAACATGCATGTAGAACAAATTACAACAATCACGAACAACTAACAAATTTCTCCACCCTATGCCATGTGTGTGCTGCCACCCTTGCCCTTTGACGAAGATTCTGCATTCTTGCCTTTGCCCTTGGACGAAGCTTCAGCTTTCTTGCTCAGTGCTTCAACCCTCCTTTCCTTTGACGACGGCATGAAATCGTCGTCATCATCGCTGTCAACTACCCAGAGACAGGAACGACCGTATGAATCACGGTCAGCTTCAGTTCGGTAGAACGGACTATTCGTAACTTTCCTGTTAAACTTATCTGCAAGGCTGAGCATTTCTGCACGAATTTGGAGCGGGGTCCTATACGGAAACCCATCGCGGCATAGCTTCGCCCCGAGCGAAGCGAGATGACTCTCAGTGTGCAAAATTTCTTCAATTGGAACTACCCTACCATCTACCTTCAAATTGCTCGAAAGCCTAGCGAGATGCTCAGATGCGGAAATTTGAAACCCGGACACACACTTCTCGCAAGGACCAATACACACCATGCTTGCGCTCAAGTGAGTACCATGCCTACCTTCGACTGGGTTGTATAGAACTACCGGTGGCGGCATTTGGCGGGAAACGGTGGCGGGAACAATAGCGGGAAATATTTGGGCGGGAAACGGTGGCGGGAAATATTTGGGCGGGAAACGGCTTAGAAGCGCATGAAGGAAACACACGATCCGTGTGCTTCTTCCGGATCCAACGGCTCATCAGCGCTCGAAAGAAACACACCGCTGATCCAACGGCTGACAAGCGCGCGAAGGAAACACACGATCCGTGTGCTTCTTCCGGATCCAACGGCTCACCAGCGCTCGAAAGAAACACACCGCTGATCCAACGGCTGACAAGCGCACGAAGGAAACACATGATCCGTGTGCTTCTTCCGGATCCAACGGCTCACCAGCGCTCGAAAGAAACACACCGCTGATCCAACGGCGGACAAGCGCACGAAGGAAACACACGATTCGTGTGCTTCTTCCTGATTGGGCACACTACAGCTCACAAGTCCTGAAAAGAAACACACACCGCTTCCCGCCTCCGTCTTCCCGCCATTTCTCACTATATATGTAGTCATGGCCTCCATTGGCATATCACATCTAAACTCATATCTGCAACCTCATCACTCTCCCATGGCTTCCACCGTACCCACTCTAACCTACTCGGAGGCGGAAGCGCTTTGCGCCTCGAACTACCCCTGCCCACCCGGCTACGACGTCCCCACCGGCTGGAGGCTGAGCACCGGAGGCGTGCCGGTCCCTCCTATCCCTCAAGGTTTGGCGCGCCGGGCGGCCATCACGAACCACTACTACCTCGAGCTCACTCCGGAGCAGCGGATGGATTCCCGCTGGCATCCAGACTATCGCCCAACTTGGGACGCCTTCTTCATCGAAAGGCGTGAGAAGGCGCTCGCCAGGTACGAGAAGGACCGCCCGCGTCCTTCGAACTTCAACGAGGCCGGCCGTCGGCTGTGGTGGGCCGGCTGGACTCTCAAGAGGGTCATGGACTACATCACGGCCGGCGATAACCCCCGCCTGCGCTACCCTCAATTACAGTCCAGGAGACAACCCCCGTCAACGACTACATCACGGCTGTCCGACGACAGCGACGACGACGGCGACTACGACGACTACACCCACGAGTATTATAGGCCTAGGCAAGAGTATGACTAACCTGAGCCACATCATTGGTTAGGACAAAATGGTTTGTTGTCATTCGTCTATGTACCCAAGTTTGTTGTCATTCGTCTATGTACCCAAAGTTTGTTATCATTCTTCTATGTACCCAAGTTTGTGGTCATTCGTCTATGTACCCAAGTTTGTTGTTATTCGTCTACGTACCCAAATTTGTTGTCATTTGTCTATGTACCCAAGTTTGTTGTCATTTGTCTATGTACCCAAGTTTGTTGCATTCAGTGTCGGGCATAGCTAGGGAACCCAAATATTTTGTGTTTGAGCACAAGGTAGAATATATGAGTGAGTAACCTGGGAAACAAAACACACGGTTTCTCCTAGCTACAGCCCGACACTGATTCACGGTCGAATGTCGTTGCATTCAGTGTCGGGCATAGCTAGGGAACCCGAATGTTTTGTGTTTGAGCACAAGGTAGAATATATGAGTGAGTAACCTGGGAAACAAAACACACGGTTTCTCCTAGCTACAGCCCGACACTGATTCACGGTCGAATGTCGTTGCATTCACGGTCGGGCATAGCTAGGGAACCCGAATGTTTTGTGTTTGAGCACAAGGTAGAATATATGAGTGAGTAACCTGGGAAACAAAACACACGGTTTCTCCTATCTACAGCCCGACACTGATTCACGGTCGAATGTCGTTGCATTCAGTGTCGGGTATAGCTAGGGAAACCGAATGTTTTGTGTTTGAGCACAAGGTAGAATATATGAGTGAGTAACCTGGGAAACAAAACACACGGTTTCCCCTAGCTACAGCCCTACAGTGATTCACGGTCGAATGCCGTTGCATTCACTGTAGGACGTAGCTAGGGAACCCGAATGTTTTGTGTTTTAGCACAAGCTAGAATGAGTGAGTAACCTGTGTGAGAGGTGCAGTATTTATAGGCGTCCTTAGGGCTGAGAAACTGGCGCCAAAATAGCAGGCGCCGGAGAGGGGAAAGAGCGGGAAAAATGCACGGTTCGCCGAGAATCACACTCGGCGAAGATAGCCACTCGGTGAAGAATTGGCGCGGAACTAAAATTTCTATCCCGCCCATGCCTTCGCCGGGTGCCATCCACCGACAAACTCGGCAAAGTGGATTCAGTTTGCGCGGCAACCAAATTTTTTTTCGCGCGTTTTTCTTCGCCGAGTGCCTTCCACCGACACGCTCGGCGAACTTTTTTGGAAAAGGCGCCAAATCTCAGTATTTTCCCGCGCACATTTTACCGAGTGCGGTACTCGGCGAAGAAAAGTCTTGCTCAATTTTTTTTCCCGGCCACATCTTCGCCGGGTGCGACACTCGGCGAACTGCACGCATCGCCGCGCAAAGGTGGGACCCAACGGCAGGCCCACGTGGTCGTCCATTTCGCCGAGATCAGCTCTTTGCCGAGTGTATTTTGTGATCTTTGTCGAGACGTGTTGCTTCGCCGAGCGCTTTTTACACGCTATCCCGGCGAACGTTCTGTTTGCCGAGTCTCCTCTGCTTCGCCGAGCGGCTTCTGCGCGGCGTCGGCTTAGACCTTCGTCGCCGAGTGACCCCGACATTTTGCACTCGGCAAAGCCGAGACCACTCGGCAGAGAGCGATTTTCCAGTAGTGACTGGAAAATGAAGGTTCTTTCTGATTCACTACTGTCACACAATGACACTTCTAAATACCTAAATATTGTCCTTTATAGTCAAATGAACCATTCAGTGAGCTTGACAAGGATATTGGTACTCCATTGACATGTATCTGGTTATGTGCTTTCAATTTATATATTAGTTGAGGTGAAGTGAGAGTTACGAGAGATGGTAACTGCTCAATACGTAAATATTTAAGTTAGCAACTCTTCCTTTTCCCTACATGTTTCTCTTATAATATTCTTTATCCTACATGAGCGGGTTACTATTATTGCACTGCCTTTTTAACTCTGAAGTGCATAGTTTTCATGTTCTTCTTTTAATGGACGGACAGTATTGTTAGCTAGGTATTCATTTGCATGTACAATATAAACTTCTTTGCAACTTTTTCTGTTATTTGATATGTCATCCCAACTGGTTTGGGGGATTAAATTTCAGTAACTTGTACCGATATCATCATGTATATATTAAGGCCGGGAACAACAACGTCCTACAAGATACAACTGATAAACTGATCAATTACATGTGGATGTTAGGTTGAACTATACCATCAAGTTTCTGTGCAGAAAACTAATAAATTTTTAGCATGCATAAAGAAAACAAAATGGGGAGTTAAAGAAGGCATTATCAGTCTTTTGAAAAAGGAGCAAGACAATCGGGCACCATTTGACATTATGGTCGAGTTTTTGGATTTTTTTTTTTTTGACAGGGCGAGTTTTTGGATATTGTATGCTTTTTTCGACGTGCATTGCGTGCAACATTACTAGTACCTTGAAACCGAAAATCATGGCAGAGCCGATCGAGACAAAGCATGAACAACTCATAAAAAGATCTGATTTTATTATTTTCCATCATTTCCAACCAGGCAATTAACAGATCATCATGCACATGCAGGGAATTAAGCCATTCGAGGCATACAAACAAAGCGTTACCGCGTTGATTAAGGGTACAGCTCAATGAGGGCCATGGTCCCCAGCACGGGCCTCGTCTCCCAGCGGCTGAACCCGGCGCCCACGAATATCTTGCGCCACTCACCCTCGTCACGCTCCTTCCCCGCCGTCATCACCATCATCAGCAGGTCGAACACCACCTGGGCCCAGGGCCGGTCCTGAGGGGGGGCTGGAGGGGCGGCCGCCCCGGGTCCAGAAAAATTAGGGGCCCCTCCCACGTATGTGCTGTGTATTAGGCTCATTATCATTTTAGCCTCTTTCGGCGACTGGTAGTAGCAGTTTTTCTAGATGGGCCTGGTGTTTACCGCATGGAGAGGAGAGGCAAGGGCCCTTGGCGTACGTCGGTACGTGATCCTGATTCCTGAAGCGAGTCTTTTTGTGCCTATTCGTGAATCCTGAGGCCGTCCCAAATTTCCTGATCGGAAACTCTTCCTCTCGGACTCTCGTCCCTCTTGTCTTTGTGCCGCCGCCGCTTTGTTGATTATTACGATTCATTCCGTCGATCGTCCAAGCGGCCGTCCGCAGGCGATCCAAGATCTGACAGAAACCACAGAAGGTAGGAATCGATGAATCCTAATTTTTTGATATTCCCTAATTTTGACGTACAGCTAGTCTATAGCTCTATGCCCCCCTAATCTAAGTTACTACTTGTTTTTCATATCTTCAGCATGTCTATGACGCTAGAAAGCTACCATCCGATAGTCAGAAAAAGAATAATAAATCGAGTTGAGAAGTTGTTACCATCAGTGAGAGGATCTATAAATTTCTAAAGAGTAACACAGGACATATTACCAGAGAAGGTGCCTATTAGAAAATAAATTTACGAGGTAACATCACATTTTATGATATGAATATTGCTTTTTGATACAATTTAATTGTTGATGATAACAATACATATTAAATATATAGGTTATTATATTGATAATTCCGTCGATAGCGAGACGTTTGTGATGACTTCGTCAATTTTAAGATCCGACCCACCCGCTCAATCTTGCAGACGTGCTCATACATGTAGGGCGTGCAGGCGTTCTTATATTTGAATGTATATGCGAGCGTCTCCGTTTAAACTGTGTTTCCAAAAAAAATGCTGCATCGAGGGCCCCAAATTTTAGTTTCGCCCCGGGCCCCTGAAATCTCAGGACCGGGCCTGCCTGGGCCTCGTAGTACGCCGCCGCCTTGGTCTTGGTCGACCCGACCACCATGTCCACGATGATCACCTTGCCCCCGGTCTCGGCCGGGATCGCCTTCCTGCACTGCTTCAGGATCTTCACGCAGTCCTCGTCGTCCCAGTCGTGCAGCACGTACTGCAATCATCAATGGCCATCCAAAATGTTAAGGACGGAGTAGATCATAATGAAGTTTAACCAAGGAGAAGAAACTTAAGGTGTTGGACCTTGAGGAACACGGCGTCTGCCTTCGGGATGGAGCTCATCATGTCTCCCGCGACGTATTCGACCACGCCGTCGGCCGGGACGGAGTCGATCACGTTGGGGAGGTCCAGGACGGAGCACTTGATGCCCGGAAAAGCCCCGGCGATGGCTCGCGCCGCCGTGCCCGTCCCGCCGGCGACGTCGACCAGCGAGTTCACCCCGTCGAACGCGTCGCCGCAGTTGCCGACGACGAAGTCCATCGCGAACCGGGTGTCGGCCGCCATGCCGGCGTTGAAGAGCCGGCTGATCTTCGGGTCACGGGCGCAGACCGTCCACGGGTCCGTCCCGTGAGCCGTCTTGAACGGCATCTCGGCCGAGGCGTCGTCGCTCGCGAACCACTCGGGGAGGTGCATCGCCGCCGTGACGTGGTACCTGCTGGTCTGCGAGAGCACGAACGGGGACAGGTCCGTGCTGCCGCCGTCCACGAGGAGGCGCGAAAGCGGCGTGAGGCGGTAGGTTGCGGCCGCCGCGCCGCCGTTTGCGCACTCGTCACCTGCTGTTGGGACGACATCGGCCGTGAAGATACCTGTCGCGGCGAGGTACCTCATGAGGCGGGGGAAGTAGGGCTTCTTGCTCTCGGGTATTGGGAGCGCAGCGAGCAGGTCGGGCAGCGAGGCGGCGCCGCCGCAGCTGTGGATAGCGTTGGGGATCCCGAGGTTGATGGCGCACTCCAGCGCCATGGATTTGAGGTAGCCGAAGGTGAGGTTCCAAAGCTCGGCGTGCGCCTGCAGAACCTCATCGCTGTAAGAGGCTGCCATCAGGGCCGGTCCTGAGGGGGGGCTGGAGGGGCGGCCGCCCCGGGTCCAGAAAAATTAGGGGCCCCTCCCACGTATGTGCTGTGTATTAGGCTCATTATCATTTTAGCCTCTTTCGGCGACTGGTAGTAGCAGTTTTTCTAGATGGGCCTGGTGTTTACCGCATGGAGAGGAGAGGCAAGGGCCCTTGGCGTACGTCGGTACGTGATCCTGATTCCTGAAGCGAGTCTTTTTGTGCCTATTCGTGAATCCTGAGGCCGTCCCAAATTTCCTGATCGGAAACTCTTCCTCTCGGACTCTCGTCCCTCTTGTCTTTGTGCCGCCGCCGCTTTGTTGATTATTACGATTCATTCCGTCGATCGTCCAAGCGGCCGTCCGCAGGCGATCCAAGATCTGACAGAAACCACAGAAGGTAGGAATCGATGAATCCTAATTTTTTGATATTCCCTAATTTTGACGTACAGCTAGTCTATAGCTCTATGCCCCCCTAATCTAAGTTACTACTTGTTTTTCATATCTTCAGCATGTCTATGACGCTAGAAAGCTACCATCCGATAGTCAGAAAAAGAATAATAAATCGAGTTGAGAAGTTGTTACCATCAGTGAGAGGATCTATAAATTTCTAAAGAGTAACACAGGACATATTACCAGAGAAGGTGCCTATTAGAAAATAAATTTACGAGGTAACATCACATTTTATGATATGAATATTGCTTTTTGATACAATTTAATTGTTGATGATAACAATACATATTAAATATATAGGTTATTATATTGATAATTCCGTCGATAGCGAGACGTTTGTGATGACTTCATCAATTTTAAGATCCGACCCACCCGCTCAATCTTGCAGACGTGCTCATACATGTAGGGCGTGCAGGCGTTCTTATATTTGAATGTATATGCGAGCGTCTCCGTTTAAACTGTGTTTCCAAAAAAAATGCTGCATCGAGGGCCCCAAATTTTAGTTTCGCCCCGGGCCCCTGAAATCTCAGGACCGGGCCTGGCTGCCATTGGCACGGACTTGTGGTTTTCGGCCATGGTGATTCGCTAGCTGCTGGTGCAAGTTCTCAGCTCAAGGGTGGCGAGGCCAACATTTATAGGCTCGGAGAACCTCCTAGCTCAGAATAGTGCTGCCCACCAGCTGGTGTGCCACGTTGATTAATAAGGACAATATTTACCAAGCTGGATAAATAACGACACCATTTACTACCAAGCTGGCTCATACTCTACTATCCTAAGATTCCTGCAACCTCAGCTCTTCACTTCTCACCTATCCGCTCTTGGCACGTGGATGGGTGGCATGGACGTGTCTACATCTTACTGGTTGAGAGTCTCTAGCAGGTCCACTTCTTGTCTGTACTAGACTGCTTTGACCTATCTATTTTTGGTCTTCCCGTTTGCTTCTTGCCTATGCCTTTGCGGTTTTGCTGGTGCTCTTTGAAGCGCTACTTCTTTGCTTCCACCGGCTTGCAACCGGTTTCCAGTTTGCTTCCGGTTACTCCTCTTGGTGTGCTTGGTTGCCGGTGCTTTTCCGGTTACTTCGTTGCCTGTGCTGACGTGGATATATTTTATAGTTTCGTTTGTGCGTCTGCCTATGTTCGATGTATTTGCTTTTAAAGTTTACTGTGCTTCTGTCCTATATGAACTTCTGGTTGGCTGTTTGTTTTTGCCTATTCTTCTTAATAATGGACTCTGGACCCACCTCCAATCAATGAGCACAAGCATATCATGCAAGTTTACCTCCAATTCTTGAGCACAAACATATCACGGTAGATCATCCTTGCATCTTTCTCTCGTCTCTTTTCTCAGGAACATTGGAGGACACGGCGACGACTCCATCCGTGGTCGCCATGAGAGAAAGAGGTTTCGTTACTTAGCGCGCACCTCCGCCTCCATAGTTGAGCCTCCACATACCTCAGCTGCACTCAGGCCGCCGCCTACCCCCACACCCTTCCTTGCCCGAGCTCTCTTCTGGCGTGAACTCCCCTTGGCGGAGCTCCACCCTGGCGGGCGGCCGTGGTGTAGGTCGGTTTCTCCGGCATCGCGGTCGTTGCTGATGCTTTGGACGGTGGTCCCAACACCATCGGCTGGTTCATCATGTGCTTGCTTGGTTTTGGAAGCCGTCTCGCCTCCACCGTGGTCGGCGGTCGTGGAGTGGGTCGGTTCCTCCACCGGTGTCGCGGTCGTCGCTGAAGCTTTCGACGGCGTCCCCAGCACCGACGACTGGTTTATCGCGTGCGCGCTCGCTGCTTTCTCTGTAAGGCGGTCGTGGTGTGGGTCGGTTCCTCCACCGGCGTCGTGGCCGTCGCTAAGTCTTTCGACGGCGGCCCCAACACCGACGGCTGGTCTATCGCGTGCGCACTCGCTGCTTGCTCTGTATTGGAAGCCGTCCACGGCGCCCACCGGCTGCTAATCGTCAGCGTTAAGGTCCTCCTTCTCTTCAGTTTTTCTTGATTATTTATTTGTTTTGATCAAAGGCTGGCGTATCAAATTATAAGGTGTAATTACACTAGTAGGGAAACCCCTACCGTTGGCGATTTTTTTTAGCCTACCACTGGCGAATTCGGGTTCGCCAGTACAAAATGGCCAATGGTAGTTGCTACCGCTGGCCGTCCCCGTGTCACCAGTGGTACGAAACTGTACCGCTGGCGAACACAGTTTCCCACCACCAGCGGTAGGTTCGCGCAGCGCTGGCGGTGCGCAAGACCGCCAGCGGTACGTCCTCCGCTCGCCAACGGTACAGATGCGTGGGAGGAGCTTGACCGCCAGCGGTAGTTTACAGGTTCGCAAGCGGTATATTCCTGCCGCTGTAAGAGGCTGCCATTGGCACGGTCTGGTGGTTTTCAGCCATGGTGATTTGTAGCTGCTAGCTGGTGCAAGTGCTGGGCTCAAGGGTGGCGAGGCTAACATTTATAGGCTCGGAGAACCTCGGAGTCCACGACCTGGCGCGTCCACGGCGTGGCATGCCGCGCTCCATTACTTGATGCGCCACCTGTCAGGATAGTGCTGTACTGCTGTCTAGCTGGTGTGCCACACGTTGATTAATTAAGGACAACATTTCCCAGCCTGGAAAATGCTGTGACTCGTCTGATTATGGCACTGCTTTATTTGCTAAATAAGGACAACAAATTTGTTAAGCTGGAGCATGCAGTCTTGTTCATGACACACTTTTATTTCCCAAATAAGAACATCATTTGCCAAGCTGGAAAGAATATAATCTTACTTCAGAAATTCCAAAAGAAAGTAAGATTCTAGGTACCGTGTATTTACATTTTTTGTTTGTGAAATCACAAGTTCACTTGTGACTACCAACATTGTCGCACTTGGCAAATGATGTTCACTTGTAACATTTTTTTCCCGTGGCAGCACTCGCCTAATGCCACAATTTGGTTTGTGGAGATAGATTTAATGCAACATTCGAAAAAAACGTGGCGACTGATAGCTCGTGGCGATAGACATTTGTGGCGACAACGTATGCCAACGACGCTCGTTTCGTGGCGCATATATACTAGTCCGTGGCAATAGTCAATCGTGGCAAGAAAGTATAACAACAATCCTTTTTTTCGTGGCATTAGGCATTTTGCCACGAACTGCTAAGCTTGTGGCATTAACTTATGGCAACAAACATTCCAATCGTCGTAATAGGAAATTGCAACATACTCATTTTGGTGGTGATAAATAGTTATCACAACGGGAAAAATGTTTGTAGCGAGAAATTATTGCGACAGTTTAAACTTTTTGTGGCGATACTCTATTTCAACAAAACTTAATCTGGTGGCACCAAACAGTTATCGCAAACGAAAGTGGGTTGTGGTAATAGCCTATTGTAACAAAAAAAAAAATACAAGCATTCAATTACAATATTCAAAACCATACGTATAATATGTAGATTAATAAAAATCATAATTACCATGGCAAATATCCATCAAATGAAACTCAACTACAATTTAGCCATCCTAATTAAGTACCAAGACTAAACTGTCTGTATCTAGAGTCCAGTCCAGCTAGTTCCTTGGGTCCTAGTCACCGCCATGATCCAGCCGATCGATCGCCACAGTCGTGATCCAACATCGTCTCTGCTCCAGCATATGGCTCATCCCTCGCACTCCGGCGTCTGGCCGCCAAGCACCACATCCCATCTGCTCCAGCTCAGTGTATCCAACTGCTTCCACACCAGCACCCCATCATCAAGCACCGCGCTGCCATAATAGAATCGACCAACAAGGGAGAGTGAGCACTGAGTAGTGAATCGACCAAAAATAGGGTAAGCAATGATAATGGTCTGCATAATTTCAGACCATAATTTAGATGAAATCGGTGCTGACTTTCCGATGCCTAATTCAAGGGAATGAATAGTGCAATATCAATATAAGGAGTTTCTTCAGATAGAGCGAACATCACAAAATTCACAATGCATAGTCGTACTCCACATAAATAGTGAAAAACTCAGTTAGCAAGATGAATGTACCCTTCATTAAAAAAAAATACAGTAAAAAAAGTGTACCTTCAGTGACCGTACCTCATGCTTTAACTTACTGTTTTTCTGAACCAGTCTCGTAGGTGTCCTGTAGTTCAACAATGCACGGTCATTATTTACTTGCAGCTAACAAATGATGAGTGGCATAAAATTCGAACCACACCTATATGCTACAGCAGTATATGCTACTCTGAAATTAATGGACATGGTAACTAATATGTGGTACTAGAGGGAAGTAGCTTTTCCTGAGAATAACACTTGTGTGGTACTGATTATCCCAGGTCCAGAAGTGCAATCGATTACTTGATAAGAGGCTTATGTTCATGTCTAGATATAAGGTCATTGTTTACAGGAGAAAAATTCACGTACGGTCACTGAACTTTTCTGGTCGTTGCAAAACTAGCAAGGAACTCACGGAATGCTATTTTCGGGTGCTGGAACTTGTTCCGTCTGTGCACATACGGTCACTGCGACCGTTTGCGTACGTATTTCGACGATGTGGCACGCCACGTCAGCGTATGAGGGGCGGCGGGAGGCATAAGACTGTTAGGCGAGGGGGTTTCTGCAAAATGCCGTCAGGACAAATATTCCTGCCGACCAGGTCCATCGCGACGCTTCGGTTCTTTCCTGTTCCAGGACAGAGGAGGAAAGGCAAGAGAGGCGGAGAAGACGGCGATCAGCTAGGGTTTCGGCGGCGGCGTCAACGGCTGCGGCCGGCGCGCCCGGCGGCGGCACAAACCTTGAAGCATGGCTCCGCGGCAGCGGAACGACGACGAGCCGCCCCCAGTTTACGGTTCGTTCTCGAGTCCTCCGCCCTGAAATTCTTGCTTCTCCTCTGCAATGTTCGTTGTCGTGTAGAACTGTATGAGATCTCGAACTGTATGTTCAGCTAGGTTTGTACGTGGTTTCTTGTGGTTACATGAGGTGGTAGGGTTTTGGTGTCTGTTGTAGAAGAAAAGGGCGGGTTTTTTGGGTGCTCTGTTTGTGTGCTTCCGTGGGGAAAAGGGCGGTTTTTGGTGTCTGTCTGGGTGTTAACTGAATTTATGAACAGTAAAAGTGTTAACTGAATGTTCACTAGTGTTAACTGAATATTCACATGTGTACTCAATTGTAGGAGATGAAGATCGAGATTTGTTTACTCTCGCTGTCAGTTATGGGGGTTTTTCCTTGGAGAAGGCACTGATAAGGCATACATCGGTGGCTCAGTGAAGTGGTTTGATTACTATGACAGAGGCTACTAGTGGTTGAACAGTATTCAGCAGATAATGTGGGATTTAGGCTTTGATTATGCCGGGAGAGCAAGGGCCTACTAGTGTCTTCCTGGCTTTGAAATGATGCACAATGGACTGACAGAGATAACATCATCGAAGGACACTGAAAACATGGCATGTGCAGTAACTCTTGGGAACAATGTGTTGTGCATGTATGTAGATACTGATAACAGCATTGAGCAGAGCCAGGGAGGAGGGCAAGTTGTTGATGATGTTGTGATGCAACCAAGGGCAGAGTTGCCACATGTTATTAGTCCACTAAAGCCAGAATTTGAGCAGGCATGTAATGCTGCAGGCAGGGAGAGAATTAAGAGGAGGCTGTCAGTTGATGGTGGATTCGACTGTGAATCTAGTGAAGATGAAGACTACGAGCCAGAGATTGTTGATAGTGATCATCACATATCAGAAGATGATGCTGACTTGTATGATGAGAACTTGGACCAGAGAGATGTGAAAGAGAAGAAAGAAGCTGACTGTGTGGAGGATTCTGAAGAAGATGACCTACAATTGCCTGATTCAGAAGATGATGAGGAAGTCAGACTGAAATTCAAGCACTTTGGACCAGAGGACATGTTGAATCCAACATTCCAAGTTGGTCAAGTATTTGGTTCAGTTGAGTTGCTTAGAAAGGCAATCAGTGAGTACACTTGTCAAAGTAGGCGTGGTATAACCCTACCAGTCAATGACCAGCAGAGGGTAGGTGCTAGGTGTGTAGAAAATTGTACCTGGTCCATGTGGGCGTCCTATGATAACAGGAGCAAGTGTTTCATGATAAAGAAACTGAATGATGTGCATACTTGTGAGAAGAGGTGGAAAATCAGGGCTTTCAGCTATAAATTCATTGCTCAAAAATACATTGACACAATTAGAGCAGATGAGAAGATCAGTTTGAAGAACTTATGCATGCTAGTGCAGAAGGATTGGAATATAACAGTGTCTAAACCGAAACTTGGTAGAGCAAGGAAGTATGCACAGAGGCTGATATATGGAGATGAAGATGCTCAATACAGCAAGCTGTGGGATTTTGCACATGAGCTGAGGAGGTCAAATCCAGGCAGCACATTCTTTGTTGGACTGGCAGAAGAAGGAAGGTTTAAACGCTGTTTCTTCAGCTTTGATGCAATGAAAAGAGGATTTATAGAAGGTTGCAGGCCAGTTATTTGCCTAGATGGATGTCACCTGAAGACCAACGCTGGTGATGTTTTACTAACAGCCGTTGGAGTTGATCCAAATGAATGTATCTATCCATTTGCCTTTGTTGTGGTTGCAATTGAAGACACAGACAGCTGGAAATGGTTCATGTCCACACTGAAGAGGGACCTCGGAATTGATGACACATCACTCTGGACAATAATTTCAGATAAGCAAAAGGTACTGCATTTGCATCATCTAAACTTCAGTTCTGAATTATTTGCAATCACTACTGTTTGAAATACTGATTACAAGTTCTGAATTGTGCAGGGCTTGATTGCAGCTGTGAAGCATTTCTTTCCCCATGCAGAACACAGATTCTGTGTGAGGCATCTCTGGCAGAATTTCAATCAACAGTTTCGAGGTGAGGTACTGAAAAACCAGCTCTGGAAGATAGCAAGATGCACGCAAGTGGTAAGATACAATGAAGCCATGGAGGAGATGAAGCTCATCAACATAGAGGCTTACAAGTGGCTTGAAGAAATTCCACCTAACCAGTGGGTAAAAGTTTTCAAAATGATTGGCCTAAGTGTGATCTTTTGCTGAACAAGATTTCTGAGGTCTTCAATAAGTAAGTGCTTAAATCTCTATTGTTCAATGTGTTTACATTTCTATGCAATTGCTTATATCTCTATTGTTGAATGTGTTTATATCTCTTTTGTTCAATGTGTAGGTACATTTTAGAGGCACGCGAGCTTCCAATCATTTCCATGATTAAAAGGATCTTCAACCAACTTAGCACACGACTAAGAACAAAAAGGGAGGAGTTGGAGTCATTCACAGACCCATATGTCCCAAAGTGCAGAAGCAACTTGACAAATACATTGATTTGGCGAACAATTGTTTTATATCCAATTCTGCTGGAGCTGGTGTTTATCTTGTTGATAGTTGTGGTAGGGATTACATTGTGGAGCTGTTGAACAACTCTTGCAGCTGTCAGAGAAGGAATTTGACAGGTATACCTTGCCATCATGCAATTGCTTGCATGAGGCAAGAGGAAATCAATCCAGCAGGTCGTGTGCATCCTTGCTACTCTGTGCAAACTTATAGAAAGGTGTATGCTCACATCCTCATGCCATTAAGAGATCAGTCCGAGTGGGATAGGATTGTCAACTGCCCTACCATTGGTCCTCCAAAATATGACAAGAAAGTGGGACGAAAGAAGAAAAACAGAAGGAAGCAACCTGAAGAGAAAGCAACCAGTGCTGGAGTTCAGATGTCAAAGCATGGAACAATAATCCACTGCAGCATTGTGGTCAAAGTGGGCACAACAGAGGTGGTTGTCCAGCCTTTAAAGCAGGAATGGCACCAAAAAACAAGCAAGGAAGAGAGGAAAGGCAGTTATAGTTGAGTCTGATGATGAAGCACAACCTGTAATTACTCAGGTATTTTCTTGTTCTATTTGAACCTACAGCACAGCCTGATGATGCAGCAAATTTACCTGGCTAACTTGAATTTCTTTCAGGAACAAGAATTTCAGATAAACAATCTGGAGAACAGAGCTACATATGCAAGTATGGAAGAAAGCATGCTGAATGTCATGCAACAAAATGTAAGCAACTCACTCAAAATATACTATGTCTTGTTAAAATTTTACTGCAATTCACTTTAGATATTGTCGTGCAGTTACCACCTCCTAGGGAAATAAGACACCCTGTGCCATTACCAGAGTCTGGTTTCGTTGCCCATGCAAGAGAAGCTGCTGGTACTGGACCATTAGTGCAAAATATTGCAATGCAGGCACAGGCAATGAAGCAAGAAAAGCTCAAAGAATTTCAGGCTAAAAAAGAAGCTGCAGAGTTAAAGAAGCTACAAGATGCAGAGAACAAAGTCCTGGAGAAGCAGGCTCTAGCTGCGGAGAAAGCTCTCAAAAGGAAAGAAGCTACAGAACAGAGAAAGATTGAAGCACAACTGAAGAGAGAACTTGATGCAGAGCAGAGGAGGAAGGTCCAAGAGGAGAAGAAGGCAGCCCAAGCAGCAGCCAAGGCAGCAAAGAGAATTGAGCTTGAGAAGAAGAGGGCAGAGCAAGCAGCAGCCAAAGCAGCTCAAGCAGAAGCAAGGGCAACTGCAGCACAAGCACAAGCAAATGGAAATGCTAGTGCTGGATCAAGTGCTGCCAAGTTTGTTTCATACCCAGGGAAGAAAGTTTCCATGTTCGACGAATTTAGGAAATGAATCATGTAGTTGCTGGTCATGTAATGGAGCATATGAACCCTATTTTGCTGTTATGGTGCAGTAGTTCTGGAGCACTAGTTGGTTTAAATGGTCATATAATATGGAGCATATGAACCATTTGATGCACTGTTTATTTTGGATATGAACCATTTGGTCATGTAATATGAACCATTTGGTCATGTAATATGAACCATTTAAATGGTCATGTAATCATGTAGCTGCTGATGCACTAGTTGGTTTAAATGGATCTATGTTCGTGGATGGTGATGAAAGATCTTCTTTTTATGATAATTGTGATGTCCAATTTGATCTATGTTCATATATGCTGTCGAATTTTTCAGCAATTTATTGATCTATGTTGCTTACATGTTGTGCAAACTGGTGTTTATTCAGTTCTGGAGCAGAGCACACAACACACACATAACAAACAACATAATTCATAACCATAATTCATGACAAACAAACATAACCATAATTCATAGTACCACATTACACACACATTGCTAGTTCATGCATAGCTAGGGGATACAACACACACACAAGCTCAAAGTAGCAGCTTACATAACACATTACACCAGTTGATGCATAGCTAGGGGACACGACACACACACACAAGCTCATGCATAGCCATGATCACCAGGCCCTGCACCATCCATCTTCCCGCGCCAGGTCATGAACTTGTGCCTGCGGCTCAGGTCGTGCTTTTCCGGCTCAGGGTGATAGCCATCAGTGAGCAATGGGCCACGGTCGATCACCTCTTTAACATGGACGAGCAGAGGATAATCCTGTGTGCGGTTCTCTGTTGGGGATCTTGGCGGCGAAGGTGATTCTACCTCGTCGTCGGAGCTAGGCTGCGGAGGAAGCGGAGGTGGTGCCGGTATGGTCACAGTGACACATTTGGGCACGGCGCAGGGGTCGCGCAGCCATGCCGACACCGGCAACACCCACTTGTAAATCACCGGCAACAGCTCGATCAGCTCGCCGTCCAGACCTGCAAGAACAAGGTTAACAGCCTGGGGCTTCCACGCGTCCTCTGGGTGGCCCTCGATGCTCAGCACACACTTGTAGTCGAACTTCCCCTGCGTACCACGCGACGTCCGGCACCACCGGCCCACACGCACGCGCTCAACGCCGCAACGCAGCAGCGGCGCCATTGCCACGACGCAGTGGCAGTCTTCAGCCAAGTCGAATCGGACGAAGCAGTGGTAGGGTGGGCATGCCGCCTCCACCGTCACCTTCGTGCGCGGGACGCCGCACTGCTCCTCCAGCACGGCCAGCACAGCAGCTGGCGGGGCGCGCCGCCCACCTTCCACGTTCATGAACACCGAGCGCCCGCGCAACTTCATCTCCTGCTCCACCATCCCCGCCGTGCGAGCGAGCACAATGCGGCCAGCCTGCGGTCACATGTCGGCCTCGCCGCGCCACATTGTCTCGAAGAAGTAGCTTCCGTCGCGGACGCGAGACCAAGGCTGCGCCGGCACGCCACCGCCGCCGACAACCGAACTCTCCGAGCTCTCGCTGCCGCCGCAATCCCCGCCGCCGGCCATCTCGCTCTCGATCTAGGGTTAGTGAACGAATGGGGAATGGGGAATTGGAGAAAGGAATGGAGAGTTTAATCTGGCGATGGCATTTTGCAGAAACCCCTCGCCTAACAGTCTTATGCCTCCCGCCGCCCCTTGATTGCTAGGCGTGCCTGCTCGTTGGGAGACCCCAAGAGGAAGGTTTGATGTAGTCTAGCAGCAAGTTTTCCCTCAGTATGAAACCAAGGTTTATCGAACCAGTAGGAGCAACAACTCTTCTGAAGGTTGTCAACAGCGAAATATGATGCGGCGCAACACCAGGGATTCCGGCGCTGACGTGGACCTGCACATAACACAATCAAAGTACTTTGCCCCAACGAAACAGTGAGGTTGTCAATCTCACGGCTTGCTGAAAACAAAGGATTAAACGTCTCGTGTGGAAAATGAGTTTAAATTGCAGCGAATGAAAAAGGAACAGTTTGCAGTTTGTGGTTTTTAATCAGTGTAAAAGAATGGACCGGGGTCCACAGTTCACTAGTGGTGTCTCTCCATAAAAGATAACTAACATGTTGGGTGAACAAATTACAGCTGGGCAATTGACAAATAGTGAGCGCATGACAATGCATATATATGACATGATGATTACTATGATATTTAATTGGGCATTACGACATAATACATAGACCGTTATCCAACAGCATCTATGACTAATAATCCACCGCCGGGTTGTCATCCGAGTCCCCCGTTGGTATTAAGTTGCAAGCAACGGATAATTGCATTAAGTAAAGCGCGTAATGTAAACAAACACATATGCCCGTGGACATAGCATCGTTAGGTTATCCCTAGTGGCAACAGCACATCCACAACCTTAGAACTTTCTGTCACTGTCCCAGATTAAACGGAGGCATGAACCCACTATCTAGCATAAATACTCTCTCTTGGAGTTACAAGCATCTACTTGGCCAAAGCATCTACGAGTAACGGAAAGCATGCAAGATCTTAAATAACATATAGATAGATTGATAATCAACTTGACATAATATTCAATATTCATCGGATCCCAGCAAACACAACATGTAGCATTACAATAATATGATCTTGATCATGTAGGGCAGCTCACAAGATCTAAACATGATGGCACAAAGTGGAGAGACAACCATCTAGCTACTGCTATGGACCCGTAGTCCAAGGATGAACTACTCACGCATCACTCCGGAGGCAGGCATGGCGATGTAGAAGCCTCCGGTGACGATTCCCCTCTCCGGCAGGGTGCCGGGAAGAGGTTCTGAACCCTCCCGAGCTAGGGTTGACGGCGGCGGCGTCTCTGGAACTTTTCGTGGATATTTGCTCAGGCTTAGGGTTTTCGCGTCGGGGGAATAAGTAGGCGAAAGGGCGGCGGCTGGACCCCCGAGGGGCCCACACCACCCAGGGCGCGGCAGGGGGGCCCGCGCCCTGGTGTGTGTGGCCCTGGTGGCCCTCCTCTGTTGCTCCTTCGCTCCGTCAGTGTGTTCTGGAAAAATAGGCACCCCCGTGTAGTTTCGTCCAATTCCGAGAATATTTCCAGACTAGCTTTTCTGGAATACAAAAACAGCAGAAAACAGGAACTGGCACTTCGGCATCTTGTTAATAGGTTAGTCCCAAAAAATGTATAAAAGTGATATAAAGTAGATGCAAAACATGTAGCAATTGGTATAAAACAAGCATGGAACATCAAAAATTATAGATACGTTTGAGACGTATCAGCATCCCCAAGCTTAGTTCCTACTCGTCCTCGAGTAGGTAAACGATAAAAACAAAATAATTTTTGAGGTGACATGCTACCATCATAATCTTGATCATATAATATTGCAAGGCACATGTAAATGAATGAAGTGATCCAAGTCAATGGTCTATAATTTGCTACCAAATAGATAATGAGTAAACAATGAATCACACAAGCTAAACGTTTTCATGAATAGTACTTTCGAGACAAGCATCAAACAGTTTTGCATAAGTGTTAACTCATAAAGCAATAGTTTCTAATAAAAGGTATTCAATCAACACAAAGGAAGAATTAGTTTCAGCATTTGCTTCAACTTTCAACATATTTATCTCATGGATATTGTCAACACAAAGTAGTATAACAAGTCCAATACATTGCATATAACGCATGTTGTAACAAAGTTGACACTAGTGTTTGCTTGTGGAAGACAGAAAGAATAGGAAAACTGACTCAACATAAAAGTAAAAGAAAGGCCCTTCGCAGAGGGAAGCAGGGATTAAATCATGTGCTAGAGCTTTTAGGTTTTTGAAAGCATATAGAGATTGCATAAAATATTTGATACTCCTCCCAACCTTGCTAACACAAGCCATGGCTAACCGAATCCTCGGGTGCCTTCCATCAATCACATACCATGGAGGAGTATCTATTTTTGAGAGGTGTTTGTTAATTGTCAACGAATGGTAGCGGGTGAGAACAGTATTCTACCTGTCAACGGACTTTTAAGAGCGGCTCCCATGAAGGACGTTATTTCTACCAGCAAGGCAGATCATCCCTCTTTCTCTTTGGTTTACACACATTCAGGTATTTCACTGTTTGTCATTGCTTACTGATGAATCAGGGCAAAAGTGTGAAGAGAATTAATTGGTTAAAGTTGTAATTAATTGGGACTGGGCACCCCGTTGCCAGCTCTTTTTGCAAGTTATTGGATAAGCGGATGTATATGCCACTAGTCCAGGTGTAAAAGTCCATTGACAAATAGAATAAAGAATAACCACACTAATTCCTCATGAGCTAGTAAACATTGACACAAAAAGGGAATAATAACATTTTGAATAATTTAAAGGTAGCACATGAAAAATTTACTTGGAGTGGCAAGGAAATACCACATATAGGTAGTTATGGTGGACACAAATGGCATGGATTTTGGCTCAAGGATTTGGATGCACGAGAAGCATTCCCTCTCAGTACAGAGTTTAGGCTAGCAAGGTTATGTAAGCAAACAAGAATATCAACCCGTACACCAAGTTTTATATGACAAACATATTGCAAACGTTATAAGACTTCATACCGTCTTCCTTGTTAACCAAACCCTGTTATTAGAAAATATCTAGACCTTAGAGATACCACCGATGCAAACCAAATTTTCAACAAGCTTTACGGTAGTTCTTCACTAATAGGCTTAACTCATGTGATGCACAATTTAATCATGATCTACTTGTTAACTCAAAACAATTGACAAGCATCAAGTTATCCATTTAGTGATCTACAAGATTAAGCAAGTTTTTCCTTATACCAATTACCACATGCAACATTTTCTGAACCAACCAAACACCAATCAATTTATTTCATCAACTCTCCAAACAAATATAAGTGAAGCAAGAGAGTACTTTCTACAAAAGAAAGCTAATAGCTCTGACAAGAGATACATGAAAACAAGAGCTAAAAGCTGAACAGCGCTAGATATGAATACTCAACAAATATAAGTGAAGAATAGGAGTATTCTCATGAAAAAGCGGAGCGTGTCTCTCTCCCAATCAAGAATGCTAGGGTCCAGTCAAGCTTTATTGAAAATAAAAGCAATACTGAAAATAAAAGCACACAGACGCTCCAAGAAAAGCACATATGATGTGAAAGAATTAAAATATAGTTTCACTAGAGATGACCTGATAATTTTGACGATGAAGAAGGGGATGCCTTGGGCATCCCCAAGCTTAGACGCTTGAGTCTTCTTGAAATATGCTGGGGAGATCCATGGGAGCCTCCCCAAGCTTAAGCTCTTCACTCTTCTTGATCCTATTATCATCCTTCTCTCTTGACCCTTGAAAACTTCCGTCACACCAAACTCAAAGTAAATCTCATTAGAGGGTTAGTACTCAAAAAATTTAATCCACTGGTTCTGTTGTGACACATTGCAAGAACTCAATAAAACATTAGCTACAGCCCTCCATTAGAGAGCCTTGCCTAAAGCCCACAAGAGACAATGCAAAAAACAGAGACAGAATCTGTCAAAACAGAACAGCCAGTAAAGATGAATTTTTTCGAGGCACTTACGACGCTCAGATCAAAAAACTTTGAACTAATGAAAGATTCAGACATTCATAAAGATTACGCACAAAACATTTCAGATTTTTTAAACAATCTGGTGACTAAGCAAGACAAAAACAAAGTAAAGAGATTGGAAGCGTGAAACTCCCCTTGCAGAAGACTGTTGTCTCCCCGGCAACGGCGCCAGAAAATGTCTTGATTGCTAAGCGTGCCTGCTCGTTGGGAGACCCCAAGAGGAAGGTTTGATGTAGTCTAGCAGCAAGTTTTCCCTCAGTATGAAACCAAGGTTTATCGAACCAGTAGGAGCAACAACTCTTCTGAAGGTTGTCAACAGCGAAATATGATGCGGCGCAACACCAGAGATTCCGGCGCTGACGTGGACTTGCACACAACACAATCAAAGTACTTTGCCCCAACAAAACAGTGAGGTTGTCAATCTCACCGGCTTGCTGAAAACAAAGGATTAAACGTCTCGTGTGGAAAATGATGTTTACTTGCAGCGAATGAAAAAGGAACAGTTTGCAGTTTGTGGTTTTAATCAGTGTAAAAGAATGGACCGGGGTCCACAGTTCACTAGTGGTGTCTCTCCATAAAAGATAACTAACATGTTGGGTAAACAAATTACAGCTGGGCAATTGACAAATAGTGAGCGCATGACAATGCATATATATGACATGATGATTACTATGGTATTTAATCAGGCATTACGACATAATACATAGACCGTTATCCAACAGCATCTATGACTAATAATCCACCGCCGGGTTGTCATCCGAGTTCCCCGTTGGTATTAAGTTGCAAGCAACGGATAATCGCATTAAGTAAAGCGCGTAATGTAAACAAACACATATGCCTGTGGACATAGCATCGTTAGGTTACCCGTAGTGGCAACAGCACATCCACAACCTTAGAACTTTCTGTCACTGTCCCAGATTAAACGGAGGCATGAACCCACTATCTAGCATAAATACTCTCTCTTGGAGTTACAAGCATCTACTTGGCCAAAGCATCTACGAGTAACGGAAAGCATGCAAGATCATAAATAACATAGGGCATAGATTGATAATCAACCTGACATAGTATTCAATATTCATCGGATCCCAGCAAACACAACATGTAGCATTACAATAATATGATCTTGATCATGTAGGACAGCTCACAAGATCTAAACATGATGGCACAAAGTGGAGAGACAACCATCTAGCTACTGCTATGGACCCGTAGTCCAAGGATGAACTACTCACGCATCACTCCGGAGGCAGGCATGGCGATGTAGAAGCCTCCGGTGACGATTCCCCTCTCCGACAGGGTGCCGGGAAGAGGTTCTGGACCCTCCCGAGCTAGGGTTGACGGCGGCGGCGTCTCTGGAACTTTTCGTGGATATTGGCTCAGGCACTTAGGGTTATTTTCTTGGGGGGAATAAGTAGACGAAAGGGCGGCGGCTGGAGGCCCCCGTGGGGCCCACACCACCCCAGGGCACGCCAGGGGGACCCGCGCCCTGGGTGCGTGTGGGGCCCACGTGGCCCTCCTCTGTTGCTTCTTCGCTCCATCTGGTGTGTTCTGGCAAAATAGCATCCCCCGTGAAGTTTCGTCCAATTCCGAGAATATTTCCAGACTAGATTTTCTGGAATACAAAAACAGCAGAAAACAGGAACTGGCACTTCGGCATCTTGTTAATAGGTTAGTCCCAAAAAATGTATAAAAGTGTCGTAAAGTAGATGCAAAACATGTAGCAATTGGTATAAAACAAGCATGGAACATCAAAAATTATAGATACGTTGGAGACGTATCACCCCTCATACGCTGACGTGGCACGCCACGTCGTCGAAATACGTACGCAAACGGTCGCAGTGACCGTATGTGCACAGACAGAACAAGTTCCAGCACCCGAAAATAGCATTCCGTGAGTTCCTTGCTAGTTTTGCAACGACCAGAAAAGTTCAGTGACCGTACGTGAATTTTTCTCTTGTTTACAGACACAATTCTCACAACAGAAGGAGGATATGGAACACAACGATACCTTGATGGAGATGGTGCCGGCGAGGCCGTCGAGGTCCTCAAGCATCTTGCCGATGCACACCTCGTTCATCTCCACTTTCATCTTCATCACTTTCAACATTTGCAACTTCAGGTTTCAGATATTGCTCGGCAGTAGAGGTGAAGTTATAGCTGCCCTCAGCTGTGTGCTCTGCAAAAGGCATGTTAGTAAGGCTACATAGTGGACTACATAGAGTAACAAATGAAGTTGTGGTACAGCAAACTTACTATGGTACAGTTCACCAAGTGAATCATATAGAGGAAAAGATTTCTGCTTGAACCTCTTAATTCTAGTACCGAAAGACTTCAAGTGGAATACATGATCGTTAACATGTTAGAGAAGTTGTGACGAAAAAATTACTAAATCCAACAAATAGATAACCTACAATTTCAAGGTTATCCCATAAGTGAGGTTCAGCCTGCAACTTGAAAGTACTTTCATCCCAGCCAACTCCACTTTGCTGCCGAGCATCCTTCAGCATTCGATAATCCCTTTTCAACTCCTTCTCCTTGTCCTGCACTTGAGACTTATCGAAACGCATATGGGGGTTTCTCTCTAGAAAAAGATCAGCCATTGTATTCCAAGTCTCTTTACTCCAACCATTTTGCCCTCTATGATAAGTATTGTCATGCTCATGAAGAATTTCAGCAAGAGACTTCTCAAGCCGAGCATTCCATTGGGCTCTCTGTTTCGTAGCTGCACAAGCACACACAAATAATTAACACAAAGAACTTTTGGAGCTGCCGAAGCACACACAAATAATTAACACAAAACCTTTTGAATACCTTTTGGAGTACTCTTTTTAGTATGCTTAGGAGAAGGCCTTTTCTTTCCCATTTTGCTTAATTGGCTGACGTTGTACTTAGGGGACCCTTTTGGGTACATATCTGTTTCATATAAAATAATTAACACAGAAACATGCAATTTCGGTAATGAAAGGACACAAACATGCAATTTTATTGTCATCACATAGACTGCAAAGGGTACAACAAGCTCGCAATGAAAGGACACAAACATGAAAGAAACACACATGAGAGTTCGACAAGTACACAATTACAAATATGGCACTAGCTACTCATTTTGGTAATCATCCCACATTTGGAATGCAATTTGGTCCCTCAAATTATTGCCTTGCACATTGTTTCCTGGTAGCCCTTGGTAGTTATCATCGTCATTAGGAAGATCTACAAATAGAGCTGGGTCTATGTTTTCTTCTTGGTGGTCAAGCCATTCCTCGTCTCCATCATGTTGTCTGATGATATTATGGTATACAGCCGTAGCTGCTGGTATCTTCACTTGATTCCTAATTTTGTGACAGGTGCCAACTTTGAGAATAGCAAAGCGCTTTTTTAGATTTCCCAACACTCTTCCCACATGATTCCTCATGATGGCGTGGCGGTTATTGTACAACTCCTTGTAGTTTTGTGGACGACGTCGGCCATGCCCAAACTCTTTCAAGTGGTACCGCACACCTCGGTACGGAGCAAGGAAGAATTGGGTATTAGCGTAGCCACCATCAACCAAGTAGAACTTTCCATCAGGTACTTTAAATCCTCTAAGGATGGCTGAACTAAGCACCCTAGCATCCGTGGCAGACCCCTCCCAACCACAAGAAATATAAGTTATGTTGAGGTCAAAATCACAAGCAAACATGACATTTTGGCTTAGGGTGCCTTTTCTGTTTCTTCATGGAGCGGCACGGCTAGGTGTCCTAGTGACAGGCACATGAGACCCATCAATTGCCCCAATGCAATTCTACAAAAAGAAAGTTTGGGAAGATATAAGACTTAGACATGAAATCAGTTTTGCAAAGAAGTAGATGAGAAAAGAAGTCTGAAGTGTGGAAACCTGAAAATATGGGAAGAAGCGAGGGTCTGTAGTTATTTTCGGATGTGGTTCATCAAGATTGAGAAGCTTCACAATTCTAGTTGCCAAGGTTGGAATAATATCGAAGAACTGATTGATATACTTGCTAAAGATTTGTCCACCATGACGAAACTCTAGCTGAAGATCTTCATATGAAGCATTGTGTGACAACATATAAAGAAAGAATGCTAACTTCTCTTCAACTTTGATTCTTGTATCTGAAATTAGGCCTTCATTCCTTAGGTATGATGCCAACCACATGAAAATGTGTGGCTCCATCCTAAAGGCAGTGAGACAATTCTTAAGGTGACCACTAAGAAGTTCCCTGACATGCTCCTTGCCGTACAAGAAGTAATGGTGCCGTTTCTCTTCCTTCGGCTTAAGTACAAGTGCAAAGCAGGAAAAATGACAAAGATCATCTCCTCATCCTCATCTTCATTTTTTCTTTTCCTAATATGTTCTATGCTCCTAGAGCTCATTTTAGCACTAATGAAAATAATAATATGTTTCCTGCACATTCATAAGGTACTGAAATGAATATTGCAGCAAGAATATTATAGTAGATAGGTATACTATTACTTCTAACTAGTGGGACTAGTGACAATAATAATATGTTTCAAAGTTGGCAAGGATACGTACCAAAATTGGGAGTTTTCACGGGGTCCCAGGAGGGTGGGAGCTCATCAACGAATGAATATTTTGGAGAGAAGGCCAGATTAAAGTAATTGTTTCCTACACATTTGGAAGTAAAAAGAATTAAACAACAGGCAAATATAATGAAACTGCAGCTGATATAAAGACTACACGGCCACCATCAAGAACAGCAAGTCATTGCAGCAAGCAGGCACAACTCCTTTCACTCACAAAGAACATGGTGGTATACTCACAAAGAACAGCAAGTCATTGCAGCAACGATATGGACTCATTTTTTCAAAGTCTGCAAACCACACATTAATCTAGTACAGTAATATATAAGTACAAAGAGGTGCCGCGATTTCTAGAACAGTATACTGGAGCATGTGGCCAGCAGATCCACCAATCGAAGCTAAAAATAATCTAGTACAGTAGTGGCAACGCCGGAAGCTAGTACATCGATCGATCTATTTCTCCAACCTAAACGCAAGCGCGCAGTGGAATCAAACTGCCGGCCACGTCCATGGATCGGAGACCAGCCAGAGAGAGACTTCGATCCCGAGAGAGAGAGAGAGAGCATACGGGAGGGTCCACCGGTGAGTAGCCAAGAACGTCGACGACCGAGTTGCTTGGCGGCGAGGATCCAAGGACGGCGACGATCGAGTCCCTGGAGAAGATGAGGATCCAAGAAGGGCGAGGATCCGAGTTGCTCTACCGCCGCCTCTCTCCGCCTCGTCGGCCTGCCCCTCTCTCCGCCCCGTCGAGCCGCCGCCTCCTCTCCGCCTCATCGGCCCGCCCCTCTCTCCGCCCCGTCGAGCCGCCGCCTCCTCTCTCTCCGCTCCGGGAAGGGATAAAACACGAGGTAGGGCTCGCGTTTTGGACCCTGGCACAAATGGACCGGGTTTGGGGAAGGTGGGGAAAAGGCCCGGGAAATTACCAGGCCGAAAACACGAGAAACAAACGGCCTTTTTTGAGTTTGGGGGTTTCGGGATTGGGCCGGTTTTATCCCCACAAAACCCAGGAAATACCCGAGAAACAAACGAGGCCTTACAGGGCCTTGGTGTGAGTTTGTATTATATGCAAAACAATAAACCCTGAGAAAATCCAATAAGTCAGCATGCAAGTGGATTATTTTATCTGTATAAAAGGACCAGATGCTTGAAGCTAAAGTGACATGAAACATGCAGCACAAATTTTCATTTATAAATATGGTTTATATGAGGTCAGTAAGGCTATAAGCTGTGCCACCTGTCATACCTAGTCCTATTTAAGTGCAGAAATATGCGTATCTTCTTAATCTCCAATCTCATAATTAATCAGCAGCAATACCGTAGAATATCATGCGGCCGGGATCAACGACCAAGGGCGGCGATCCGGCGCCTCAGGCGGCCTCGCGAAGACCGCGGACAATTCCTAGGCCACCGCAAACCCTAGGCCGGCCACGCGCGGGCCGCGGTCCAGACAGCTCGACGGAGCAGCGCTCATCGAAGCACGCACGCGCGTGTCAGCGAGCCAGCCAGCCGCGACGCCGTGGCTCCAGGGCGGAGGCGCTCGATCTGGTCCGGGGGTATGAACGCGAGCGACTTGGGGAGGAGGCGGCGGCGGACAAGAGGATGGGCCGGGGCGGGGGGAGGAGGGGCGTCGAACTGCATCTGGGAGAGGGAACTGACGACAGGGCTCGGGAGTTGTATAAGAGAGACCGTGAAAACACAGCGTGGGGACGGCAATATTTCTTAAATGCTTTAGGCGGGCACAAGGAAAAAAAATGTGAGAAAAAGAAAAAGTATTAAGTGATTGGATGGAATTGAAGAGATTTTCTTCCGGATTAGCCATACGAAGCGAAGTGGAAGTTGCGGGCTGGTGCAAATCTCTCCACCTTCCGTGATTTCAGGGCAGGAATCGCTCAACCTTTGCTCTCCGTAACTACCGTGCGTATAGGTCGGGAGAGAGACGAATGGGGGATGGGGGAGGTTCTACGCGAGGGTATGTGTGCGTTTTTATTTTGCTCGTGTAGATCGGATGGTTGATATGGTCCAACTGGAGGCGATCCGCGGGAGGTGTCTTCTCGCGATCTGATTAGCTGAGACGAAATTAGATATGAAAATCGGCATAAAGTTTTAAAATGGACGAAGTTAGCTAAGAAGCAAGAAAATTCATAATATTTGGATATTATCCATCAAATATGGTCTATTTGGTGTGAAAATTGGATTGGTGCCATTTTAGACCATATTTTTTATACTTGCTTCACAAAAAATCTTATTTTTGGCACTCAGGAAATGGAAAATTATATTTTTATAAATAATTTGAATATTCTTTTTTACGCTATTATTTCCATGCCAATATACAACTATGTGCCAAATATGGGCTCATTATCACAAAACATGCCATAGATGTGTCCATGATCTTGCTCATTTGGCTTGAAACCCACGAACCTTCATACATGATAGTAGTTTCGTGAATACTTTCTTCCCAAAGTTCTGATATTCTAAGTTTATTCCTAGAAACTAGTAGACATGATAAGACTCCACGAGGAAGAATTTCATTTTTATAACAAATTCATTTTCTTTGTTTTTTCAGATAGATGTCAAAATGACAAGCATGGCTATTCATCGAAAGGGTTGAATCTTTCAAAACTATCGATATTCTGTGATATAACACTAGTTTTGTACCCACAAATGAACTTTGGAAAAGCTCGGAGCAAATTATCACACACTTGTAGTTCTTATTCGAATTACATTCGAAAAAAGCATAAACTCCTTCAAATAGAAGAAATTATATAGGAAGCGAGAAAATTCATAATATTTGGATATTATCCACCAAATATGGTCTATTTGGTGTGAATATTGGACTGGTGCCATTTTACATCATATTTTTTGTACTTGTTTCGCAAAAAAACTCAATTTTAGCACTCAGAAAATGGAAAATTATTTTTTTATAAATATTTTGAAAACTTGTTTTGACGCTATTGTTTTCCATACCAATATACACCTAATGTGCCAAATATGGGCCCATTATCACAAACCATGTCATAGATGTGTCCATGATCTTGCTTGTTTGTCTTGAAACCTTCAAGCTTCATACATGATGGTAGTTTTTGTGAAGACTTTCTTCCAAAAGTTTTCATATTATAAGTTTAGCATTTTTCATATTTCTGTGAAAACTGTAACAATATATGCCATTGGTGGAAATATACAAATATGAATAGAACAAAGGAAATATTTCTCAACAACAAGAACGATTGTCGACGGAGTCGAGGAAGAAGACGATAACGGGACTCGAGTAGTCCAAATCGTCGATGTAGATGTTCATAGCCTCCGAGATGTAGTCAATAGAGTTGAAGTAGAGGTGCATGGGAATGAGGCAGAAGTCTTGATGCGCTTGTTAAAGACGACGTGTACTCGGCATGCTCCGGCGACGATCTTCGGTGACGTGAATGACATGGCTTCGGCGACGGCACGGTCAACAGAAACAATAAGATGCAACACCATGTCCTGGACATAGTAGAAACCGCAGGGAGTCTTCGGAGTGTGGAACTTCCGTGATGATCACCGAGGCCGACGAGATCTATCCATGAACTCGATTTTGGGGCTGGAATGGGCATGGTTGGTACGGTCTGTACAGTGCACTTATTGAGAAAGTTTGTGATAGGAAATTGGGGAAGAGGACGAGGAGCACAATGTGACGCGCTCAGATCTCCTTTTTATAGACTGAGGCGAGAGATCGGGAGACGCATGTCAACGGGTGGCATTCGGAGCACCGATTCGATTTGGCCATTTGTGACATCTAAGTGGGATATTGTTTCCCTGAATGAAACGTCCACGAAATTCTGAACATCATTCGTATTAGAGCGGAAGAGAAAAGGTCACTAGATTTAGTGGAATCGGGAGAGGAAGAGGTAGTCAGCCATGGCGTTTTAACTCCTGTAGGTTTACGCTGGAGGGAGAAGATGAGCACGTAAGCTCGGGTGGGCTAAGTCGGTCTGGGAGGTAAATGGGCCAAAGGATGTAGAGCCCATGGGAAAAATGAAAAAGAAAAAATGGAAAAGGAGATGGGCTGCCCAAATCAGGTATGAGAGAGGGGCGAGAGAGAGAGAGAGGCGCTAGATTCTGCCCAAATTGTTTTTTTTCGAAACTCTTTTTTTCTATTTATTAATTACAGGAAAATAAATGTGGCATATATAATTGCCAAAGATTTTCAAGAAATTTCATGGAAATTCCAACAAAACAAAATACTTATAATGGGCTTAGTTATTATAATTTTTTACCCAAGTCTAGTTTTATAAAATAATTTTGTTATAAAACATGCATCTAGGTCTTAATAAACCCCTAGAATAAATTAAGGGTTTATTAGATCCTACAAGTTTTTGGAAGATCCAAATATGCAAATGGGTACATTTAAATTATTTCCAAATTATATTGAGAATGTCATGTTATTCTCTTCTCTCTATTTTTTCTTGGAAATGGATTTAAATATATGAAGAATCCAAAGATCCATTAAAAATCCAAATAACAACCAAAGAGAATATTTCCAACATGTTTATTATATTTGGGAAAGTCATCTTGAACCATGTATTATATATCTCGCTGAGATGGTTTGTTATACCCTACTAAAATCTTGTCTCCTATGTCCTTATATATATCTTCATGTATTGTTGTTGATCTGCTGCTGAATTAATTCTGGAAATTAGGCTGGGATACAGTCGTTATGCTGCTCCATCTTCAGGTACTGTTGTTGATCTGCAACTCTGAAGTTTTTGTTCAGATACAGTTAACCTCGCAGGTTCACGATATCTACCGACAGCTCCCTATTTATTACGCAACACACGCCACACCTTTTTTGGCTAGTTAACCTAGCCGATATACAATATGTACAATGAGAACCCCAATTGTTCACCAACACACACCTTTTTTGGCTAGTTAACCTAGCCGATATACAATATGTACAATGAGAACCCCAATTGTTCACCAACATACGCACAACTGAGTTGTCTGAACCTTGTCGTGCATCACGGAGGCGTGTGGGTTCGAATCCCCTAGGTGACGAAGGCTCCACTTTTTTTGGGTTTTGGTTAATTAAAATTGGTGCATTAATAAATACTTTAATTACTCCTTAAAACTTGGAAAAATTCATAACTTAATATCTATAAATCCGAATAATATAAATTATATGTCTATAATTATCAGAAAAATACATAGATGATTTGTTGCTCCTTTTTCCCAACACTAGGGGATTGTTGCAATATGTTCTACATATTACCATGGATGGACAATTTGTCGCAATATGTAATAGTTATTGCAACATAATGAACGTGAAGCAAAAAGTCGCCATATTACAACCAACACATATTTTGTTGCAATAAGAAGCTATTTTTTTGCAACAATATCTATGACTATCGCCACATGCCAGAATTGTTGTAATATATGTCCGAATATTACCACAAAGATTTAGTTCGTTGCAATATCTAGTCCTATATTGCAACAAAATGACTAATTTACGCAACGCAACACAACTGTCGTAATATCACTACCATAATACAACACTGATACAACTTGTGGCAATACGTAACTTTTATTGCAACAAAAGGAATACTTACCGCGACGAAACGAAACTGTGGCAATATGTTGCTCCTATTACCATGAAAAAGAATTTTGTGGTAACATCGTATTTTATTGCAACGAAAGATAGCTATAGCAATAAATTTTGTTGCAATATACCAGGATTCCTGTAGTGTTGACTAAATCGGGCATGTGGAGGCAGCATAGGGTGACTTTAGTTAGGTGGCTCTCTTTGAGTGCTGGGTTTTGAGTTTTAAGGATGAAAACTCTAGGTTCGACCTTTTTGGTTGAACCTCGCAATGTCGGCGTTCATGCGGTGTTCCCTAGTTGAAGGTATTGCGTGGACTTTTCTCATACTTCTCTTCGAAGTGAAACGCCATGATTTGGCTTCGTTGTTGGATCCATCGACGTCGGCATTGTGTGCCACTCCCTTCCTAGGGTGTTAGATCACCTCTCTTGACACCTCTTGTTTCCATTATTGTTGTTTGATGCAACTGTTTCGTGGGTCTTTTGTAACAATTTTAGCCGTGTGCATCCTCGCTGTCTTGATAGCTGTTGGTACCATGTATTTTTTTTGGGGTGAAAACATAAGTTAGCTTGTGATTACCAGTATTGATGCACTTCGCTTTGCGTGTGGTCACTTACGAGTGCATGGAAAACACCGTGTACCATGAGGGTGCGAAATATAGTACTCCCTCCATTCCAAAATACAAAATGTTTTGTCACTAAACATGGATCAGCCTACCAGCTTAAGGGTTTATTCCCAAACAAACAAACGCGATTTCAATTATCACTGCTGGTGCTTCATAAAGGACCTTCTGGGGCAAAACCAGGAGCACGGCCACCAATTAGTTCCGTCAGCTTTGAGCTCTTTCGGGTATGGCATTTCTTCTAGAGCATCTGTTTCCATATTGAATATAAACGCCCAATGAAACAGCTTCCGCCCTCCAATATAATTTCTGCTAGGAGGCACACAATAGTAGATGTGGTTTCTATTGATCAACGGGAACTCTTTAGCCGAGAGTGCAAATGTATCGCCGCTTCCCACGAAGAGTGAGTAATCCCCTAGATCAGTGACTCTCTCGCGGAGTGGGAGCAGCCCACCATCCGGCGCCCACTCTGGCTTGTAGACCTCGGCAAATGACGGGTGGAGGCGTCCCAGACGCAGCACGACGAGCAGCAGCTGGTCATTCAGAGTAACGAGATAACCTCCACGGTATGAGTGGAAACTTTCACATCTGCAGAGGTTGTTCATCCGACGAGTCATACTAAGAACCGAGGAGACGCCATTGTTCCAAGATCATAAACGTAGAGGTCGTCATTTCTATCCAAGCAGTATAACTTTCCCCCATGGAACGCAACACTGTCGATCTCGCAGACTGGTCGCTCGTACAGGACGCTCCAGGCGGCGTCGGCGTTTTGAGACCGCTAGAAGAACGTCTTGTACCCCACTGTGTTACGGTAAGGCTGGCAAGCGATCCCCATCCAACCCGACGACGAAGAAGGGGCAAGCGGGTCACCGGTGAGGAATACATTGGTAACTGAACTCAAACAAGGGAGCGGGATCTGGGCGTTGGACAGAGGCTCCCACAGTACAAGGCGTGTTGGAAACTTTGCGTGGTCGGTGAGGGCGAGCCAGCCATGAGAGGCGCCGCGGCAGTACGGGAGGCCGGCAGGAGCGACGCCGATCCTAATCCGCTCAACACGACGGAGGGGAAAGACAGAGTAATCGTCGTCGTCGTTCAGTCGGTGTTAGGGCTGCTGTTGACTAGTGGAGACTGCTCAAGTTTAGTCCCACCTCGCCTAGGGGAAGAGGCCACATCCAACTTATAAGGGAGAGATTCCTCCTCCTATCAGTTCGGGCTTTTGGGATGGAATGGGCTCTTCTCTTGTAGTTGGGCCGTGTGCGCATAAACGTCTGAAACTAGGCCGAGTGCTGGGCTAAATCTGAGTGGACGCTAACATCTGGTATCAGAGCCAGCATTGCCATGCCTGCCTAGGGGCTTCCCAGGGGATGGGATGTTAGGGCTGCTGTTGACTAGTGGAGGCTGCTCAAGTTTAGTCCCACCTCGCCTAGGGGAAGAGGCCACATCCAACTTATAAGGGAGAGATTCCTCCTCCTATCAGTCCGGGCTTTTGGGATGGAATGGGCTCTTCTCTTGTAGTTGGGCCGTGTGCGCATAAACGTCTGAAACTAGGCCGAGTGCTGGGCTAAATCTGAGTGGACGCTAACAGTCGGCTCCACAGCGTGCGATGGGTGATGATCCACGGGCGGTAGGCGGCCGGAAGACGTGTGCAGGATATCCAGTCGGTGCATACCTGGTGGACGCAGGTGAGGTCTGCGTCGGTGGACAGGCGACCAGTGACTTGCTCGAGAAAGTCGGAGACAAGAGAGGACCAGCAGCTACCGCCGGTCATCGCCGCCTTTTTTGAGGGCGCTCGATTCTTAGAGATCTCGGAGGGGTCGGACTGCACCGCTTCTTATATCGGTCATACGTTGGCTTGATTACCAATACTAATCCGGTTTCGAACCCCAATGGCCGACGGGGTGGTTGAATTCGAATCGGTTTGTTAATCAGCCCAGCGGCGGGCCAGGTTTATAGGCCTTGTTTCATTATGTTACAGCCCAGCCGAATTCTGGCAGCCAGAACTAAGCAAGAAAAGAAACTTGGGCCGAACCAGATCCGGACGTTTTGGCTTGCACCTTTTTTGTTTTTTGAAATTGGTTGTGTATTATACTTGAATAACATAGTTTTGGTTACAGCCACCACTACAATCTCTGAGCCGATCCAATCACGCAGTCTCTACGCGCAAACCTTTGCAAGATCATGCGCCACACTATTTGCTAATCCATTCGCGTTTTGAACTTTACAGCCGGAGAGTTAAGCTAAAGGATCTCTTGTTTCTGAATGGATAAAAGAGTTGGGAGACTTGCTCCTGTCCTTCATAATTAGTTCATTCACCACTGCCTCATTCTCGCATTCCAGGATCACAGGATTTGCCACAACATGAAAAATAGCCTTTTGCTTATCTTATAGTATCTGCAGATTGACTGTAAGGAATTGTTCCCCAAGCCGACAGCTCCACACTTCCTTCACGATCTCAGAGTGCAGCCTCCCAAGTTCCATTGTTGTCCTCAATAGAGAAGCTGGCATCAACATTTAGTTTATGCCACTCGTCTGACGGTTTGATCCAACACCGAACGAAAACAAGGCCTTCCTTCCCTTTGACGTCCAGATCAGCCTAGTGTTTGTAATAACCTGACTAAAGGAGGATAAATATGCTTGAATAAAAGTGGCTGATTCTTCAACACTGCATTTACCATCGCCAAAAATGGAGCTGCATCTTAGGTGCCAACGCAATGAAATCTTCCCTGGGATTTGAAGGAATCTTGATACGCATGACTTCATCTGTATCTGGTGGGTGGAAGAGGGAACTGACCGTCGTCGCCTCGTGCCATGCATGTCATTGTAGCCAGGTCAATAAGGTCTGAAACCCCACGAAAGAGAGCTGGACCTCATTTGTGAGCTCCGCCCCCTGGTTCCAAGTTGGCAAGCTGGCCTATTTTCAAATGAAGAAGGAAATGGCACTACCACCAAACTCAAACTTTGTGAACCATAGAACATCTGTGTCCTAGACGGTGTGGACCATTGAATCTTCGTTTCCGTGCGGGCGGAAAGGGACGCAGCCAAGGTTTACTTCGCTTGTGCTGTGTGCGTCAGCTTAGCTTAAATGGTTTGAACCGTTCCATCCTGACGCGACCACACCTGCCCGGCCCCTCTATAAATAGCGCGGCAGCTTCTCCCCGGCAAGAAACTCATCAGCTCGACGTACGGCAACGACAAACCAAAGACGAGCAGACCACAACATGCGTCGTCAAGCAGGTCTCGCCGTCTCGGCGGTGCTCCTCCTCTTCTCCGCCGCGGCCGTCCTTCTCCCGGCAGCCAGAGCCCAGGAGGAAACCGACCGCGAGGAGGAGTTCAGCTACTCGCTGGACGCGGAGAACGGGCCGGCGCACTGGGGCGAGATCAAGGCGGAGTGGTCGGCGTGCGGCAAGGGCAACATGCAGTCGCCCATCGACCTCTCCAGCCCCCGCGTCTCCCTCGTGCGCGGCCTCGGCTACCTCAACCACTCCTACCGCCCCGCCCAGGCCACCATCGTCAACCGCGGCCACGACATCATGGTCAGCTTCCAAGGCGACGCCGGGAGCGTCTCCATCAACGGCACCGTCTACCACCTCCGGCAGCTGCACTGGCACTCCCCCACCGAGCACAGCGTCAACGGCCGCAGGTACGACATGGAGCTGCACATGGTGCACGAGAGCGCCCAGAAGAAGGCCGCCGTCATCGGCGTCTTCTACCAGGTCGGCTCCCACGACGCATTCCTGCACAAGCTGGAGCCTTACCTGGAGATGATCGCGCAGCAGAAGGACAGGGAGGAGAAGGTGGGCGTCGTGGACCCCAGGGGCGCCAGGGGCAGGGCCAGCGTGTACTACAGATACATGGGCTCCCTCACCACCCCGCCATGCGCCGAAGGGGTCATCTGGACCATCGTGAAGAGGGTATGTAACGTAGCTAGCTTCCATCCATTCACGTTGTTCACGCCGAGCAACTAGAACAAAAAAAAAACATTTTTGGCATGTCATGTACGTACAGATTCTTTTTTATTCTTTTAATCGGAAAGAATCTTCGCGATTTCGTCTTTTTTTTGAAAATTTCGTCTTTTGTTCACTTTGGAGAGCAAGACTTTCACGGAAACTTCCAAAAGTCGTTTTGGTTTTCTATATCGTTGGTATATCGTTGGTGAAGCACGTATGGAATTGTTTCTAAAAGAATACTCCAACTTTGCAGGTTCGCACCGTGTCGAGGCAGCAGCTGGAGCTTCTTCGGGAGGCCGTCCACGACGTAAGTTTTTCTCCCCCTAGTTTCCTACCCGCTTCTCGACTCATTTTCATGAATGCAACCACACGCATCTAGAAGGAGCTTGGACCAAAACATGACTAAAGTTACAAAGCGACATGAAAGAAAAACTCTAGCTGATATGTTTCCACCGTGTGCACCGTGCAGGAAATGGAGAACAACGCGAGGCCCCGCCAGGAGGTGAACAATAGAGATATCAGCATGTTCCGGCCTTCTAAATACAACAAACATTGATTATTAGCGCCTGATTTGTTTGGTACTTTAGCGGCTTGAGAGATGAGATGAGATTGCATATTCTATTTGTACATGGTTATACAATTATTTGTAGTTCTTTCTATCCATTTGGATGCCTTGTATAAGGTTACTGAATAAACAAAGGAACACGACTGGTTCATATACATGTTTGATGTTGAAATCTATGCGTCGTTGATTTAGTTATTCGGATCCGCTTCGGTACACCCCCTAAACATATTAACTGCCAAGACCACTATGTATGCCTTCATAATCGAGGGTTATGACGGTCGTCATTTAGCGAATGTCACCCACCTCTGATGTTTTTTTTGACCCGTTACTGTGAGGCAAAAACCCCATAGTTAAATTTTGTTCCCACCGGTGAAGAAAAATTAGAGAGTTTACAAGAAGTGTACAAAAGTGCGAGAGGTTAGGGGACCCACCTCTGATGGTTGCCCCCCATCCCTCGTCGTAAAATAGGACCGACTATTGCGGAAATGTCTTTTGGGTCGTAGGAGCATATGCTCCCATTATACAAAATTCGTATTTTAAAATGTCAAACCAATTCAAACAATTTTTTTGGATATATATCCGAACATTCTATGTTCATACATGAAGTTTCACGGGAAAAAAACATTTTTGCACCCTCTGTAAAAACGATTAGTCCCGGTGTTTCAAAATGACATTGTACGCGACATTTTTTTGTCTTTTTATACATGCTACAGAAAAAGTCTTTTTACGTGAAATTTTGTGTACGGACATAAAATGTATGGATGTTCATCTGAATTTCTTTCTAGATTTTTTGAAAATTTAAAATCTATTTAAAAATATTTTACATAACGGGTGCATCTAGACCTACTACCCAAAACACCATGTGCCGACTATCGCCATGATAAAATAATCTCTTTGTTGCAGCCCTCGTTAGAGCTCAAGAAACTTTAGGTTTGAATATTCCCGAATCCTGCCCTTCGTATCCTCAAATCCTTTTTGCTATTACTTTTTGCAGGGATGTGGTTAAGTTCACATTAATGCTCTTCAAATGAGGAAGATGCGTATCCTATCAACCTCACCAGGTCCTTATCCTACCAGGTACGATGAGATGCGAGACCAGACCTGTGCGCCATGTGCCGTCGACGCCGGCCTGAAATCAACTTCCTCAATAGTCCAACTGATATCGTGAAACACACAGAAGAATCAGCTCCTTTATGGCCTTGGATGAACAACTGACGATCGACCACATGGTCGTAAAGTTCTTCGTAGCAGCTGAGAGAATTGGATGGTTAGAAGGTTCGGTGAGACCGGCCGCTTGCATTCCCTGAATATTATGGTGAAAAATGAGTCTGGACCGACAAGGTTACAGATACTGGGAAAAATCAGCAACTTTCTCTCTAGAGAAGCTTCTCTTCGTCTTCGTATGCCTGTGTCATAGACCGTGTAGTGCATGTCCACTACATACTTGGCTGAGATCTCTACTTGGCTTTGGTGTTGACTGAGTGAGGAGAGGAGAGTTGTGTCGTAAGGGCATCTCCAATGGGCTGGCGCATACGGATCGGCCCTGTCCGTTTTTGTCCGGCCAAAAGAATGGCTCCAATGGTCCAGCGCATATGGACATATTGTTGGCGGACTGTCCATTCTGGACCAAAGCTGGCCCAAGTTTGGTCTGGGTTTGGGGCAAGCGCGGACAAAAGATGTTGTCTGGCTGTCCGCTGTGTCCTCCTCCCGTGTCCGGTCTGGCCCAGCTGCCAGCGAAACAAAATCCCACCTTTCTCTCTCCTTTCTTTTTCACTTTCTTCTCCACCTGCCCCCCGCTCCTTCTGATGCAGGAGAGCTCGCCGTCCGGCACCTAGACTCGGCCAAATAGCACCTCCGCGATGCACGGCTAGAGGAGGCCGTCCCCGTGCTGCCCCCTCCAGACGCTCCTTCCCTCTTCCGGTGCTGGGGTGCCGGCGCTAACCTCGGGCTACGTCGGTGTTCGTCGCCTAGGCCCGAGTAGGGACACCGTCAGCCGCCGTGGCTAGCCTGGGTGCGTGGTCGAGGCGGATCTCCTGCTGGTGACTCGTACGGGCGTGCTCGAGGAGGGGCGTCGTGGCTGGATTGGAGGACTTCCGAGTTCGGTGCCGATGCGTCTCGATCTCCTGCTCTCGATCTCGTCCTCCTGCCGCTGCTCTCGATCTCCTCTGCAGGCAGATCGACCACGCCGCCTCCGGCCAGGTCTATTGGCCGCCGCCGGCCGGCCAGGTCTCTCTCTCTCTCTCCCGTATGTCCTCTCTAGATCAGAGCACGCCGCCGCCGGTCAGGTCGACGCTGCCGCCGGCCAGAAAGACGACCAGGCTGTGTGCACGCCGCGCGGCGAGGGGAAGCACGCGCAAGCGCACGGTGAGCTGCTGCAATTTTTGCTGTTGTGTGGCTGTGCTACTTCTCTCTTCTTCTATGTCAAAATTCAATCAAACACAGACAAGCAGCTTCGATCTATGACCAAGTCAGTCAGCTTATGCAAAATCTTCAGCTTAAAATCGTCTGATTTGTGTGTGTGGATGTATTTTCAAAATACTGGACAAAGAAATAAGGAAATAAAAATTGCAAAAACAACATGTCGGGGGTAAAATTTGCGCGGTGCCGTTGGGGTCACCCTACAGACCAAACAGACAGGGACACAAATAGTGTCCGCGGGCTGCACCAAACGAACATATTTGCATGTCCGTTTGCGCCATGCGGTTGGAGATGCCATAATAGCTGAGATCAGAAGAGAGCACCGGATGCGCTCAATTTTGCGCAGATTTGGCTTCAGGTTGACGAGTCATCACGGGCGCCTCGCTGTCGACGGGAACGTCGCCTCCCACTGAAGAATATTTTGTCTAAATGAGAAACACCAGCGTTAAATCTGGGGTTTAAACTCTGGTTTACTGGAGGTACCACCAGCCTCCTAACCATCATACCACAGTCAGATTTTAAGAAAGTATAGGTTTGAATATTCCCGAATCCTGTCCCTCGTATCCTCAAATCCTTTTTGCTATTACTTTTTGCAGGGGTGCGGTCAATTTCACACTGTTGCTCTTAAAATGAAGATGCGTAGATAGGACAACCTGTCGACCTCCCCAGGTCCTTATCCTACCAGGTAGGATGAGATGCGAGACCAGACCTGTGCGCCATGTGCCGTGGACGCCGGCCTGAAATCAACTTCCTCAATAGTCCAACTGAAATCGTGAAACACACAGAGAAGAATAAGCAGTTGCTCCTTTTATGGCCTTGGATGAACAGCTGACGATCGACCACATGGTCGTAGAGTTCTTTGTAGCAGCTGAGAGAATTGGATGGTTAGAACGTTCGGTGAGACCGGCCGCTTGCATCCCCTGAATAGTATGGCGAAAAATGAGTCTGAACCGACAAGGTTACAGATACTGGGAAATCAGCAAACTTTCTCTCTAAAGAAGCTTCTCTTCGTCTTCGTATGCCAGTGTCATAACCGTCTTGTGCCTGTCCACTCCGTACTTGGCTTTGGAGTTGACTGACTAGAGAAAGGGAGAGTTGTGTCGTAAGAGCTGAGATCATAATTAAGAGAGCAACATATGTGTTCAACTTTACGCAGATTTGGCTTCAACTTTGCCAGACTACCAAATTCATGCAGCAGATGTGGTCGAAATCTTTTACGGTGAATATATGTCACTACCACCGGGATCGGCGTTGTTTCTGAGTGCCTGGCTTTTTGCCGAGTGTAATTTGTTGGGCACTAAGCTCAAAAATAATTATTTGTTGGGCGCTCACCAACATCTGAAGTGGAGTTAATAGCATAGAACCACCATATTTCACGTGAAATTTCGAAAACCACCACTTTGTGTTTTGATCGCAGATACTCACCGGTATTCACGATTTTTTTTGCAATGTGCGCTAAAACTCGATTGAACGCGAATTGACACGATTTATGACAGGTAGAACCCACCCGTCAGAACTGAGGTGGCAGCAGTTGTTGACTGTTTGCTGAGGTGGCAGCATGGGCCCACCTGTCATCCAATAAAAAATAAAAAATAAAAAATAACAAGTACCTCAAAAAATAAAATCGACCGCCACGAATTCTCCACTCTTCACCCTCCCCGCTCTGCTCTCTCTTCCGACTGCTCCCCCACAAGTCCGGCGTGGCCGCCGGAACCCTCTCCTCGTCACCACCGCCGGCGCTCCGCTGAAGGAGACCGCACCTCGTACCAGCGAAGCAAGCGGCGGGCGCCGTGCGCGGTTTGCGGTGCCGGACTTGGAGGAGGCTCTCCGCAGGTCCGCCCCCCGAGCTCGCCGATGGGGCTCACCACAGACGCACAGGAGAGGTCCACCCGACGGTCCCGCCATGGCCGTACGGGAGAGATTGAAGCCGGCCGGCGAGCTGCAGGGGCGTGGGCGGCGGCGAGCTGCGGAGGGGTCCCGGCCGGCGGTGGCGAGCTCGAGGAGCTGCGGAGGGGCCCTGGCCGCACTCCACCCACGCGCTGCTGGCTGGACTCCACACGAGGTGTGGCCGAAGAGAGGCTCACTGTCCACTCTATTCCTTCTTCGGCGACAGAGGACCTCCGCGCGTGCGCCTACGGCCACCGGCGGCGGCCAGAAATACGCCGACAGGTCAACGGAGAGAGGGAGAGGAGATGCGGCAGATGCGGGAAGGAGATCCTCGCCAAGCGGAGCTGGGCCTGGAGCGGCCGGCGGAGGGGCGGCAGCCGGCGCATGCGCAGGTCAAAGACGTGCGACATTTTATTTTGTGGTATTTTTTATTTTTTATTGGATGATAGGTGGGCCCATGCTGCCACCTCAGCAAACAGTCAACAACTGATGCCGCCTTAGTTCTGACTGGTGGGTCCCACCTGTCATAAATCGTGTCAATTCGCGTTCAATCGAGTTTTAGTGCACATTGCAAAAAAAAATGTGAATACCGGTGGATATCTGCGATCAAAACACAAAGTGGTGGTTTTTTGAAATTTCACGTGAAATGTGGTGGTTCTATGCTAATAACTCTCTGAAGTGTCATATAATTACACTCAAAAAACAAGTACCACTTCTTCTGTGCTTATTAGAGCACATACCGTAAAACTCGTCTGAGCTAGTCTATAAACTGTTTTGCGGCTTGAAAATTAATCCAGTAGGATAGAAACTGAAATACCGTAAATTGATAGAAAAAACTGTTCACGCGAGATTTTGGTCATGCATAGTTTATATAAACTGATCAGTTTCATCCATAGCTCATAAAATTGCAACTATTACAACCGGCGAAGGCGGCGACAACTTGACCCTAACAACGACCGAGAACCTTACCGTAACAACTACTCGATGTATACGAGGTAGTGGTTGGCGGCGGAGCGGCCCATGCCTACCGCCAGGTCATGCACATATTTGTCCTTCTCGAGGTGCTGCTTGGCCTCGTCTCGTCGTTTTCCGCCTCGGCTTCGCGTGCACGGACGACCGCCTCGGTTTCGCGGCAGCGGAGCATCTGCGACAGGATGTACTCGTCAAGCAGATCAGAGGCGTCCTATGCGCTCGAGCTCCTGCTGCCGCTCCGGGATAGTCGGCATGGCCACGCGTGTCTGCTACTAAGGCCGGTGCCAATGCATTCCCCTATATATAAAAGTTGGTGCAAACCTCTCCCTCTCCTGCTGTCCACGTCGCCTTTTTTCCCTCAGCCGTCCGATCGACGCGTCCGACGGTCCAGATCGCGCCAATTTTCGTGCGAGCTACAGTATCACTGCAGCAGCTGGATTTCTACCAATCGCGCGCTGCCACGTCACCTCCAGCGCGCCATTTTGCAGAAAACCGCCCGCAAAGGACCCAAACACAATTTTCGGAAACATGAGGGATCTCCGTGTAAAACCGCCAGCACCACACGGTCCTCCTCTTCCTCTCTCCCCGCGCGCGCCCGCGCTCGGCGCCGCCGCAGACGCCTTGCACCGCCGCGTCGCCCCTCCCCGCTCAAATCAAAGCCCACCACGGGCTCCGCCGTCACCGCCTCGCCCTCCTCGCCGCGATTCGGCCGCCGGAACGCCGCCCAACCGTCGGAATCGCCGCCGCCTGTCCCGCCGTCCTCGGCCGCGTCCGGACGCCGCCACGGCCGCTCCGGCGACCCAGGAGGGGCGGCGCCGCCACGTGCGGGTCGCCCGGCTCCGGGCGCATCCAGCGCGCCCACGCGCGCGTCCGGGAGCACGACGAAGCGCCGCCGGCGAGCCCGACACCGCCGCGGGAGCCTCCGGATTTTTTTTAAAAAAACTGGCATGCGGGACCCACTGCCAGTTGTGGAATAACTACTGAAAAAATGCTATAAATTGAAAAATTAATAACTTTTAAATTACAATTCAGAAAAAACCAACTAATATACCAAAAAAATCAGAAAAATAAAATCTTTATAGCTAACACATTTTCTTAAATACAAATTGTAAAATTCATACCTTCCAACCCAAAATTCAAAATGCATGTAAATTGTAAAACTATTAAATTTAAAACTATAATTTAAAAAAAAATAACATGCCAACATTTCCAACAAATTAAAATCTTTACAACTAACACATTTTCATACATACTTAACCAACTATAATTCGTACTTAATTGTATCAAACGTAAAAATTATAAAAAAATGACATCTCGCCTACATTTAACCCCATCTTTGTATTTCTTTTCTTTTGTTGTTAGCTTCCCTTTTGTTATGCAATAAAACAACATTGGAATGATGATCAAAAAAAAAAGAAAATAAATGCAAGATATTTTAATTTGCAAAACAATTGTAATAATATTTATAATAGCTATATTTAATTTCACAATATTTCCCTATAGAAAAGCTAACGCATTTGAAATAAATGTTAAAAAAAACAACACATTTGATCATTTAAAATTGTTAGAAAATTAGAATTTTTCTATAAAAAACTAACACAATTGAAATAAATGTTAAAAAAAAACAACAACAAATTTGGGCATTCGAAATTGTTAGAAAAATCTTTGTATTTCTTTTCTTTTTATCTTCCCTTTTGTTATGCAAAAAAAAAACATTGGAATGATGATCAGGAAAACAAAATGCAAGAAATTTTAATTTGCAAAACAATTGCAATAATATTTATTGAAGCTATATTTAATTTCACTTTATTTTCCTATTAAAGAACTAACACATTTGAAATAAATGTTAAAACAAAAGCAACACATTTTAGCATTTAAAATTGTTAGAAAATTATAATTTTCCTACAAAAAAAGATAACACATTTAAAATAAATGTTCTTAAAAAAACAACAAATTTGATCAATCAATTTTTTTTGAAAATTAGAAACACTCTAAAATATATCTCACAAATTATGTTCACCCTAATTATGAAGTTAAAACAAATTTTATGTTATACTCCAAATATGACCAAACATCCCAAATTTCCAAATATCTAAAAATACTCGATATGACAAATTGCTTCTTATACAATAAATATATATCATAATTCTCACAAACAAATACATGCAACACATTTGAAAATTGAATTTGCTAAAAAAAAAATGAAATCCTCTAAAATATATATATCTCACATAATCCATTCTCCCGAATTATAAAGTTTCACCACTCTAATTTGAAAAATATTTGTACAAATTCCAAATGAATTTTCTCTAACTACAAATTAAATTTAACAGACGACCATATACTATACATCCTCCAATTATGAAATTCAAACAAATATGTCAACAAAATACAAACATATAAAACCATTCCACCTTACTAAACATTTAACGTAACTCTAAAATGTGTGAGCAAACTCAAAAAAATTTTTTACTAACTATTTAAAAATATTTCCACACAAAAAAAAAAAAAAAACCGCATTTGAAATTGAATTACAATAATTTTCAAAATCTGACCATTTTTAAAGCGGAAGCATTTTTCAATTCCAATTATTTCCAAGCTTAGACAACTTTAAAACATCGCCATTTTCAAATTCAAATTTACAAGCACGGGCGCGCGGCATTTGCCGCGCTTATATCCCTAGTCGGTTCTAAAGGACGTATCCTGCTAAGAAACGGGACGTATAAGCTACGACCTTTCCAGTGCATCGTTTCTAACGGTTGTATTTACCAGATTTAATATTGAATCAGTTTGTAGCATAGTTACACTACATCCTACTCTCTGGCCTAGTCAAACTCTACTAGTGCACTCATCCTATCTGCAGAATCCTAGAGCTGTACGAGAGAGGCAAGACCAAGGCTTGGTGCATGGGATCGATCTTGCATTTATTTCGTCTCGGGTGACAAGCTAAGACTATCATACACTAGTATCATGCATATGATATTAGTCTATATTACTATCTCTATAGTGGATAGTAACATATGTGTGGTATCATATAGTCATGCATTTATTAGCCTATAGACTCATCTTGTCTCGAAATCCGTTATGTTACAGTATCTACGTATGATACCATCACCATCTCTCTCTTATTTAATTGCATGTCACATCATCATTATGCTTATGTGGCACTTATGTTACTACCTATGTTACTCCTAGTATGGGTAGTCTAAGAGCCGGTTCTCTAGCTGCAAACATCAATCCTCTCTTTCATCATTTATTAAGACGGCACGTCAGATATTTGCCTATGATTTCGTGTCTAGAGACCCGCATTGGCACAGGCCTAAGTTAGCTATTTGGTTCGGCCTCCGACCTCCCCCATTCCTTTCTATATATCTGCAAATGAATCATGTTCTAAAGATCCTAGCTCGATGAAGAAGCTCAATTGCGGCGTAAATTAATGAAATGCCATGTGGTCGAGTAGAGCATTAAACAAAAAGCAAAAAATGGCTTACACAATTTACGAGCAATTCCAACACGTAAATTATATCATATATCAAGTAGGACTAAGCAAATAGAAGAGATGGGACATCCATTCTCGGTAGCGTTCAGCCTCATCGTCCTCGTCGCGTAAACGCGCACGAGTTAATGAAATGCCATGTGGTCGAGTAAAGCATTAAACAAAATGTTTAAAATGGCTGACATGGGTATACATCTCGGGTACCCTATCAGGAGGGTACCCGGTGCACGTAACGACTAAGGCCCAATATCGAAGAGCCTATTCGAAGCCCAAGACAAGAGGCCCAAGAAGATGGAGTACCTACCAAGATTAGACATAGGCATAGTCGGTTTAGACTTTCCTTACGTGTAAACTAGGTCGGTTACAAACTCCCGAGACCCAGCCTATTTAAAGGCTGGGAGGGGTACCGATCTGGGACCAAGCCATACTCGCTCGCCGGAGCTCTCCTGTAATCGCATAATCCACAATCAATACCAGACAAGCAGGAAGTAGGGTCTTTACCTCCACCCGAGGGGCCTGAACCTGGGTAAATCTTTGCCTCTGCTTGTCAGCCGACGAAACTACCAGTACTACCACGTTCTCTCCCCATAATCTCAACCCTAGGTCCTTAACCATGGGATTTGATGAGGGTACACCTCGTCAATTGGCGCCGTCTGTGGGAAAGAATAGTGCTGGACTCGCGGTTTCTTCGGTTCCATCGAAAACGGCGACTCGCCGATCGGATCTACAAACGGCAACTCGCCGGCTGCATCGACAAACCAGAACTCGCCGACTCAGGCGGCACACGGCAACTCGCCGGCTCACTCGACAAACGGCAACACGCCAGCTTCACCCGCAAAAAGCGCATCGGATCCTCTGATGGATTTCGAGCCACACTCGCCAGGATTCCAGGAGGCCTTCTCCGATCTCGAGTCAGGTTTGGGTTTAACCGTTGGTTCGTTCAATTTTTTCGTCAACAAGCTTGGTGTGCAGGACTTGACGGATCCACGCCAACTCGCGACTTCCGCACCCGAGGCTCCATCGGTTGCGGCTCCTTCGACTGCGGATCTCAACTGCGTCCATACCATCGTCGACCCTCCAAGCTTGTTCGTCTGCAACAACCATGTCCACACGAGAGATGCGCGAGCTCATTGAAGAACTCCAGGGCGAGGAGGCCGAATCAGCATACGCACAAACGATCCCGAGCTGGATCTCCCACTCGAGGATAGTTTCGACTGCGGGATCTCCCTCAGCGACTTCGACGACCTCGAAACTCATATCGACAACCACGTCGACTCCGAGATCTGCACCAACAACAACAACCTCGACTCGAGATTCATAACAACTCCGACGCCGAGATGAGCATAGGCGATGAAGGCATCAACTGCGAGATCCGTCCAGACGGACCACTCGACGGGCATATCGACTCAGACATGAGCCTTGATGAGATGTCGAGTCCATGACAGGACTCGAAGACACACATACATACCCTCGGGTGATACCCCAGCAGGTCTACGTCGCCATCGCCGCAGAAACATCAGACTGCGGCCAGCCGCAGGCCTACAGAATTCCCGTGCACAGTTACTATGCCGGACGGAGTCACAACTCTCACAATCACTGCTGAGATGGCAGCAAAAGCAGATAAAGTCATCAAGGAGTGCACAATGATGCCAGCAGACGCAACACAAGAGAGATGTTGACCTTCCAGTACTTCAACTGGCAGGAGTCACTTCGACTGAAGCAGATAAGAGCAACACTCGAAGAACGCAAAAAGCAAGCTAGCTTGTCGAGTGCGCGCAGAAGACAGCTCTCCCTGAGCTCCACCGGGCGAGCAGACACAGGACCCAGATCAAGGTTGTCACACCTCTCGCCAGACGAAAGGGCGGCGCTCACCCGCAACTTAGGCAACTCTTCATGACATACGACGAGAAGGAGTGCCAGTACCCAAAACAGCTGCGGGTGCCCTCTTCACCGCTGCAGCATACCTAGAGGCAATCAAGCCTCCAGCTGATGACCCCAATGCAAAACTGCATCGCCAGCAGATCAAATCACTCGCCTTAGCGGCGAAGGCCATACGCCAAATTCCAAAACTCCAGGTGGGAGTCGAGACCGTGCCCTAGTCGACGCGTCGGGAAGAGCATAATCACAGTGGTCGCCGCCACCACTCGAAGGAAAGAAGCGGCTCGCGTAGGCGCAGGTCCAGGAGCAGATCACGCAGATCTTACAGTAGCGACTCATACTCTGATCGAGAGCCTGAGCCACATGGAGCTCTGTGCTTCACTCGACGCGTCCGCGAGACACGGATGCCCAAAGGGTTCAAACTCACATCTGAACAGCCCAAGTACACGGGTCGACAGGAACCTTCCGGGTGGCTGGAAGACTACAGGCTGGCTGTCGCGTGCCAGCGAGGCACAACACCACAGCCATGCAATACATACGACTCATGCTCGAAGGCACAGCCCGCGACTGGCTCAAGGCCCTACCTCCATCAAAGTACGACTCGTGGGATCACTTCCGCGATGACTTCATCAAAAACTTCGAGCCTCTATGTGAGCGCCCAAAAACGTTCGAGGAACTGCGGGCCTGCGTGCAACGTTCAGACGAAACTGAGGTCATACATCAGACGATGGACTGAGATACGCAACTCAGTCGGAGTAATTTCAGAAGATATGGCCATGGATGCTTTCATAATGGGACTCGCCAGGCAGACCTCAAAGAAGCACTCGGTCGCAAAAAGCCAACCTCTGTGGCTAACCTCTTGATGACCGCGACTGAGTGGGCAGATGGAGAAGATATGGCGCGCACACACACGGGTCCTCACCCCGTGACAATCATGAAAGCGGCAGTCGAAGCCGCAGAGACTCGTACAGAGACGACCGAAGGCGCAAACGTTCAAAACGTCACTACGACGATGACCCGAATTCATGGCGGCTGGGTTCTCCACACCCGCAATGACCAGGACAGAAGCGACCGACGTCAGAAGATCGACGGACAGTCGAGATGATCGCGGACAGTCGAGATGATCGTCGAGACAGCCGAGACGCGGCCAACGCAGTGATAGCTACAAGAGGAAGGACTGGCGCAAGTCACGGGCACAATCTGAGCGATCATTCGAAGAAAAGATGGACGCTGATTGCAGATTCCACCTGTACAAGGGGGACGACGGAAAACTGCGATCCAATCACTCGATGAGAAACTGCAGGGAGTTCGACCAAATGGCGACTGATTACGTAAATCGCAGAAAGGCAGCAGCCGCACAAGCACCTGCACCCGTGCCTCAGCCAAACAACGTGCCTGTTCTGATGGCACCACCTCCACCACCACAGCCTGCCAGGCGGAAACTCGCGGGTGCCATACAGCACATACCTCGGGTGGACGAACCACAGTACCCTCCGCCCCAAGGGCAGATGTACATGATACAGAAAGGTCGACCTTCCAACAGGGAGCAAAAACTTCGCACTCGACAAGTAAACATGGCGGTCATGTCACCTCCTGCGGTAACAGAATACTTGAAGGAGCCGAAACTACAATAAGCTTCAGCAAAGAGGACCACCCTCCATCGGTTGTTCGCCAGGGCACTCTGCTCTGGTACTCGACGCGCAAATTGGAGGCTACGCCATGTCCAAGGTCTTCATGGATGGTGGGAGCGGCATAAACATCATCTTCGCAGATACGCTCCGCAAAATGAACAGGTCAGTCGAAAACCTGCCAAGATCTTCAAATACCTTCCACGGTATCGTTCCAGGGAAAGCAATAAGCCCAGAGGCACCATACAACTCGACGTGACGTTCGGGGACAAGCACCACTTCAGGACAGAGTCGATTGAGTTCGAAGTGGTCGACTGGAAGTCACAATACCATGCTATACTTGGACGCCCGACGTTCGCTCGATTCATGGCGGTGCCACATTACGCATACCTCCAGCTGAAGATGCCTGGACCAAAAGGAGTAATCACAGTCAAGGGGAACTTCCAAAAGTCTGACTCTTGCGACCGAGAATTCAGCAAAATCTCTGAGATGTTTGGCATGGAAGCAACACTCGCTGATCTAGCGGTCTCCAACGATCGACACTTATGCCAGAGCACAAAAAGGTGGCAGTCGACAGAGCATTCAATGCCACCAATGACACAAGATCGCATCAGGTGCACCCGACTGACCCGACCAAGACAGTCAATGTCTCGTCGAGTCTGCCTATCGCATAGGAAAGCGCGCTCGTCGAATTCCTCCGTGAGAACTGGGATATATTTGCATGGTGTCCAGCAGACATGCCAGGTATTCCCAGGGAATTCGCCGAGCACTCTCTCCAGCTACTTCCAGGTGCTAAACCAGTCAAACAAACAATGCGCCGCATATCCGGCCCAAAAAGAACTGCAGTCGAAGCCGAAGTCGACAGGCTACTCGCAGCAGGATTCATCAGAGAGATCAAGAAATCACAATGGGTGGCCAACCCCGTACTCGTAGAGAAGAAGCACACAGATATCCTTCGGATGTGCGTAGATTTTACAGCACTCAATAAGTGTTGTCCAAAGGATCACTTTCCACTACCTCGAATCGACCAGATCGTCGACTCCACCGCCGGGTGCGCTCGCTTGTCCTTCCTGGATGCTACTCGGGTTACCACCAGATAAGGATGAAGGAAGAGGATGAAGAGAAAACGGCGTTCATAACCCCACTCGGGGTCTACTGCTACACCACAATGCCTTTCGGGCTCAAGAACGCAGGCGCAACCTATCAGCGCATGATGCAAGATTGCCTCAAGAAGCAGATTGGGCGAAACGTCCAGGTCTATGTAGATGACATCGTCATCACCACAAGAGAGGAAAACACACTACTCGATGACTTGCGAGAGACATTCGCAAACCTCAAACGCTTCCACATCAAGCTCAACCCGAAGAAGTGCACGTTCGGCGTGCCAGCCGGGCAACTCCTCGGGTATCTAGTCTCAGCTCGAGGAATCGAGGCGGACCCGGAGAAAATACAGGCCATCTTGACGATGCAAAGGCCTTCAAAGCTCCACGACGTGCAAAAGTTGGCGGGTAGAGTAGCAGCACTCAGTCGATTCATCAGCAAGCTAGGCGAAAAAGCACTCCCGTTCTATCGACTGATGAAGAAGCAGATAAATTCGAGTGGACGCCAGAAGCCGAAGCAGCCTTCACGGACCTCAAGCGAGTCCTCACAAGCCCTCCAATCCTCGTAGCACCAAGGGAACGCGAGCCACTATACCTATATGTCTCTGCAACTAACAGGGTGGTGAGCACTGTTCTGTGGTCGAACGCAGAGAGGAGGGACACGCCCAAAGCATACAACGTCCAGTCTATTACTTGAGTGAAGTGCTCTCCACATCAAAGCAGCGGTACCCGCACTATCAGAAGCTGGCATACGCCGTGTTCATGTCCTCAAGGAAGCTGACGCATTACTTCTCCGAGCACCCGATCACTGTAATCAGCACTTCAGGGATCGGGGACATCCTCACAAACCCCAATGCAACTGGGCGAGTAGCAAAATGGCTCATCGAGCTAGCACCAAGAGACATCAAGTATGATTACCCGAAGGCCATCAAAGCACAAGTTTTACCCGACTTCCACACCGAGTGGATTGAAGCTCAGCTCCCAGGAGCACCAGATGTGTCCAATTCCTGGACTATGTACTTTGATGGCTCGAAGAAAAACGAAGGCGCAGGCGCAGGTGTCATCCTCATATCACCAAAAGGCGACAAGCTCCGCTACATCCTGCAAATGGGATTCGAGTTCCCATCCAATAACGAAGCAGAATACGAGGCTCTGATCCATGGCATGAGGATGGCCAAAGCCTCGGGTGCACTCGACTGATGATCTACGGCGACTCGAATCTGGTGGTGCAGCAAACAATGAAGGCTTGTGACGCAATCGCAGATAACATGATCGCCTACCGTGACCTGTACAACATCATGGAGGGCAGCTTCGAAGGCTGCGAGTTGCGGCACATAGGGCGTGAGAGCAATGAAGAAGCAGATAAGTTAGCCAACATTGGTGCGACCAAAGCACCAGTGCCACCTGGTGTCTTCTTCGAGCGCATCGAGCACAGATCAATCAAAAAGAAGCGGCAACTCCTGCATCAGCCGCACCAGCCAAGAGCAAAACACCTAGCACAGAGGACCCACCAGTCGAGGTACTCCTCATCGAGCCAACTTGGACTCAACCCTTCCTCGCATACATACTCCGCGGCGAGGTACCCGAAGACTTCACAGAGTCAAGACGCGTCACTCGACGATCTAAAGCATACACTGTCATCAACGGTGAACTTTACAAACGCAGCATATCAGGTATGTTCCAGCGTTGCATAGCATTTGAAGATGGCCAAGCCATCCTTCGTGATATTCATGCAGGTACTTGCGGGCATCACGCCAGCAGTCGATCACTCGTAGCCAAAGCCTTTCGCGCAGGCTTCTACTGGCCCACAGCACTCAAAGACGCGGAGGACATAGTCAAAAGGTGCATCGGCTGCCAAAAATTCGCCACAAAGCCGCACGCACCCGCATCGGCGTTGAAGACAATACCATTGGCCTGGCCCTTCGCCCAGTGGGGGCTCGATATGGTTGGGCCACTCAAAAAATCCTCCCATGGAGGGCATACTCACCTTCTGGTGGCGGTCGACAAGTTCACCAAGTGGATTGAAGCAGTACCCATCACAAGTTCGACTGCCACTACAGCAGTCAATTTCATAAAATCCATCATATACCGCTTTGGTGTGCCAATAGCATCATCACTGACAACGGTACAAACTTCACGGCTGAGGAATTCAAATCCTTCTGCAAAGAGCAAGATATCACGCTCAATTATGCATCTGTGGCGCACCCGCAATCAAACGGCCAAGTCGAAAAGGCCAATGGGCTTGTGACAGTGGAATCAAGAAGCGCCTCCTGGTGCCACTCAAAAGGGCTGCGGGTGCTTGGGTAGAAGAGCTCCCGTCTGTGCTATGGAGCCTACGCACAACACCCAACGCCTCAACACAATTCACTCCATTCTTCATGGTCTACGGCGCAGAGGCAATCCTGCCATCAGACGTAAGGTTCAACGCACCAAGGGTCGAAGCATACAATGAAGAAGATGCAGATGAAGCACTCGAAGATGCAGTCGACTTGCTCGAAGAAGCACGCAACACAGCGCTAGCACGCACAGCTGTCTACCAGCAAGATCTACGCAACTATCACAGCCGTCGACTGCGTACCAGGTCCTTCGAGGTGGGTGACTTGGTACTTCGACTGAAGCAAAAGAAGGTGCATAAACTTGCTTCTCCATGGGAAGGACCCTTCATCATCACCGAGGTCATTGGTGGTGGAGCATACAGACTGAAGCACGCGAAGACCGGCGAACTCTCCCACAATCCTTGGAACGTTGCGCAGCTGCGCCGTTTCTATGCTTAGATTGCTCAGTCGCATAATGTAATAGGCTCATATGTCGGATGGCTGCAGGTTTCAGACGCGCTCTTTTCCTTACCAGGGTACCTAAGGGGACTGGAAGGTTTTTAATGAGGCGGCCTGCAGCCTAACATTCATAAATGGAATATAGTCAATAAATTCCTCATACTTTTCCTGCTTACTACTCGCATAACTTATCAGCACAAACTTAGCCTCACCCGTATGCTCGGGGGCTGAGCTACCTCAAACATAAAAGCTTTCGCTCCTTCAAACATAATACTCCAGCCACACTCGAATACTCGGGGGCTGGATCATAACATAAACACAAAGGAAAAAGTTGCTCAACCCCAATCAATCACTCGGGGGCTGAGCCTGCAGGCATAAGCTTCAACTCTCATAAAATTCATAGCCTCACTCGAGCACTCGGGGGCTGTAATTCATGATCTATGTAAAGTGTTTTCATAAACCCCACTCGATACACTCGGGGGCTGCATACATACAAGTGAACAAATATGTACAAGTGGCAAATTTACACTCGGGGGCTGTTCCCTATACATAAATACCCTAATCTTCCGGTTCATCCTTTGCTGGAAGAACAGGGCCCATAAGTTGCGCTTGATAGCAATCAACCAATGTCCTCGCATGATCGAATGTTTCGTCAAGATTCGACTGGGACAAGACGATCCAGGCGCGGGTGGACGTAGCTGCAAATTTGGACGTTGACTTCGGAGATATGCCATGGTTGCGTTGGCGCCGTCCACAAGCTTCTGGGTGATGAAGCCTCGAATGGAACCTGTTGACCGGAAGAGATCGAGTAACGCGTGGATTCCTTGAGGTTGTGGCCCAGTCGGAAAAACCATCTGGTTGATTCGACTGAAGGCCGACCTGCACAATTCAAGAAGCATAGTGCTCCGCCACACCCGATCCTGCAGAGTCGCGAGTATGCGTGCTCGGTGCTTGTCCAATCGAAAGTGCTGGCGGCCAGTCGTGGGTTCGTCAGTTGCCATGTTCAACTGCTCATCCACGCGAGCCTGCTCCGCCTGGAAATCTTGAACAAAACCTGCAACAACACAAGTTGGGTGAACAAAAAAGAACAGGCTGTGAACTCATAAGATCAAGGCAGTCATGCTTACACTCGAGCTGTCTGTTCACGATCTCCATCTCGCCAAGCACATACTCCTCCCGTTGGGTGGGTAAAGCAGGCCTTGCCCTCATCCTTTCCAGCTCGCTTCGGGCACTCGCCAGCTCTTGCTCCTGTTTCGCAAGTCGAGCCTTCATATAACGTATTACTGCGGCATCGTTTGCCGCCTGAGCTCGAGATCGAGTAGGGGCATGATGCCGCGACGAACTGGATGAAGTGGCGGCTGGCCGTTTCTGTTCCAAGCATCATAAAAGTTTCATGAGAAACTAGTCACAAAGCTCAGACGAGCAACAACATACAGCTTACAAGCAGATCATAAAAGGAAATAATTCATACAAAGGTAGCAAAAGCACATGCATACTCGCATGGTCATAAGTTTAATTACAAGCATAAAGGCACGCTGCCCTACTTCTCAGACATCGACTCTGACCTAGCCCTACTCGCACGAGCGGCGACCTCTGCTGCCCGGCGCTCCATGGTGGCCATAAAAGTTTCAGCCAACTTTGCGGCTGGCTCGTTCAAATGCTTTAGGGACACCAGTTTCCCGCCAGGCTTACGAGGGAAAGCAGACAGAGCGGCTTCGAAGTCACCCTCTATCCCATGACCTAAAAGGAGTTTGAGGGTGGTCTCTGAGCCGCGTACCGTCAAAGTGCGAGCAAAGTTCGCCATAGTCGAAGTTCCCGGGCCCAGGACGTCTGCGAAGCCATCCACAGTCGAAGGAGGTTGGCTGGATGGGAACACATCCTTGAACACGGCGCCGAGCGTGCTCGTAGATTTGGCGAGTGCGTCCTTGGCTTGGGTGGAGACGACATCCAGGTCGCCGATTGCGCGGTCAAGGGACAAATCGACACTCGTTGGTCTACAGGTGCCGATGCGCCAACAGCTCCTTCAAAAAAGCAGAAGTAACAAAAATGTTACATACTATTCAGTGGCAAAAAGAAGTAGGCAAAAAGTGAAAGGTTCAACTCACCGCCTACGTCTCGGGTGAGGCTCGCCAGGCGCTCAGCATAATTCTTCTCGCGCAAAGCGGCGGAGTCCTTGGCATCATCCAAGGCCTTCTTCGACTCCGTGCGCTCCTTGGCGAGTGCCTCTTCTACCTCTTCTGTGGGTGAAGTGGTAGCTGAAGGTAAGGTGATTCATCCCCTCCCTTCGCTTCTACTGTCACCTCTGTTTCATAAGTTGGGCCATCTTCGGGAAGAGGAGGAAGAGTTGAGGTAGTCGAGTGGCCCTGCATACAAGATATAGCAGTCGAAAGTCAAAAAGATGCACAGAAGGATAACAAAAACAGGAGATCATAGACTCGAAAGATTCACTAACCTCTGCAAAGGCTTTTCAGCCCCATAAGGATCGACTGGGCAGTCGACGTTGCAGGGCTCGCTTTGTTTTGTACTGGTGATGGATCGCACATGTGCCACCAGTTCGCTCCTAGACAGCTCCTCCTTGCTCATTCGACTGGAGTCGAGGGGGCCTTCGTACTCCCACATTGGGTGGGCACGAGCGCGGAGCGGCCATACCCGCATCTTCACAAAGGTGGCAATCAGATGCACACCCGTGACGCTGTTAAGGAGCCCCCCAATTGTCTCCAGCATAGGCGCTGCTTCCGCCACTTCTTCAGTCGAAAGCTCATGGTCCCAGGCTTTCGTCCTAGCGGCTATACCAGTAGTCAAAAATGCTGGGGCCACATCCTGGTCGACTTGCACATAGAACCACCTCTTCCTCCACCCCTGCGCCGAGTCGACTGGCTTCAGGGTGAAGTACCGGGTGTCGCCGCGCACATGGATCTGCAGGCCTCCGACTGGATAGGTTCGGCCGCCTCGGTTGTTGGGCCGCACCATGAAGATAGACTTCCATAATGCCTAACTTGGAGCAACTCCCAAAAAACACTCGCACAGCGTGATGAAACACGCAATGTGCAGAATACCGTTCGGGGTGAGATCATGGATCTGCACCCCGTAGGCAAAAAGCAAACCTCGCACAAAATCATGGAGGGGGAGCGAGAAACCCCTAGGCAAAAACTCCGCGAAACAGACGCGCTCGTTAGCGCAGGGCTCGGGAAGTACCTCCTTGGGTGAAGGTGCACGGACGAAGAGCTGGTCCGAAGGTGGCAGCAACCCCTCCTCGCGCAGCTTGTCCAGCTGTGCCTCCTTCATGGTGGATTTCGTCCAATCGCCATTGGTCTTCTTGAGGTCGATGGTGCCGCAGATGCGCTAGCCGCAGTCTTCTTCCCCTTCATCGCCGCCGCATCGGGCGCGGCGGCAGCAGTCGAGGCAGAGCGCTTGTTGCCCGCCGCTTTCTTCATTGCCAACGAGCAGAGGAGGAGCGCGCAAAGCTTTAGCACAGGAGCAATGGAGGCGGAGCGCAAGGAAGACGATGGAACAGGGGCGGCGCGCAGAGCAAATGGCAGATAAAAAACAAATGCCAGCGCCGTTCCCCTTTTACCACAGGTCAAAAGCAATCACAGCCATTCAGATCCAAACCGTGCGTTACGCACGCAATCTGACCGTACACGTGGCAAACGCGGAGGGCAACCGTCGCCGGCCACTCCGCCCACTACGCACGTAAAAAGAGAGCCATCATCACGCTTGCGGAAAAGTGGGCCCGTATAGTCAAATCAAGTCCAAACGGCACCGTCTTCGGTCAGCTCTGCACAAATGGGCCCACCTACGTGTCACGTCCCATCAATCGCAGCATAACGCACGCCACGCGTGTCAGAAATCGCAGTTGAAATAAACGTCATCCCTGACGTCATTGAAGCATCTGTTCAGAAATATGTTCGAGTATGCCAACGCATATTGATCACTCGATTGCCTCGATTAGTTCGGGTGTGACAAAACCTTCTTAAGTCAAAATTGGTCACTCGACCGTTCCTTCGACTACGTCATACTACTCCCATCGAGAGCGTATTAAAAAAAAATCTTCGACTGAAGATGCTTAAAACAATGAATTGAGATTATCCTCCATTTACAAGCAATACAGCATAATCTCGGGCTACTCCCATCGGGAGCACTGTCGTGCACCCGATAGAATTATGGCACAAATTTCTTCGATTAACATATGCAGAGTAAGGGATTTTGAGATTATCCTCCATTGCAAAGCAATAAAGCACAATCTCGGGGGCTACTCCCACCGGAGCGCTGTCGCGCACCCGATAGCATAACAGCAAATATCAGTCGACAAAGGGCCTGACTCGTCCAATAAAGTTCAGAAATAACACTCGAAACATTCCCGAGTTGCGTCCGTCGCAAATACCTCGGATGCTGCACGCATTGTGCAAAGGTAAGACCCGCCGAACTTTCGAGCTGGGCTAAGGGCCGTGCCAGCAACGTCAATCCTTATACTTTCCGTGTCAGCAGACATGATGAAAAATCCCGACGGACGCGTTGGGTAAAAATTTAAAGTTATACTGCAGATCGGCTCAGTAAGACCTCAACGGCCTAGTCGAATCTGACCAGTTTGTTCCAGATTCGAGTCCGGGGACTCCAGTTTGATTGAAAGCTAGTAAGGTTTTACCCGAATGTGTAGTTAACCAGTCCCGATCCGTCGAGTGTACTGGGCCTGCTAAGCTATTATCCCTTGATCATCATAAAACACAGTCGATGAAATACTCGACATAGCCACATGTGCTTATTCATACAGGAATTCCAAATTATATATACAGAATACAAAGCATATGACGTGCACTTACGAAAGAGTCCATGCCCGATCTTCAAGTCAGCCAAGTACTCGGGGGCTACTGACATGGGTATACATCTCGGTACCCTATCATGAGGGTACCCGGTGCACGTAACGACTAAGTCCCAATATCGAAGAGCCTATTCGAAGCCCAAGACAAGAGGCCCAAGAAGATGGAGTACCTACCAAGATTAGACATAGGCATTGTCGGTTTAGACTTTCCTTACGTGTAAACTAGGTCGGTTACAAACTCCCGAGACCAGCCTATTTAAAGGCTGGGAGGGGCACCGATCTGGGACCAAGCCATACTCGAACCACCAAAGCTCTTGCGAGATCGTCATCTCGCCGGAGCTCTCCTGTAATCGCATAATCCACAATCAATACCAGACAAGCAGGAAGTAGTGTCTTTACCTCCACCCCGAGGGGCCTGAACCTGGTAAATCTTTGCCTCTGCTTGTCAGCCGACGAAACTACCAGTACTACCACGTTCTCTCCCCATAATCTCAACCCTAGGTCCTTAACCATGGGAATTGATGAGGGTACACCTCGTCAATGGCTTACACAGTTTACGAGCGATTCCAACACGTAAAATACAGTATCATATATCAAGTAGGAGGACCAAGCAAAATAGAAGAGATGGGACATCCATTCTCCGGTAGCGTTCAGCCTCATCGTCCTCGTCGCGTAAATGCGCACAAGCGCCCTACCTCCGCGTCGTGCGTCCGGCTAGCTCCCGCTCGCGCCGTCGCGCGCACATATTGGAACCCCCAAGCCGCGCTAAGGCTTAAGGACCCCCACGGTGGCGCTGGCGCGGGGAGCCATGTTCCATGGATCCGGCGAAGAAGGAGAAGTGAATGCCACGGAGGAGGATACAACTGAGGAGATTGGGATTCAATAGAGCGGATTGGAATGAAACCCTTAATTGGGCTCCAACCCGTTGATATGCAGGATTGCAGGCCGATTTTTTTTTTTGAAACAAGGCAAAAGACTTGCCACTTTTCTTGATTAAGAAGAAGCGAGAGATGGCCGATTAATTAACTGGTAACCGGCCAAAAACCGATACAATGCACCAATGTCGTCATGGAACACGACCACAATGGGCACCACCACTGACCGACCTGGCCACCCACACGAAGCACACACGCATCAACAAAGAGAAATGCAACCGTTGGGGTTGCCAACAATGTCATCGTCATCACTCCTCCTCGAGCGAGCGACTCCGACAACAAGTTCAACGACCACCAACACAGCCCTCGCCGCAGCGACGCCGGAACCCATGTCGGCCCATGCCAACAGTTAGCCACACGCGCCAAGCGACAGACAGCTCCGACTTTGACGAAGAGCTTCTAAAGGAGAAATATGCTGGGCTTGCGCCGACCGAGTCCTCCGCAAACCACCGTTTGCTCGTCATCGTCGCCACAAGGACATCTCCATCGCAGCTCCGACTCCCCAGCAACACAATGAAGCACGAGAACCCTTCGGACACGCCGGAAAATCGACTACGAAGCCCGAGCCGTGACCCAACCTCAGCTTGACGCATCATCGTTGCCAAACTGCCCTCGGAGCCCCAAGAGCCATCTCACCAACCACGCGGCCAAGCCGCCAACCACTCTCAAGTTGTAGTTGACTCCACGACGATGCCCCCAAGGAGGAGCAAGACACATCAGCGCCTTCATCATCCGATCCAATGATCTGAGGTTTCCCTCCGGAGACACCACAGGACGAGAAGAGGAGCCCTCGGCGACGCTTCCAAGAAAGTCAGCGGCACCCGCGAGTGTCGTCGTCGCCGGTTCTGAGCAAGCCAGAACAAGATTTCTCCCGGGAACCTCCGCAGTCCACCATGAGCTGAACCAAGCGAGCCACCCACTCGAGACCGCTCCAACACCACCACCCCGTCGCTGCGAAACCAGAGCCAGCAGCACACCATCCCGATCTGGTCCTCCCGGCCCGCCCCGGCCCAGATCGGGCCCGGGCAGAACCACCACCATCCGCGCCGAGCGCCACGGCAGCAGACGGGGAGGCCACGAGCCAGCCGAGCCCGGCCAGAACCGACCGTCCATCGCCTCGCGCCGCTAGGAGCTCCGGCAGACTCGCAACCACTGTCGGCGCCGTCAACCGCACCCGCCATGGAAGCCACCGAGCTCTCACCAACGGGGACCCTCACCACCTTTGGAGGAGAGGGGGCCGCCGGCTCCGCGCCTACTGGCGGCAGCAGCGGCCAGGGAGATGCGCCGGAGGGGGGCTAGAGCGGCGGGGATTGGGTCGCCCCCGGGTCGCCCCTCCTGGACGACACGGTAGCCCTTGGGTCGATTCCTACATGATGTGTCTAGTGTAGAGTGCTTTTTGCAGGCCGATTTGGGTTATCCCTTTTTTTTGTATGCCCGGGCTGGTATGTTGTTGATGCATGTAAAATGCATACATGAACTTTGCATTATATTACTTATATTTCAATCATATTTGCATCATATAAGGGTTATATCATTGTTTTATATTGATTTTGGGAATATTTCACAATTTCTCCATTTTTCTGGAATTAACCCTGCACTGTCGGAAACCCAATTTTTCAATGTTTTTACCTTTCAGTGACCCAAACGACGTCCAAATGACCTAATATTTTGCGGGGATCATTTTTTGAAAGGAATGAAGTGTAGGAGCGAAGAAAGCGAACAAACGGAGATCCGAGGGCCAAAAGAGGTGGGCCCATGTGGCCAGATTCCTTGGCCGCGTGGGACCCCCCATCTTGGGCCTCGTGGCTCCGATGCCGTCCGTTTTCGTCTCCGTGGGTTCGTCTTGACCTAAAACCGACTATAAAAATAGTCCCCTTAGGAGTTTCGCGAGGAGGCGGCGGAGAAACACAAAACCACGAAACAGAGAGTCAGAAGGCTGCCGCCGGAGAAGATCGGAGGGGGAAACGCCGCCGGAATCACCTCCGGAGGGCTCCACCCCCCTCCGGCGTGTTCATCATCAACATCTACAGCAAGATCATCTCCATCTCTCCACTGTAAACTCTTGGCAAACATGATATATGATGCAATATACTATTCCCTTGATCTATTGTGTCTCCCTATCTATGTTTGAGAAGTGATTTGTTCATGGCAATAGTGAAATAGTTCGTTGATTGGTTGCATACAAGTTTTGTTATCTTTTATGATTGTCTTTATGTACAATATATGAGTGCACACATATGTTGGGGAATGCATGTAAGGTGATCACCGGTAATGTAATGGAGTGAGGGAGAATTGGGAGGACATGTAAACCTGAGACCGAGTCATGAAGTTACTTTATTGGGGGATATATATAGGGGACCTTAGAAGTTAAGCCTATGGTGGGACTTTTATGTCTTAATAATTCGTGTGTGCTCATTTACTTGGCCATGAGATCCATCATAAGGGGTTTTAGTTCATTTACTTGGCTACACCTATTTATGGCTCCTTCCTAAAAGAAACAATTAAGACTGAAACATGTGCTTCACTAATTGTGACAACCACACGAATGAAATAACAATTGCTAGAACATTTGCTCCTTGAGATATTTGCTACTTGAGATATTTGCTACTTGCTACTTTGAGAAACTTGCTCTAAGAAACTTGCGTTTGAAACTTGATTGAGAAACTTGTTACTAGATAAACCCATTCCACATCACATGCTTTCATTAGTTAGTTCCTTTCATATTTAAACTTATTGCTTTGCACAAACGGCCATATAAGAGGGTTATAGGGCTTTAGAGAATAGATAGTTTACCTTCAGCTCCTCGTGGGTTCGACACTCAAATATTTATCGAATTGTGCTACATTGATTCCTTGCTCTTGGGGACTATCAGTTGTTTATGCTAGGGACAATTTTTTGTCTAAATCCACATATCGGCCTGCAAGTCAGCTTCTAGTTGCCAAACCGCTGCAATTTAAAAGAATTGACAATTTCTAACGGTAAAAGGCCGCCGGGCTTCAAACTGGGCGGGCTGGAGAAGCTACAAAATGGCAGCTTACCGAGCTTCTCCACCGCTAAACGAACCAGTATAACGTACTACCCCTGCACCTCGAACCTCCTCGCGTCGCTCCTCCCAGGCGACCGGGGAGGCGAAAACCTAGCCCCCCGCCGCCACCCACCACCCTCCCTCGTAATCCCCGGAGGCGGCCGCCGGACAAATGTCCTCCGCCGCCAGTGAAGGGGGCGGCAGGGATCTGGTTCCCACGTCCCCGAGCTGCAGCTTTGGAGGGAGCTACGGCGTCGGTCTTCCCCGCGTGCCGGCGGCGTCCCTAGCCGGCAGCTCATCTCTTCCCCGCTCTGTGAGTGTCCCCGAGCGCCGTCGGTTGCGGCTGCGGGCGGCAGCGCGCTGTGCCGGCGCGGGCGATCCCCCTGGCCCGATCTGGGCCCTGGATGGGCTCGATGGGACCAGTCGTGGGCGTCCTTTTCTCCCTTGGCATCCCGGCGTTGGCAGGCGGCCGGCATGCAGGATAGTGGTGGTTTGCTGTGGCCAGCCGACCTCGGGGTCGGAACGGCGCGGCCGTCGGCGAGCATGGCCCAACCTTGGTCGGCCGACGACGGTGACGCTCATGGGCGTCATCACCTTGCTGGAGGCGTCGTCGAGGCCGGGCGGTCTCGCGTTCCGTCCCGAATGCTCCAAGGGAAACCCTCGTTATGGATGGGCAGACTCACCACCTCACCCGCTCCATCTTGCCCATTCGCTGCTCTCCGACCTCGACCTTCATAGGATCTCTTGTTTCTGAATGAATAAAAGAGATGAGAGACTTTGGAGCAGGATTTGGCTGGAGGCATGGGCGGAGACAGTACCCGGCGAGCCGGGGCAGCTGCCCGGGCTCTCTCGCCAGCGGCCGTATAGGCGTATAGGTCAGGTAGTCAGGTTTTTAGGTGGTATCGATGTGTTTTGCCCGGGCAAAAATTATTGGGCCTCTGCTTCTCGCTCCAACTGTCCAAGGGAGCAGCTAATAAAATAACTGGCTGCAGCCCGCTCACGCCACGACCAACGACCAATGTCACAACTCGCAAACGACCCCAGTACGCCACACAACGATCGATCAGGAATTCAGGATCAGCCGCCGCAGCGCCGCTCGACTTCTTCGTATTCGACGGTTCGACTATAGATCGTCCAGAGCGGCAGATCGGGCGTCTCGGCCCTGCTGGCCGCGGATCCCTCCGATGGGCGATGGCACGGCAGCCGGCTCACCTACTCTCATCGGTTCGTGCAGAACTGCAGATTGTTTCTGTATGATAATTTGGTACCCAACTTATGTTCTTCATTTGAGGAATCATGGTGCCTTTTCTGCTTGCAAAGATGTTGAAAGTTTGGCTGCAAAAATGGTTGAGACTGAGAAATTTCCATTGGTTTACAAGCTCATTGAGTTGGCTTTGTTATTGTCGGTGTCAACGACATCTGTTGAGAGAGCTTTCTCGGAAATGAAAATTATCAAGTTCAAATTGTGCAACAAGATAAATGATGATTGGTTCAAGCAATTGATGATATGTTACACTGAGCGGGAGGTATTCAAATTACTTGATGATATAGATAATTTGACATTTTCATGCCTTCAAATCTCGTAGAGGGGTTTTGCCAAGGAACTATTAAAGCTTTAATGGTACGTGTCATGCTTTCTAATGTGAATAAGTTTTTACAAGTCTATGAATTGGTAATTCTTAATTTATTTTTAATCTTGCAGGTTCTAGTTTGGCTATTTGAACGGACATTTGGATATCTCGGTTTCTCTTTGTGACTTTTTTAATCTAGTGAGCTATATTGTTTCTTATTTTTATTTTTAGTTATGGATTACGTTCTTCCAAACTATTATGAAAGTATGGTTATTTGATTTGGTACTTAGATTTGCATTATATATATAGAATATCCGGTTGCGATTCTCGATTTTTTTAGTGAGCTTAGGGTCCGCCCCGGCTCCTATTTTCCCTTGGCTCCGCCACTAGCTGGAGGGACGTGTGGCTTTGGCGGTGGTTGGGCTCCTCTTCTTGCTCTCCTCTCGGAGTCGTCTCTTTGTGGCCACGATGCTCGAGCTACTGGGTTGCGTGTACAATAAAATAAAATTTTCCGTATTGCTACGCAACACCTCCCAAGATCTACTATGAACATACATGCGGATACGAAGATCCGAAGATCTAGCTGGAATACGTTACCAACACCGAAGTCGCGGAAGAAGTGTTGATGGTGTTTGTCGATGTAGCTTGTTGCCGTCTCTCTCAACCAAGCCTGGTAGAGAGATTCTGGCGCCTCCTCCTCGCCTTGTCACCTTGATCCAACGGCGTGAGGGTCAACCATCAAGATCGACGGATCACCCCTCCGAGAGCTTGCACGCGTACGCCGGGAAATGTTCAGCAGGGCTTTGCCGTCCAAGCTTGAAGCACTACTGGAGTATATGAAGGTGGAGATCCCAACACATGAGAAAGAGAGAGAGATTAGATCTAGTCTAATCGGATAGGTTGCCTCTAATTAGAGATTCCTATAATCCAACTATAAGGGATCTAAACTTGAGAGTTTGTGTTTCTTGTGTCAATTGTGTGTCCTCCAAATAGGAGGGGGTGCGGTTTATATAGATGGACCAAGGGGTGGAGGGACTTGGACAAGGGGAAAGCTTTCTCCTAGTCCTACTTGGTTTGGACAAGGGGAAAGCTCCCCTTGCCCAATTCGGCTTGGGAAGGAGGAGTTGGAGTTGGTCTCCAACTCCCCTCCGCCTCCACCGCCTCCCTCTTGGCCGCCGCCGGGTGGGGCCCACCCAGGCCGGCCGCCCCGGCCACTACCGCTGCCTCCCCCTATGGGCCGCAAGGCCCACTAGGGTTCGGCGGGGGGGAGCCTCCCCCCTTCGGCGCCTCAGCTCACCACCACCACATGGTGGTGCGGCTACCTTGGTGGGCCCTAGGGCCCATTTTGGTAGCCCCATGGTGGGCTCCAATTTTTTAAATAATATTTTCCATAATTATTTATTAATTAAATAAATCAATATTTAATTAACATATAATTAAATAATATTTTGTCCAATTAATTCTTATTTGAATATTTCCTTTTATAGAATATTTCACCGAATTAATTACCTATCATATAAAACACCTTTTATATGATCCGGGACACCCAGTGTCCTACAACAAAATACTCTGGATAAATATTTCCTTCTTATATAAACCCTCGGAATAAATTCTGACCTGTGATAGCAACTTATATCACAATACATCTCTCCAATAAACACATATCTATCACACCGACACTATGTCGGTGATACTCTCTCTATGTTCCAGACCAACAAATGTACACAACTAACCAATCATAGTTTAAGTGTGTCCACCCTATAGGTTCGATAACGTGTAGCTATAATTGGATATCCAATCACCGGTCAGGGTCAGGTCCGTGGACGACCTGAATAACTGCTACCGTTATGTGAAGACACTCTGTTTAACCTGCTGGCTATTTAATATATCATTCCCCTTACTCGCGATGATCCGGGACACCCAGTGTCCGCCGACAAAATAATCTGGATAAATATTTCCTTCTTATATAAACCCTCGGAATAAATTCCGACCTGTGATAGCAACTTATATCACAATACATCTCTCCGATAAAAACATATCTATCACACCGACACTATGTCGGTGATACTCTCTCTATGTTCTAGACCAACAAATATACACAACTAACCAATCATAGTTTAAGTGTGTCCACCCTACAGGTTCGATAACGTGTAGCTATAATTGGATATCCAATCACCGGCCAGGGTCAGGTCCGTGGACGACCTGAATAACTGCTACCGTTATGCGAAGACACTCTGTTTAACCTGCTGGCTATTTAATATATCATTCCCATTACTCGCGATACCAAACTTCACCCGAGATATAGATCCGTGGATGTTACCATTAATCAATTAATTGATTCACTACATCTTTATCTTATCTCGTTAACCTGTAAGTTCCCTTTACTCGTTTCCGTATTATGATATCCCACAAGGTGTAACTTCACCATAAGTTGTCTGCAGAACATATTGGATACCTTTATAATACCGAGAGGGCCCAGGGCGTATCTCTCTGATCACGGAGGAGTAATTTCCCATCTCAGAACATTAGGATATACACACACCTTGAAGTCACCCTGTGACTGCCGTTTTGACACCAAATTACGGCCGTGCCATTGACAGTACCAAAGTAACTCTTCTAGTATGCATAACCCTAATAACCTCATGGTTACAGGACATGTTATATAATAACCTTACTGTGATAAAGCTAAGGACAAAAAAACGACTTTAACGGAATCTCTTAGCATATCAAAACTTGGGTTTACCCGGCCATATTATTATCCAATAATATGCCACTCATTGATGCCGACATAAGCAATGTCCATGACTAGGAAAGCAGTGTCATCAAGCAATCAACAAATTAGTCCGTAAAAAAACTAGGATACATTTTACGTGTTCATATTCTCAACACGTATGAGTGGGCTTTCCCCTGAATCACGTATCCAGAAACCACCGTAGTTATAGCATTGAGAATACAAATCATAATTAATGAATCAGATGTATAAATACATTGCCTTTTGGGCATACATCCAACAGTCTCCCACTTGCACAACTGGCAATGTCTAGTTTGCATAATTTTAACATCTTGATCGATGTTTGGTTTCTCATGCTCACTCTTATGTGGTTGACATATTGTCCGTTTAGCCCCTTCTGGGGCTATGTGAACTTTATTCTTTTATGCACAAAGAAAAATATCTTTCATGCACAACCTCAATTGATCATGTAATCACTTGTAGCATTTGGTCATACAAGGTGAAACCTTAGTACTTTAACCAAGAACACAATTTCATTGTTTTCACAATTAGTTGTTTCTTTTGTAAAGAACCACACCTAGTTTATCAATGAACCGATAACCTTTCCTTTGGAAGTTGTTATGCTCCCACTGTCTTTGCTACTTGTTGTAGTTTTCGTAATATTGCCCTATGTTTTATATAAACATCCCCTCGTAATGCGATATACGGAATTTAGAAAATTCCTCAATCTACCCTTCGTCCTTTCTTTATACTTATCTCATAATGTAACTCTTACATCATGAGCATTTCTCTCTTTTGATGTAACTTCTTCAAAACACACCTTATGGAGAATTCTCATCTTAATTGTAGTCAATTGAACTTTTATCAAATTCAACTTGTCAACAATCAAGTTTGATTAATTTCATTTTGATCTTAAAATTTCACATCTTGAGAAATTCCTTTATGATCAAGATTATAAATCAATTGATCATGCTCACCACCGTATGAAACAACATGGATCTTGCACATGAATTTCTCTAACTTTATGAGAATGTTAATTCTCCCATGTTCTTGAATAATATTCAAAATATTTCAGTGAAATTTCCGCAACATTGTATCACACCAATATATGGAAATTTCTGCATATGTTGTGATTACCATGTTCCAAATATGTATGTCATTAATTACTTATAATAACATATCATATTGTATCAAAACAAACCAATCACAAATTACATTATTCAAAATCGAATAACATAATTAAGCTCCCACTGATTTAAATGAAACTATGACCTCCTCTCTTTGTTTAATATCATTTGCTTGTTTGTCCTAGACAAACGTCTCTTTATACGATTCTGATTTATATTCAATTAACAAAAAACCCTCGAGCTGTACTAGGTACACATCCTCGATCTTTCTTTCCTTTGAAAGGAATATGTTTTCGTTAATATCTTTACCTATTAATAATAAAGACATTAAGTCTTCCTTGGTTGGTTTGGTACGTCTGGTCGGTTTGGTACGTCGTGTCTTTTTTTTTTGGTTTTGTACGTCCCGGGCTTTCCTCCCGATCGATCGGTTGGTTTTTTGTCCGTTCACCCCGCACGCGTTTCTAGCTTCCTATGTCAACTCAACGGAAACAGTGTTCCGTTTTTAAAAGGAAACCTTGGAAACCAACGTATAGGATTAGGAATCCATGTCTGGACAACTTTCCGTTCTTTATAAGCAGCAGATAAAAAGTTGGTTTCCTTGAAAATTTATGGAGCGCAACAGTCGGAACCACGCGTGACCGCAAGCGCCATGAACACTTTAGATGCACCGTCTTCTTCGATCAGCATCGCCGCTGGAAAGCCAGAGGCCCAGGATCCACATACTGCATACGCAGCTGTGGGCTCCACCGTGTCGGGACGGACGACGACCGACCGCGAGAACCTCCTTGCTTAACTCCCTATGGCCCAAGCCCCACGCCCCGCGGCGGCGCCAGCGAGAGTGCTGCCGGCACGAACCTCCATGTCGCGCTCACCTCGGCTCTCCCTTCCACGAGCCTACACGGCGGCACCAATGGTAGACTGGAGTCGGCACTTGGTCCCAACAATACGGCGTCCCCGTTGGCCGTGGCTGCCGGCTCAATGCAACAGCGGTGGCCTCAGGCCACCTTGGCGCTTGCTTGTGGCACCATCATGCCCAACCACGAGAAGGGCTTCGCGCACACGACGTTTAGTGTAATCGGCTCCACAAACCGCCACAGCAGCCTGGAAACCGACACTTCGGCCGCTTCGGTAAGGTGATTGATATCGGCGTGTCCAGCTAGGCCAACCGCCTAGAGATCCGCCGGTTCAGCGTGAAGGGATGCAACATACGTCAACAATGAGCTGCAGCATATGCGCAAGGGCACTGCAACATGCACTCCGTGGAATGCGAGATCTTTTTTTTTGCGAATCATGAGTTCGAGATCTTCAACATATAATGATTGCAAGTAGGAACGCTTTGTCATGTAAAAAAGATCTTCAACATACAATGTGTTGTCCAATGTGAGCACATTTGGAGACATCCGTTTGTGTGCAAGTAACACGGCAAGCAAGTCAACGGAGGACATCTCTAACTGTGGTGTGATACTTTTGCAGATTTTATTTACTGAATTCACACTTTAATTATCGTCACAACTATCCGTTCATCCCGCCATTACAACAAGAATTTTGTTTTTCCAGCGAGGCAGATTTTTCTTTTCCGTTGCAACGCACGGGCATGTTTCCTAGTCTTATATAAACTCAGTATCGTAAAATCCTTCTTGATCAACAAAACTTTGTGATCATCTTTTCGTCTAACAAAAAGATCCTTATTAAGTTATTCATAACTTAACAACAATGATATTTAACATATATATGATGTCTAAATCATAATCTAATGGGATCTCATTTTAGCACATTCCCTTATTTACTTTGTTATCGCATATTCAGTTTCCTATAAACTTGTATGCCACCTAATCTGGTTAAGTGAATATATCTTGACAAGACGTCATGCATTTAAAATGCTATGACTCTCGGTATTAGTCTAAAAGACTTGTCAATTGGAATTGCTTCCGCTTGCACATCATCTGATAACTATTTCCGAAGATTCAATATTTCTTCAAGATTTCACTATCCTCCCACTAAATTCTTTTAGAAGAATAAAATTTCTCAAGAATCACATTTATCTTAGTGCCAAAACATTGTCACTTATGTGGTGTTTATAGAGGACTTCCAATTAATTTAATGGAACAACCTACAAAGCAATTTTATTCATCTTCCTCCTTCAGGATCAAGTTTCAGTCTTTCATAAAACTTAGAACCCAAATTCTTTGTGTCTCTTCATGTTTATCTTTCAAAACTATGACACAATCAATAAGACAAATAATATTATTAAATCCTTACATCATTTTAGAACTGAACTTCTTTTCAGAAATTCTAAGTATCTAAGACTATCACGTCCCTTTATGTTTTCTTTCAAAACGATGACGTGAATACTCAAGGACTATCATTATGCTAAAACTAGACAAGCATTAAATATACTAAATTGGATTTCTAGGAATATGATTCTGCAAACATCTTAGCAATTATTCAATCAACTTGATCAAATACATGAACCGAAATAGAATTTCTATTCATTACAATACTAAGACAATCTTTCTAAAATATAATTGTGTAGTTTCAAGACATCAATAAAATTATTGACTATGTTTCAACTCAACCTTTATTGACTTCACTATGTGCCTGAACACTTAATGAATTTATGACTCCTAAGAATCATGTAGTTCATCAAGCCTTTCACTTGTTTCACATAACAATATCAAATTTCCTTCCATCATGCATATGATGCATTTGAGATGATAGTGCCACTCGAAGGTGGTGTCAACATAATCACAACAATATTTCAGAACACATGATATTTCCATAACTCAAAAGATTTGTAACTTGATCATCCACGAAGGGATTGATCCAAAATATTCTTCGATAAACGGGACATGAAATCCCACAAATCACAAGAGTATTTCCATCGCCAAGAATGCGACCTTATTACAATAACTTGGGCCGAAACCCAAATCTTTCAAACTAAAAAACTGAAAAGTAATTTGAAGATGTCTTCATCTTGTGGATGAAATTCCATGCGTCGAGCTTGACACACATCCTCAACCTTACTCTTCCGCCACCTTACTTCCCGCATCTCCTATATCAAGTGCATAAAATAATTAGCAATTGATACTCCAGAGTTACTAGTAAGATTGACAAATATCATTGCAAGTATAACTCTTATACCTTTCTTGCCCTTAGAAGATTTCTTCTTCTGCAGCAGAAATTTCTTGCAGTTCCTTTTCCAGTGTCCCTTCTTCTTACAAAAGAAACACTCGGATTCCTCTGAGCCGAGTCCACAGCCTTTGTAATGCCTTAGCATTTTTAGACTCTTCGTTCTCTTCTTCTTGAACTTAGTGGTTTGGGTAACCATCATAACTTGATTGTTTTCCCTCTTCACACTAGGTTCAGCAGTTTTCAGCATTGCAAGCAGCTCATTTGGTGTCTTCTCCAACCCATTCATGTTGTAATTCATGATGAAACCGCTGTAAGACGGTGGGAGGGATGCCAACACCAAATCTATACTTAGCTCGGCTGGAATAGGAAATCCCAGAGCCTCGAGCCTAGTACCATAACCAAACATCTTGATTACATGCTCGCTCACAGAGCCTCCTTCTGCCATGTGACATGACCACAGTGCCTTTGTTATCTCATAACGCTCAGTCTTAGCCTGAGTCTGGTACATGGCCTTGAGTGCGACAATAATGTCGTATGCAGGAGTTTGGTCAAACTTCTTCTGCAACTCAGGTTCCATACATGTCAACATGAGACACTGAACAGAAATTGCCATATCACTCTTCAAGGTGTACGCATCTGTCTCAGCTTCTGACGCATTGTCAGCAGGCGCCTCGGGAAGAGGGCCATCAAGAACGTACTCGCTCTTCGCGTTCCTAAGAACAATCCTTAGGGCGCGAACCCAATCAGCATAGTTGCTCCCATTCGCAGTCAGGGGTTTCTTCTCAATCAGTGGTCCAAGGTTAAACGTGGGTGCTATTTAGCCATTGATCTACAACAATTAAGTTCACTTAGACATGTTCATAATTATTATCTAGCATTAATATTTAGACTAAATTAAAATGCTCCCACTAAAATTGATATTCCTCATGATCAAATTAGTGTATACGAAATCCACGCTCAACATACGATCAATAGATGGATACATGCCATTGAATGTAGTTTACAACGGGTAGGTCAACAAGCCAATCACTTCCTACCGTGACTTTCGTTTCATCTTTCGATGCATGTGCTCCGAGCTCATAACTAGTTATGCTCGAACGTCAAGACAACCAACCGCTTTTGCTGTAGGTACGGTACACTACACGCCTCCCGAACCCTTGGCACACATTACTCATGGATACATGGCGCACGGTGACAAGCATCCGGTTTGACGCTGCTACGTGTTGAAAGAGCACGAACTCCTTAATATTTTCAATTTTAGCTCAAGTAATTAAACTCTGCAGCTACCGAGAATCTCCCTAATAATCATACTACTGCGCAATCAAGGGAAGAGCAAGAAAACATATATAAAACATGCACAAGTAAATAACACTTCGTGATGTAGTATAGTCTTCTTCCTCCATCCGCCGGTGGCGCCTCCACCGGCATGGCCATGTCGAGGTTCACGACATTTGCATGCCTTCTCCTATCCTCCACTATCGCCATAGCTCGACGAACAAGAACGGCACGCCAGCCAACAAAACAAGGTTAGTCAACAAAATAATATTTCGAGACTATACCACATCACATGTCCTGCAAAACAGAGTTAGACGCCTCTAACGTTTGTTTGCATATTTTAGCGTGGTTGTAGGATCAACAGGACAACCGGAAATACTACGGCCCTTACCAAGCATAGTTACTCATGTTGCAAGATTAACCTTGCGGGGTGATTATCCATCCCAACATTACGAAAACATTGCGGATGCTAACCCAGACGATTGCCAAAGCACATGACCCCCGTGTGGACCTAGTCCACATGCCCCATCCGCTATCAAGTCGACGAGACCAACTATAATATGATCCGAAACTACTGAAGCACTTCGTTGGCGCCGACGGGTATACTAGGAGCAGCCGGAAGGTCCACGGATTGCCAGAAGTCCGAGATCATACTATGCCGCTGGAAACAAGACGAGACCGCATATCGGGAAGCAACATAAATAACTTGAATGTTAGAAGATATAGACCTCAATAACATACCCCGCAAACTTATGCGGTGCCCGCACACCAAGTGCTCTAGATCAAATCATGTATCTACGCATAGATCGCTCTGATACCACTACTGGGTTGCGTACAGTATTAAATTTTCGTATTGCTACGCAACACCTCCCAAGATCTACTATGAAGATACATGCGAATACGAAGATCCGAAGATCTAGATGGAATACGTTACCAACACCGAAGTCGCAGAAGAAGTGTTGATGACGTTTGTCGATGTAGCTCGTTGCCGTCTCTCTCAACCAAGCTGGTAGAGAGATTCCGGCGCCTCCTCCTCCTTGCCTTGTCACCTTGATCCAACAGCGTGAGGGTCAACCGTGAAGATCAACGGATCACCCCTCCGAGAGCTTGCACGCGTACGCTGGGAAAGGTTCAGCAGGGCTTTGCCGTCCAAGCTTGAAGCACTACTGGAGGATATGAGGTGGAGATCTCAACACATGAGAAGGAGAGAGAGATTAGATCTAGTCTAATCGGATAGGTTGCCTCTAATTAGAGGTTCCTCTAATCCAACTAGAAGGGATCTAAACTTGAGAGCTTGTGTTTCTTGTGTCAATTGTGTGTCCTCCAAATAGGAGGGGGTGGGGTTTATATAGATGGACCAAGGGGTGGAGAGACTTGGACGAGGGGAAAGCTTTCTCCTAGTCCTACTTGGTTTGGACAAGGGGAAAGCTCCCCTTGCCCAATTCGGCTTGGGAAGGAGGAGTTGGAGTTGGACTCAAACTCCCCTCCCCCTCCACCGCCTCCCTCTTGGCCGTCGCCGGGTGGGGCACACTTAGGCCGCACCGACCTAGGCGGGTGGGGCCCACCCAGGCCGGCCACCACCGCCGCCTCCCCCTATGGGCCGCAAGGCCCAGTAGGGTTCGGCCGGGGGGAGCCTCCCCCCTTCGGCGCCTCGGCCCACCACTACCAGATGGTGGTGCGGCTACCTTGGTGGGCCCTAGGGCCCATCTTGGTAGCCCCATGGTGGGCTCCAATTTTTTAATAATATTTTCCATAATTATTAATTAATTAAATAAATAAATATTTAATGAACATATAATTAAATAATATTTTGTCCAATTAATTCTTATTTGAATATTTTCTTTTACATAATATTTCACCGAATTAATTACCTATCATATAAAACACCTTTTATATGATCCGGGACACCCAGTGTCCGCCGACAAAATACTCTGGATAAATATTTCCTTCTTATATAAACCCTCGGAATAAATTCTGACCTATGATAGCAACTTCTATCACAATACAATCTCTCCGATAAAAACATATCTATCACGCAAACACTATGTCGGTGATACTCTCTCCATGTTCCAGACCAACCAATATACACAACTAACCAATCCTAGTTTAAGCGTGGCCACCCTATAGGTTCGATAACATGTAGCTATAATTGGATATCCAATCACCGGCCAGGGTCAGGTCCGTGGACGATCTGAAAAACTGCTACCGTTATGCGAAGACACTCTTTTGAACCTGCTGGCTATTTAATATATCATTCCCATTACTCGCGATAGCAAACTTCACCCGAGATATAGATCCGTGGATGTTACCATGAATTAATTAATTGATTCACTACATCTTTGTCTTATCTCGTTAACCGGTAAGTTCTCTTTACTCGTTTCCGTATTATGATATCCCACATGGTGTAACTTCACCATGCATTGTCTGCATAACATATTGGATACCTTTATAATACCGAGAGGGCCCAGGGCGTATCTCTCTAATCACCGAGCAGTAATTTCCCATCTCAGAACATTAGGATATACGCACACCTTGAAGTCACCCAGTGACTGCCGTTTTGACACCAAGTTACGGTCGTGCCGTTGACAGTACTAAAGTAACTCTTCTAGTATGCATAATCCTAATAATCTCATGGTTACAGGACATGTTATATAATAACCTTACTGTGATAAAGCTAAGGACAAAAAAATGACTTTAACGGAATCTCTTAGCATACCAAAACTTGGCTTTACCCGGCCATATTATTATCCAATAATATGCCACTCATTGATGCTGACATAAGAAATGTCCATGACTAGGAAAGCAGTGTCATCAAGCAATCAACAAATTAGTTCGTAAAATAAATAGTGTACATTTTACGTGTTCATATTCTCTACACGTACGAGTGGGCTTTCCCCTGAATCACGTATCCAGAAACCACCTTAGTTATAGCATAGAGAATACAAATCATAATTAATGAATCAGATGTATAAATACATTGCCTTTTGGGCATACATCCAACAGTCTCCCAGTTGCACAACTGGCAATGTCTAGTTTGCATAATTTTAACATCTTGATCGATTTTGGTGTTTCTCAAAACTATTTTCAAATCTGACCTCTTAAGCTCGGCGCCAAAGAGGATGGAGCCAAACTTGTTCAGTTCGGAGCCATCCAGAAAGTCCCATAATTTTCCTAAGCGCTTAAAAAAAGTAAAACGGGGTCGGCGCCAACGAGAATGGAGCCGACATGTACAAGGTCGGCGCCATCTTCGATGGAGCCGACCTTAGGAGCCAGATTTGACAAAAAGAATACTTCACTTGAACCGATTAAACAGAAAATAAATACAATTCAGGTGGGGGGTCTTCTCCATCCCCGGTGACCATTCATAATTTTTGTTTCTCTCGTACGTCAAAATTTTCGTCCAACCTCTTCGTCCAACATCACCCCCACAACGGTTTTTTCTGCACCGATCAGCAGAGTAAATTACTCTGAGTAATTAACGCGCTTTCCTTAACAGCTAGGAAACGCTTCGTTCATCCTTCCTAATCTGCTCTGTTCGCCCCGTGAGTTAAATCCGCTCGTGCTCCCCTTGCCTCCCCACTGCCACATTACCACCAATCCTACGTCGCCGTCGCTGTCGCCACCGTCACCGCCACCCCCTGCCCTGGTGCTCCCCATCGCCATTCAAGACGGAGCCGCCGCCGTCCTTCACCCGTGTCCGGCGAAGAGCGGCGTCCGACTTCCTCTCCCCGGTCCTCTCCCTCAAGACCCACCTCGCATCTCGAAGGCTGGGCGGCCTCACGGAAGCCCTCGCCTGCCTCCACGCCATCGATGCCTCCCGCATCTCTGCCATCCTCCGGCTCCCGGAAGCCTGCCCAGTCTGGTCGAAGAAGGCGCTCAACCTCTGCCCTGGTCGATGACGTGTAATACGGGGTGGACGACATGACAGAGACCCTCGTCTGTGGCATCGCACGCATCTCCGCCGTCCTCCGCCTCCCGAGGCAAGCGCCATCTGGGCGAAGAAGGTGTTCGACCTCCGCCCCGAGGTTCAGGCTCACCGATTTGCTTGCTCAGTTACCTCTTCCGTGTCCCTCTTTGGATGGTCATCGACAGCAAGTGCTGGGCTACAGCGACTACTGAGCGGCGAGCAGGGGCATCCGGGAAAATACGTAGGGTACGATCCATCTCCCTCCTCCCCTCTCCCCTGCCTCTCCCTATGCATCTCGTCGTTCTTCTCATAGTTGGCTCGTGCGGAGAGATGTTAGTTGTTCACTGTTACGTATGCTTAGATCTAAATTCTCATCGAAATTCTGTGTACCATTCGCCATGATCTGCTAGATCCGGACATGTTGATTAGAATCAGTATGTGGTGTGTGTGTGTTTCTAGCGGTTTATATTTGCTTGTTTTATAGCGGTTAGATTGTCCTCGAGTTGTTTTAGGCGCTACGAACTAGATTGGGTGTATGGGGCATCATAAACTACATCAGATGATGCGTTGCATTCTTATAATTCTTTAGGAATCACGTTTTGCAACAGATGATGCATTACATGCTTATAAATCTATAATTTTTTGTTGCTTTCTAACTGCTAACAAGATATTATTATCAGCGATGCTTAACAATTTCAGAAGCTCGGCCCTGAATTCTTCTTGTAAGATTGCAGATACTTTGGATGGATAACAAATTCAGAGCTCATCTCATTATTGTAAGGATAATCCAAAGGAGAGCGCAAAGGAGAAAATTGATGACACTAGAGCACACATCTTAAGAAGGCAGTGCTAACCGGGCGGAGCTTCGTGTGGCTGAACATGGTTTCTGAAAGTTTGGACACACTGTAAAATCTAGGAAAGGTCATGCACGAGGTTCGTTTCAATTGCCTGTAGCTTCTAACATTGATAGTTTAGCCTTATTGATGGTATATTTTATTTCAGAGCTAAAAGTTTCAAATCTCCGTATACATTTTAAGAATTCATGTAATCCTGAACATGGCAGGCACCTTCAGAAGATGGCCTGGAACATTTGTGCTGACGTTAGGTCCCCCGGCTTGCTGCTGCGCCTCATTTGTGATGCGGTCCTCGGAGCGATGTGTGGTCGTTGGCAGCAGCTCAACTCCAAATCCCTCTACAAAAGCAAGTAATCCTCCATGCCTTATTGTCCAGTTTATTTATTTTGCCGTTTGGGCGCGCATGACTTATGCTCTGCTGCTACAGGTTTGAGAGTTGCAAGATTCAGATGGTGGAGGAGATGCGGCAGGCATTGTAGGCGACAGAGGGGGTGGCTGCTGGTGTGCCAGGAGCAGCTGACGGAGCTGAAGCAGTCCATGTGTGCCAAGGGGGATTGGTTGAATGCCGCCACGCAAGAGCTGGACAACCTCGAGGGGGTCAGGTCGGTTTTGGCAGAAATTTTATTCCATTTCATTGCATATTAATTGAATAATATATGTCATGGATATTTGTTCTTGGCTCCTCATGCTCTGATGTTGAAATGCTATGCATACAGGTTATTTGAGATGAACAATGGAAAGAGTTGGACGCCTTTTGATCATCAACTCCACGATAAGCTTCTTCGAGGAAAGGGCAATGCATCGGCTTCGCGCAAGGCTGTTTCATGCATCGTTTCTCATTTTTAAGTTTGTTTGTGGTTGCCGCTTCAGGATTCAGACTCAATTGAACAAAGCTCCAAATCGATGCCATGTCGTCCATGTAGTTATGCCAATTTGCATTGTAGTGAAGCTTTGGACTTCGGTTAATATCTCTAAGGCATCTTTGTTGCACTGGACTTTGGTTACATCTGAGAGATGGAACCACGGCAAATTCGCCTATGTATTAGTTGTGATTCAGTTTCCTCTCTTCGTTGGCAAGCGAGGATACACACAATTTGGGTTATCTTCTTTTAGTTCACCAAGCAGCTTTAGATAAGAAATGTGCGGATATATTTATCTGATTCTTTGCCTAACTTTGGAGCTAATTATTTTGCGTGGATCTAGAATAGTTTGGTGCTAATCATAATTGGTAATATAATATCAGTTGTTTATATTTGAGAAAAGCGTGATGTGTAGCTGCAGAAGAACACGTACTGGGTCACTTTATTTTATCTGTGAGATTGCTGAAGAATTATAGAGAAGTGCTTTGGTTTTAATTATGTAGTTCTTTCCTGATACAAATAAATGTTTTTACTCTCAATAGTTATTGTCTGTTGTAGTTCTTATCCATTCACAGATCAATTGGTCAATCAAATCAGGTCCACAAGGTTTTGAATGCCAATTATTGGATAATTAACCTTTGTGCATATTTTTGAAATACAAATCATTCAAAGGATTTAACCTGTAGCAAAGCACAGGAATTTAGCTAGTTACTCCAAACATAGCACCCAGTGGCCCGACCGTTTTCCTTCGCCCATTCCGCTCTCTGCTGGAGAGTTTCTAGCGCCGCCACCATCGCCGCCTAGGGTTTCGGCGCCGCCGGCCCTGTCCATCCTCATCGCCTACCGCATCCATCCCCGTCTCCAGCGCCACCCGAAGCGCTCAAGAGCTCGCCGACCGACGCGACCTGCTAGCTCCGTCTCGGCCCGACAGGCCCAGGAGCTCGCCTCTGCTCCGATCCAGTAGTGTTGTGAAGCAGTGATATTCAGGTACATACATGAAGATTATTTCGCTTCGCCTTATGCAGCAGATGGACAATGAGATATTATTTCCATCTGCAACCAAATGATCAATAATTGCTGAGCTGGTTAGTTATGTTGTATCAGCGGTTCCTGTACTGCTTGTTGGTTTGCACCAGAAGGTTATAGCATGCATAACTGAAACACAACTTTGCTTGTGAAATGAGCTAGTATATTGGTTTAAAGTACTACTAACACGTGAGGTTTCATTTTATCTTTTCTAGTTCATGTCTACAAGCAAGAAAATGACCCTGAACTGAAATGAGTCGGTCCTTTGATCGCAATGGTCATCTTGTGTGATTCTATACCCATCCTGGTGCTCGTGAAGCACTGCAGAATAATAGGATTTCATTTCATAATTTCCTTGACTCGGCTCGTGTTCTGCTACTAAATTGTTGTGGATATCTTGTTGAACCATGGGCTTCCTTCCTGTACCTCTACTTGGCCCATTTGGCCCATCCTGAAGCTTGACTACATAAGTGGTGTGTGCTGGTGTGTGCACGCTCCCTCCAACCCTAGAAGATCAGAACAGCCGCCACCACCACTACAGCTCATGGAAGGTTAGCTCTCCCTTCAGATCTTCATGGTATCAGAGCCACCGGAGATGAGGGCAGCTACTAAAGTGGTGGCCCACCGGCGGCTACAGTGGTGATGGTAGTGAGGGAAGGCGGCAGCTGCTGGAAGGTGTGTCCAGTTGTCCAGGGCATCTCAGAACAAGGTTTGTGGTCTGGCTCTAGCATTTCTGGGTGTTTTTTGGCAGAGGTTCTTTGGGTGTTTGTGTTTGAATGTTGTGAGGTTGTTGGATTCTGTGGGCTGTGTCTGTTTTGGATCTGGAGGCATAAGTGACAGTGAAGTCAGAGTAGGTGAAGGGAAAGGGAGATACAGCTCCAGAGATTTCAGTCATGGGAGATCAGTTAGCCACGGCGGTGGAAAAGCTGACACAGTTCCTTGCTGGGAAAAATGATGGTGCTTCCTTGAATGCCATGGTTCCTCAAGCGGAGGTAGCTCAGAAAGTGGAGCTAATGGCAAATGAGGTCAAACTGGAAGGTGTGGGAAACTATCTGAGTTGGTCTAGAAGGGCCTTGCTGATCTTGAGGACTAAAGGTCTTGAGGGGTATGTGCTTGGGGAGGTCCCTGAAGCAACTGACAAAGGGAGTGCAGAATGGAAAAAGTGGAGCGTTACTAACTCTCTGATTGTAGCTTGGATGCTGAATTCTCTAGTGCCTGAAATTGCTACCTCTGTGGAGGCTCTCTCAAATGCAGCAGAAATGTGGGATGCCCTCTCAAAAATGTATTCCGGAAAGGGAAACTTCATCTTGATGGCACAGATAGAAAATAAGGTGCATGACCTGAAGCAAAATGAGAAGTCTGTGAGGGGATATGTGGCAGAACTGCGTCACCTGTGGGCAGATTTGGATCACTGTGATCCACTTGAACTTGAACATTCTGAGTGTATCACATCTTCAAGAAAATGGTTAGAAAGGAGGCGGTTAATGAAATTTCTGAAGGGGCTGAATCAGCCCTTCGAAAGCAGACGTGCTGCATTGTTGCATCAGCCCACTCTTCCTTCCCTTGAGGAGGCCATCGCAGCAATGTCACAGGAGAAAGTGAGACTGAATCTTGAAAAGGGCAGTGAGAACCTACAACAACCAACATTTATGGTGACTGAAAGGAGAGATTACAGGGAATGTTATACTTGTGGAGAAACGGGACACTTGAGTCGTTTTTGCCATGCTCCTAGAGGAGGACGTGGTAGAGGAAGAAACTATGGAAGAGGTAGCTACCAGGGTGCAAGAGGTAGCTACGGTGCAAGAGGTACCTACCAGGGTGCAAGAGGCAGTGGCAATAGCAGCGGTGGTCACAACTACTCTTCAGTTCACCGAGCCAATGCTGTAGTTTCAGGAGAAGGGTGTTCAAACACAGCACAAGGTGAAAGCAAGAATGGAAGTCAGGAGGGTGTTAGCTATGGGAACTTTGCCCACTTTGTCCACACAAATGAAGGTAATATTGATTGTGCCTCTGTAGCTATACATGGAACAAATTCAGATTGGGTGTTAGACTCGGGGGCATCTAAACATGTTACTGGAAATCTTAAAGAATTTGAAAAATATAGTCAATACCCTCTCACAAACAAGGAAACAATACAAACTGCTGATGGTTCATCACAGCCTATTATGGGGATAGGGACAGTCCAGTGCACACCAACAATCAACTTATCTTCTGTATTATATGTTCCTGCCTTTCCTGTTAACTTGGTGTCATTTAGTGCTCTAATTGATCAGATTGATTGCCGCATCACAGTTGACAATGAAATGTGTGTGATTCAGGAGAGGTTGACGAGCAAGAAGATTGGGACTGGAATCAGGCGTAAGGGGCTGTGGTACATGAACCGTTCATTCCAAGACCAAACAGGAGAACTGGTGTGTACGGCCACAAAAGAAGGGAAGGAGAACATGGCGATGGTCCATCACTGTAGAATGGGTCATATATCTTTTGATAAAATGTTTAAGATATTTCCTGATGTAATGAGAGGGGTGGAAAAAGCTAAGTTAAAGTGTGATGCTTGTGAGTATGCAAAACACACTAGAGCGTCCTATGTGAGTAAGGGGCTCCGGAGTATAACTCCATTTATGTTAGTACATTCAGATGTGTGGACATGTCCTATTGTATCCATCAACGGTATGAAGTATTTTGTGACCTTTATCGATTGCTACTCTCGCATGACTTGGGTATATCTGATGCGCCACAAGGATGAGGTTTTTCAATGCTTCAAAAATTTCTATGCGTATGTGAAGAACCATTTTAATGTGTAGGTACAGGTCATCAGAACCGATAATGGCACCGAGTATGTCAACAAGGGATTTGGGTGGTTCTTGTTTGAACAAGGCATTTTTCATCAGACCTCATGTCCTGACACCCCTCCTCAGAATGGAGTAGCAGAAAGGAAAAATTGCCACATACTAGAAGTTGCAAGGTCACTGATGTTTACTATGAATGTACCGAAATTTTTATGGAGTGAAGCTGTCATGATGGCAACATTCTTGATCAACCGCATGCCCTCAAGAATACTTAGTATGATGTCACCTTGCGAGCTACTAATGGGGGAGAACAAGTTTCTGGTACCTCCTAAGTTATTTGGCTGTGTGTGTTTTGTGAGGGACCATAGGCCATCTGTGAGCAAATTGGATCCCCGTGCTGCAAAATGCATCTTCATAGGATATCCTTCTGGACAACAAGGATACAAGTGCTGGAGTCCATCTGAGCGTCGAACCTTTGTCAGCATGGATGTTACATTTAGAGAGTCTGAACCATATTATGGCGAGAAGACTGACCTCAGTGTGCTGTTTGAAGGTCTTGACCACCCTATGTCTTCTCAGGTTGGTCAAGAGGGGGAGAAGCAGCAGGTGGCTCCTGTTGTGCAGCCTGACTCAAGTATAATGGTGGGTACAATTCCAGTTGCAGTTGAAGAGCAAGGGAGAAGGTGGCCTAGACAAAATGAGGAACAAAATCCTCAAGTTTACATGAGGCGAAAGGTTCAGGGGGAGCAGCAGCAAACACAGGATCAGGGGGAGCAGCCAACACATTTTCATGGTGAAACACAAGTCAATGACGAGCATTCTTCAGTGGAGTCCAGCACCGAGTCAGAAACTACAGAGGATTTGCCTATAGCATTAAGAAAGGGGACAAGGGCTGCAGTGGGGAAAACAATTGACCGATATGGCTTTGCAACTGACATTGGTAATTATGTCTCATATGATGCCTTATCCCCCTCATATAAAGCGTTCATTGCCTCGCTGCAAGCGGTGTCAACTCCGACAGACTAGAAAGCAGCAAAGATAGACCCAAAGTGGCGTGCTGCAATGATAGAAGAGTTGGACGCATTGAAGAAAAATAAGACATGGGTGCTAACTCGTCTACCTGAAGGGAAAAAGGCAGTCAGCTGCAAGTGGATTTACACCATTAAACAAAATGCTCAGGGGAAGATTGAAAGGTATAAGGCAAGATTAGTTGCTAGGGGATACAGTCAAACATATGGTATTGACTATGATGAAACTTTTGCCCCAGTAGCCAAGATGAATACCGTGAGAATCTTAGTGTCTTGTGCTGCCAATTTTGGGTGGCCACTGCACCAACTTGATGTTAAGAACGCCTTTTTACATGGGGACTTGCAGGAAGAGGTCTACATGGAAATTCCACCGGGATTTTCCACGAGTGAAACTACAGGGAAAGTATGTAAGTTAAGAAAATCCATCTATGGTTTAAAACAGTCACCAAGAGCCTGGTTTGACTGATTTAGGCAAGCCGTATGCAAAATGGGGTATAGTCAGTGCAATGGTGATCACACTCTGTCCTATCGACATTCCAAACAGCGCATTACCATTCTTGCGGTTTATGTTGATGATATCATCATTACTGGAGATGATGTGGAAGAAATTGAAAGACTAAAGGGAAACCTGAGCAAGACATTTGAAGTTAAAGATCTTGGAAAATTAAAATACTTTCTTGGTATAGAAATTGCTAGATCATCAAAGGGGATAGCTTTATCACAGCGAAAATATACCCTGGACCTGCTCAGCGATGTAGGCATGCTTGGATGTAAAGCTGCTCCAACTCCCATTGACCAGAATCATAAAGTGATCGCACAATCAGGCGAACTTGTAGAAAAGGAGAAATATCAAAGGCTAGTTGGCAGGCTGCTATATTTATGTCATACTAGACCTGATATTGCATATGCCGTGAGTGTGGTGAGTAGATACATGCATGAGCCAAGGAGTGGGCACTTGGAGGCTGTTCATCGAATCTTGAGGTACTTAAAGGGCACTCCAGGGAAGGGTCTCTGGTTTAGGATTAATGGTCATCTGGGAGTGGACGGGTATACAGATGCTGATTGGGCAAGTTGCCTTGATGATAGAAGGTCAACTTCTAGATATTGTGTAGAAGCAAGAAACAGCCTGTAGTATCCAAGTCTACTGCTGAAGCTGAGTACAGAGCAATGTCTCTAGGAGTAAGTGAAATGATTTGGGTTAGAAATCTTCTTGGTGAACTCAAACTGTTAAGGAAGGAATGCTTGAACTTGTGGTGTGATAATAAGTCAGCCATAAGTATTGCAAACAACCCTGTGCAACTTGACAGAACCAAACATGTGGAGATCGACCGATTCTTTATCAAGGAGAAACTAGATGCTGGAATCATCTCAATAGCATATGTGAGTTCTAGACAACAATTGGCTGATTGTTTGACAAAAGGATTGGGAACTAGAGAATGCAATAGTGCATGTGACAAGATGGGTATGATATATATCTATCACCCCTCTTGAGGGGGAGTGTTGAACCATGGGCTTCCTTCCTGTACCTCTACTTGGCCCATTTGGCCCATCCTGAAGCTTGACTAGTGGTGTGTGCTGGTGTGTGCACGCTCCCTCCAACCCTAGAAGATCAGAACAGCCGCCACCACCACTACAGCTCATGGAAGGTTAGCTCTCCCTTCAGATCTTCATATCTTATAATCACTTATCAAATAACAAATTCATGGGAAATATAGACATTACACATCTCATTAGCCCAAATTCAATAAGCGCAAAAGAAGAGGAATGACAGTTTCTATGAGCTTATTCCCACCGAAATCTATAAGCATAAACCTAAAAGAAGTGGCCCTAAGAGGCACTCGGCAGAGATGGTACATGTATTTTGAGCCTAACTTTCTCCAATTTTTTCCTAAAAGATGCAAACTTTTGGAGACTATACAATTGAAGTCATGCACCCATTCTATGTTACACTGCTTGCAAGATGACTAAAAATAAGCTAGAAGATGATCTGGATATCCACGAGCAAAAATCTTCACCGAATTGAGCATGCTTCAGTTTAATGATGAGGCTTCTGGCTGTCAATTTTTGACAACTTACAGTTGCCGCGAGCACAAGATTTACAGGTCCCAGAATGGTTCTTTGCCGTGCTCCAATCATATGTAACCGTTAGGAAATACTTGGTCATGAACTTCGATCCTAAACCTTTTCTAGTACTCCCTAGGCGAAATTGCCGTCGGCGTAATTTTCTTTGGCACCATGAGAGATGTTTTTACCCATGACTCCAATTGCTTGTCCCATGTGTACTTCCTCAGGTAATCATTGATGCCGAATACAAACTCATGATTTTTTCTATCCACTCCCACAAATAGAGAGTAGTCCATGACATTAATCGACTGCAACCTCAATAATTTAGTTAACCCATATTCAGATACAAATATGGCTAATTAATTGACCCGGGGTTTAAGTAAATTAAACGCATACCTTGAAAAATGATGTATCATTCCAGATTGCCCGCTGCAAGAGATGTTTCGTTCTTCCTCTCTCTTCTTACAGGATGTTAATCCATCTCCTACCTTATCTTTAGGAGGGGCTTCTTGCCCTCCCAGTCTTGTACCTCTATATATACTCGTCCAAGAGGCTCGATACAACATCCAACATACTACGCCAATCTCATACTGTTTCATTATTCATACATGAAGGAATGAACGAATGATCTACAATTCATGTGATTTCAATACAATCATTCTGGGTTTAGCAACCAAAGAATTGCGAGGGTACATGTATTTTGAGCATAACCTCCTCCAAAAATTTGCCTAAAAGATGCAAAATTTTGGAGAACTTTACAAGTAAATTCAGGCACTCATTCTATGTACACTCCTTGCAAAATGACTAAAAATAAGCTAGAAGATGAGCCGGATAACCACGAGGGAGAATCTTCACTGAATAGAGCATGATTCAGCTTGATGATGAGGCTTCTTGCTGTCAATTTTTGACAAGTTACAGTTGCCGCGATCACAGGATTTACAGGTCCCAGAGTTGTTCTTCGCCGTGCTCCAATCATCTGGAACCGTTAGGAAATACTTGGTCATGAATTTCCTAAACCTTTTCTTGTAATCCCTGGGTGAAATGACCGTCGGCGTAATATTTTTTGGCACCACGAGAGAAGTTTTTACCCATGTCTCCAGTTGCTTGTCCCATGTGTACTGCCTCAGGTAATCGATAATGCCAAATACAAACTCATGATTTTGTTTGTCCACTCCCACAAGTAGTGAGTAGTCCATGACATTAATCGACTGCAAGAGCAATAATTTGGTTAACCCATATTATTCGTATAGAAACATGGCTAATTAATTGACCTGGGGTTTAAGTGAATTAAACACATACTGTGAGAAAAGATGTATCATTCCAGATTGCCCGCTGCAAGAGATGTTTCGTTCTTCCTCCAATATATATGGAGAAACACGCATATCCTCGACAAAGTTTTGATCCAAGTAAACACTGTCACCGTCACTTGAGTCGGCGACGTAACGAGAGAAAACAGCACCTTTGAGATCATATACCCGTGACACGTTGTGTCCGAAGAGAAGATTTTCCATCACCATCAGATCAATCTTCACTTCTTTGCCATGTCTTATTTGCTTAACCTGAAATAGAAAATTCACAATTATATCAAAACACATAAACTTCACAAGTAAATCTGGAAATAAAATCAAACATCACAAGAAAATCTGGAATAATGTTCCATATACTGATGTAAAAATACCTGATAGATTCCTAAAATTTTGGAAAGGCAAGTTTGGCTCCCTGTGTCTAGAGAGTGGTAAACATGCTTAAAGTAATCCGGGGCGAACTCTATGAAAGACTCGAACTCCATCTTCTGTATTTGCTTGATAATGAACCTGCCGTCCATTGTTTTTGCAAAGAAAGCCTTACTTTTACCGCCTTGGGCGTCCCATTTCTTGCATCGGCTTAAGGAAGCGATATATGCAAGCTCAGATGGACAACATTTCTTTCTAAGAGTGTAGAACTGATTAGCATGCACACAAATGACTGAATATTTCCCCTTGAGAGTTGCTTTCCCATTGACAGATATTTCGGGGTGGAGAGGGGATGATAGAAGCGAGCTATCGTAGTTGTAGAGGTCGTCAAATGAAGAGCTTGCTTCTGAATCTGAGGAGTCAGTAGATGACCAAGTTGAAGAGGCAGAGGAAGCTTCAGACGGCGTGTCGGATGCATGACTCCCGACAATAGAATCCAATAAATGGCGGCGGTCCTCGGCTATGGCAAGAGCGCGGGAGATTATGCTGGATATCTCATCCTCTGATACAGACAATACATTGCCACCTGGACCGACTACAAACCGTGGAGAGCACACATCTTCAGCAGACTGTTTGTGCAAGGGGGGCAGATGAGATGGAGAATAGCGGTTAACAAGTTCAAATTTTTCCAAACATCGAGCCTGGAGTTCCTGCCTGTAAGACAATCTTGACTCGCAAAGTGGAGTCCAAACCCATCTCTCCCTGTCTTCCCATTCAGAAATTCTGAACTGTGGAATATGAAATGGATCTTGCTTGACGGATATCAAATGTACAGTTGGACCATTGCCCGGCCCCTGCAGATCCAAGCGATCCGATGTTCCAGACGGTGACATTTTTGCACTATGTTGCTCTTCATAGTGCCTATCCTGAGGTTTTTCATCAGTCAACTTTGATGCATTTTCATTCATCCCCAGTTCACTAAACTGCACCGGCTCAACAGACCCATTCTCAAATGATAGTTGTCTGCTTGTGTACTCGGCAGTATCATCGGTCTCCACTGCAGTTGCCGTTTGGTCATGAGTAAGTTCGACAGTCACCTTCTTGATGCCATTACTCATTCTTTCTTTTCCAGAAGATTTACACAGTAGGAGTCGATGCAACCGACGGTCCCACACATATAGTTCAAGCAGAAGGTCCTGATAGAGCCAATTTACATCAAGAATCTCATGCACAGAGGACCTAGACACCCGTGCTGATCAACGGCCTTCACGAGAAAATCCTACATGATGATATCAATACACAACCAGTAAGATAACAATCACCAGAAATCAAAATGGGAATCAAGAGTCCATTCGTTGAAGTAACATAAAGAAGGGAAATGCAGTTTACCACAAACTCTTTCTTCTCTTTCATCAACATCTCTTCGAGTTGAGAGAACTCTGCAACAGGAAGGAAGGCGCCGCAGTCGATCGCCACCTCAGGAAACTGATTCTTTGTGTCCTGTAGTATCCTTTCAACTTCAGCGAAAAGGCTAACTCCTCGAGCAAGAACCTAAGTGAACACAACGGATGCATTAGACTGCATTGCAAAGGCGCGTAAGGGACCATGAGATGTCATAAAACCAAATAAATCAGTTCGTACATTTCTCCCCTGTTGCTCGAACAACTCATGAGTCGTGGGATTATGGAACTCAAGCGTTTGTTGTGGCTTGCAGGCGTTATATATTTCGACTGATGAATACTGAAACATCGCAACCTTGGAGCCCAGCCTGAATATGACAGATCCCAAACAAAAAGGAAGAAAAAAATATGAATATTATGCATTTGCAAGATAAAACATAACAATAAATATAAATAAATATAATATAAATTCTTGAATCATTAGCATACCCAAAAAAGCGTAAGCAGTCCCTGTTCACCTCATGTCCGCACATTGATAGCCTTCTATTAGCAGAGTGGTTTGAAAAACTGAGTTCAAGGAACTTCCCAAACGAGAGATTACGTGCCTCGGTCGACATTAGCACTCTCCGAGATGATTTGGATATCCTGTTTTCATGCTCATCACATCTTAGACATCTAGTCCACATCCAAATTTTTCCTTTGGACTCACCAGGCAAACGATGCCGAGGCAGCAAACGCTTCACAAGAACTGCCAAATTTCCGTCACGGTGGGTGTAAGAGTACATGTGAGACTCCGGAGGCTCTCCGCATGAGAAGCAGCTTAGGTTCTGCCACAAATAAAATATTCAGAAATCATGAGTCGTTGAGCACATCCTTTGTATCAAACGGCAGACAAGCTTCTCTATGAAAGAATACTACTGATTATTTTCATTTAAATATGTTATGTACGAAAAAAGAGAGTAAAAGAAGACTAGAAGCGAAAAATAAATCATTGATAAATTTCTCATCATATGCGAATGCTGCAATAACAGTAATATTACCTGATTCTGCAAAATGTCTTGCAAATATCGTCCTAAGGAGACATCAAAATTTCCATAGTAGTTTATCCGGGACAGATGACTCTGCTCACAAATGACCTGTTTTGTGATGCATTGGCTGGACAACAAAATCAGTATGCTCTGAGAATCCATTAAGTCATCAACCTCGTCCATGTGTGAGGTTTTCTCTTCGCTGTAAGTGGTGCTATGCCGCTCCCCATTTTCTACTTCAACTGATAATTGCTCATGCTCTCCACTATCTGGATGATCAGCCAGTACCATTTGCTGATTTGTTTTAGTAAATACTTGTTCCTGGAAATGTTTTACATTCTCCATGTACTCACTGGAGTCAACTGGTCCATCCGTTGTTACCCCAGCATGGAAACTTTCACTTGGTAATTCTTGATTGAGTTCAAGTTTTGCTTCTTTCTGATGATCGGTTGTCTCTTGAGTGGTGACAGGTAGATAAATATTCTGATGGTGGAATATATCAATGAATTTTTTCAGTGATCCTGAGGCTGTGCGTAGCATCTTTTCAGAAGCAAATACATGATTCGAGTCATAATGGATGGTTGCATCCTTACTCAAGCAGCCATCCGCCGGTGAGCATAGAGCATCTGTTTTTCCAGAAGAAACAGTACTTTTCTCTGCATCAGAATATTGTTCTGGCAACCTGTTAGATGTGACATCATTCTCTCTATGACTGACAGGAAGAGAACCATTTGCGCCAACAGGAGTTCCGCAACTATTTACTGCTGGACCTTCTTTCATACCAACAGAATTTGGAGCATCTCTATCATTCAAGAATACCCTCTGATCTTCAAAGAAGGATGCCTCAAGAACCAGGTGGTATGCTGCAAATACCGTGTAGAGCATGACTTGCTTGACTTTCTTCAGTTCTTCTCTATTTGCTCCCCGTAGTAGTATCTAAAGGAATAAAAAATTATAATGGCTGTGCAGATGAAATATATTCAAGTACAACAGAATCATGCATAGTAAAGAGGAATAATCTTGTTAACTGCTAGAGAGACAAAAAAATTGTTTTGAATTTCATAAAATATATTCAAAGCTTACCGTGCACCCCAGTGGTTTGGGAAAACCTTCCAAGAACATTAATGTTTTGGATGGACTCTTCCCTCCTTCACCAGTAAGGTTATGCTCCTCCACAAATTTTTCGATATGGAAGTAGTCGCACTGCTTTAACTTCGGCGCACCCAGGATTTCCGAAACCGAGACGATGGGAGAGCCAGAACAGAGAGCAATTCTCTGCAACCGGTTGAGCTTCATATCAAGAACTAGAGTGGCACCTTCGTTCAACAGAAGCTCCTGTATGTCACGCGAAACTGTTTTCTCGACCATGATAACATTTGGAGTGCATGTCTCCATCACTTGGATGATAGCCTTTTCCAAATGGCCCTTTTCCTGATAAAAGACCATGAAAAAAAGGTGTTTATGTTTGATTCGCCCATATAAATCTTAAGTTGTTTTTTGTAAAAAGAGTATAAATAAAACCTGAATTTGGCATTTGAAGGATATCCATGTACCTTTTCCATAGAATTAAACGATGACAAACCGACATCAGAATCACCGAGGGCGCCCCTGAGCAAAAGCAGCCTGGGGTTGTGACACTTGGTCGGCATGTGCTTATGAGCTGCATACTTCTTGAAGACTAAGCCCTTGACAACCTCACTGCAACAAGAAACAGACCCATTAGAATATAATAACATCGCGGCGACGATGATAATTTGGTTATGTTCAGGAGAGCACTAGTATTTTTTACCACTGTCGCCGGGTACCGGACGCGACCCGCTTAACCTTGATGTAAGACACAGGGTCCATTTCGTTTCCGACTTTGCCGTCAGGCTTGATGAGCAGGGCAGCTTCCCAGGACAGGGAGGTGACGATGTCGAGCCAGCTCTCACCGCCATCGTCTTCTTGTGGTAAGGAGATGCCGGCAGATGCTAGGAACCGGCTGACGAGCATCTTGAGCTGCCTGTCCATGGCCTTGAGCATCGACGTGTGTCGCGCCTCCCTGGGGCTGGGGCTCGGCTCAGAGTCACTGGTACCCGGCTGCCCCCAGTCCATACTATTATCATCACCGTCATCGCCGTCGTCGTCATCATCATCGTCGTCATCGTCATCATTTGTGTATGCACCCAAATGCTTAGTCTCGTCCTTGCTGTCCGCCGCCTTGGGCGGTATCCAGATGGCATCACCCTCCTCCATCTCGGTGAACGTCTCGGGACCGTTGACATTCTTCACCAACTGGTCGTCGGCCGGCCTATCACCGGCGGTTTGGTACGCCGGCATCAGGTAATGGACACCATGAACGGCGTGATGGTTCCTGCCGATACAAAGCACATCCCTTCAGAACAGAACAGGAGATATGTTGTACCATTATATATTTGAACATGGAATTTAGCAGCCGGGCGTAAGCTCTCATGAATTGTGTCAGCGTGATACTAACTTATGAGTATAATAAAGCGCCCTTTATCGAAATAAAAATGGAATTTAGCAGCAGCAGCAAGCGATATATACATAGTCAGGATTGGGAAGGAAGCAACATGGTATACCTGCTGGTGCTGGTGCTAGTAGTGGTATTGGTACTGATCAGCATATTGACGGCCAGACTCATGAATCAAAGCTCACATGCCCTTGCTATATCTCTGCCGGTACAGCAGGATGTGAAATCATATACCTCTGAATATCTTGTCAGCCTTATCTAGCCTGTGAAAGCTGGAAGCAAAACTAGAAATCAGCTAGCTGAAAATTAGTTAATCGAGTCTACACTCTACAGAGAGCAATGAAGAATTGGCAATGCAGTGGTGACGCAGTTCAGATGAGATGGGTCGATGAGGTCAAGGGATACTCTGTTCTGACACTGCATCTGTGGTAAGGTATGCTCATTCAGACCTCATGGAAACGAGGTGAGAGAAGGAGAACCACCATGGACTAAGACGAAATCGTGCTAAACTCAAATCAATGGAGACTAATCCATCCATCCATTCATCCGTGCATCTGAGTCTACCTATATATCTTTCCGATGGATGTAAAGAAACAGAGAATGGAACTGCAGAGAGGGAGACAGACGAAGTGGCGAACTCTGAACGAAACAGAACTCACCCGGAACCCTTACTCCCTTGCACTTGCCATGGCTGCTCGGACCCGATTGGGTGCTCAAAACCAGAAGGGGAACGAAATGGAAGCCGCCGGCAGCCGCCGGCGAGAGAGAAGAAGGTATGGTGGTGGTGGTGGTTTAGGGAGCTGGAGCTAGCGACAAAGCAGAGAAGAGCAGCGACAAAAGGGGAAATGTTGTGTTCCTCGAAGGCTACGCAGCAGCTACTCGTGTCTCTCTCTGTCCCTCCTGTCTACTTCACATCACCATCGCATTTGAGTTAACAAAATGCATGGACTTTTCAGATCTTTTTTATGCTTTTTGGGCGATAAACAAATTCAAATTTAGTATATATGGTTGCAAAAAACTCGATGCATAGCATAGGTGTAGCTGAACGCGTTAGGTGACGCTACCTGCATGCTGACACATCGATGATCGGACGCACAAAACGCCTCATCCTGTCAACGTGTCCTAATTAGGACACGAGCACGACGATCAAACTCTGCGGCTGGCTGGCCGAATTATTGTGCCCGGCGTGTATTTTGTACTCTACTGTACATACGTGTGGCTGCAATAATTCACGTATTTTTCCATTACTTGATTATTGTTGTGAGTACATAGTTGACGTTTTCTCAGTTTTCTCTTTTATTGCGACTGACGTTTTCTCAGTTAATAGATTATCCCGTGATTGGTTACACGAGGGAGATAGTTTGCCGATAAATGATTCCTCCCCTGACTCAGATATTTTAGACTAGCCATAGTGGGGCGTTATAGGTAGTATCATGAATGCTATGGCAGAATGTTTTTGACGTGACACAACAATTGATAAAGAAAGAGATTATAGTGGTATCTACCCATGTTACGATATCATATCACATAAAAATAGACATTTTAAATAGTAAGTAAATCTTGTACATATTTGTATGGGGTTTTTACACAGTCGAGACTTTTTGCACCTGGGCACCAGTGATCCCTCCCATTTTAAAAATTCAAAAACTATATTTATATGTTTCAAAAAATTCAGAAAAAAATCCGAATGTAGCCAATGATATATCCATCTAACGTGCAAAATATCAACTTCAAAAACCTTGTATTTTGAGCTACACAAAAATGACAAATTTGTAGATCTGAGTATGGATATTTTCAAATCTCTAAAGTTTATCAGATTTGTTATTTTTGTGTAGCCCATAATATAAAGTATTTCACACTAAAAAAATTCACGTTTGTGGGATGTATCATTGGCAACATCAGAATTTTTTAAGAATTTTTGAAACTCAGAAATATGATTTTCAATTTTTTTAAACGGGCGGGTTCACTGGTGCCCGGGTTCAAAACTGCTTTTTCGGTTTTTACAAACAAATAAATAAGATGTGCTATGATACACTGCATCATTGGGTAGTATTATATACTAGTATCATATATTCATATGCATAATCCTAATAATATATGACACTCCCTATAGATACTCTTATAATGGCCTAGGCCAACCCTTATTTAGTCAGTTTTTCGAGTTGCCGATGCAGAAGAGAGAAAACTCTAGCATACATCCGAATAGATCCAAAAAAAAGTTCACCGAATAGATTCTGTAAATAACTTACAGACCCAAAACCCGAGTTCAGAGTATCTGACTTTACTGATACTCATGAATATATCCTTAAAAATCAGGTTTGATGTGTAACCGGGATTAAAAATCCCGATGCTAATGTTTAAAATGCTTTGTACGTCCCTAATTGGTGCAGAGGCAGGAGAAGTGAAATTATCCTCCAATTTAAGAGAGTGAGCCTGCATTGATCCATGTCCTGAAGATGGGTCAGGGGATAGATGGCGGCGACTTTTGGAGCGTGCACGTCTGGTGCGCGTTGAGAGTCTGCTGGACTGTTGCTCTGGTTTTAAATAATGTGCATAGAGGTATGAGAGGGTGACTTCAGATTGATTGATGTTTTATCCGTGTGCATCATTTTATTGCAGAGGCCAAGGATTCAACCTCTTTTTCGAAAAACAACTATTTTTCATAGTTTTGGTAAAATGGCCTGTACCGCAATTTTGTTAGAGATTCCCACAAATCAATCCCTGCATGCCCATATAACCAATAGAAGGGGTGAATTTTGTGGTAAACTACAAAGCAAGAAATAGTTGGCCAGAGGAAACTTTTACCAGCTCCGCCACTGGGTTCGCTGGAATCCGACAAAATTTCCAGCGAGGAGTTTCGATTTCCTACGGTAAACTCCAATTCCTTGATAAGGATGTTCGATTCCCCGCGTAGATTTTCAATTTCCAGACACGAATCATGGTCGGACTTCGTGCTGCCACCTGAGGGGAGGAAGAAGACGCAGCGGCAGCAAACGAAAGGCCCCTCGTTGTTAAAATATATAGCCTGTCTCTTTTCATCATTTTAGACTTATGTGATAAGTGCCTATTTTTTACATCAATTATTTAATATGGTATTAGAGTCAAGTTCAAAACCTGACCAACACACTGTTTAATATTCCCACATTTAAGGTTTTCTCGTCGATCCCAAGTAAAAATCTTTCCGTTTGTCTAGCCTAGATATGAGAAGGAGTGTTAAAATATATAATCTATCCCTTTCCGTCAATTCTAACTTTTAAAATAATTAGGAATAATTAGCTAGTGAATCAATTCAATATTCATCCGATGCGCCAATGAAACGGGGCCGCGTGCAAAGTGGTCTGTGGCGGCTTGCTGTTGTAGTCCCGTTTCCCTACCTCTATCGGCCTTGGGGAGGGGCCCACTAGACTTGAGGAAGGGCTGCCTAGTGAAACAAAGATTTTGCGGTAATCAGCTGGAGTTTCTCTTAAGCAGCCATACATGTGTGTAGCGTGTTCCGTGCGTGTATGTATGAGAGCGTATCTCTAAAACCGGAGGACTATTCTACCCCCGTTCTATAAAAAAAGACATATAAAGTTTATCAAAAGTCAAATTTTGTGAAGTTTAACTAAGTTTGTAAAAAAGACTATCAACAATTATAATATTCTATAAATATACTACAAAAATATATTTAATGATGTATCTAATATCACTGAGTTGACATTGTAGATGTTGATATTTTTGTTCTAAACGTTCGGTCAAACTTCACATTATTTAACTGTTGACCAAATTTATATGTCTTGTTTTACGGAACGACGGAGGTATCATTTCTTACAACGTGTTTGGTTGGGAGTAATTGGAGCGGCAATGAGAATTTAAAGGTACAAGACTTTGAATCTATTGTTTGCTTACGAGATTGGAAAATTGAGAAGGGATTAGATATGTGAATTTATACTTCAACTCACACCGTTTTATTAGCAGGGGCTAGGTGGGAGTTGGAAGGGACTTGTTTTAGCGAGTCTATCTTAACCTTCATCATAACCTACATTAATTTCCTTTATCTAATCTCTCGTCAATTCTCACGAAACAAACAAGGGAATCAAATTTCTCCTCAAATTCTCACACATAATTCATATCATGCGCCAAATAGAGGATTGGGAAAAAACGACTCGTTTCATGTTTAATCTCACCATAACGTTGTCCCTCCTCTAAACTCACATTGCTCTTCCCTAAATATTTTCAAACACGTTGTTAGTGAAATTCGTATGTTCGTTAAGCGATTGAAAACTTTGAAACTACTCTCTATTTTTTTAAATGCATAAAAGGCTTTTATAAACCCCAAAAAATGACCAAAACTCTCCCTTTTTAAAAAATCTGTTGAAAATGTTTCAAAAATTCAAACTAAAAATATGGGGAAGTTATATACAAAATTAAAACCCCCACCCTATATTTTTTTTACTTTATTTTTCTGATCACCATATTCATGGCCAGAAGAATCAAAGCTCACACGCCCTTGCTAATCTGTGGGTATAGCATAGCAGCAGGATGTGAATTTCGTGTCTGCTTTCCTCTAGCCTGCGAAGAAGCAAAACTACAGATCATCTGGACGATAACTAGTTAACCCAAATCTTCAGAGAGCAGTTGAGAATCGGCAATGCAGCGGTGGTGACGCAGCTGAGACGAGATGGGTCGATGAGGTCAAGGGATGCTCTGTTCTGACACTGCGCCTGAGGCACCGGTTGTTCATTCAGACCGCATGGAAACGAGGTGGGAAGAGGGGAACCATCACGGACTGATTAAGACGAAATTATCCTACTCCCTAAACTCCAATCGATCAATGGCTTAATCCATCCATCGATCCATCCTATCTCCCAATGAATGCAAAGAAACAGATAATGGAACTGCAGAGCGGGGAGACAGATGAAGTGGGGATATCTGAAATGAAGAAAAACTCACCTCGGAGTCCTTACTCCCTTGCAGTTGCCATGGCTGCTCGGACCCAAGTACTCAGAAGGAGAACGAAATGGAAGCCGCCGCCGGCCGCCGGCGAGAGAGAAGAAGACGGTGGTGGTGGTGGTGGACGGAGTTGGAACTAGCAATAGCAACAGAGAAGAGCAGAGCAGCGACAGAATAACAAATGTTGTGTCTCTCTCTCTCCCTGCTGTCTATTTATCGCACGCAACCAAAAACTCCCATTTCGTCTTTCCCTACGTTTTAGCCGTGTATTTCTTGACTTTTTCGATTTATTTTAGGTGGCAAATTGATCAAGTTATATGATTGCAAAACTCGATGCATAGGTGTAGCTAAACACGTTACGTTACGGTACATGCATGCTGACACATCGATGATCAACGTGTCCTAACTGGGACACGACACCACAAAGGATCAAAATCTGCGGCTGGCATGCTGGCTGAATTATTGTGCCCGGCTATGAGGCACCCCTCTGCCGGAATGTAGGTGTGGCTGACGTTTTTTCCATTATTTGATTATTGTCAGCACATAGTTGACGTTTTCCCAGTTAATGGATTATATTGCGTGATTGATTACACGAGGGAAATCCTTAGTCGATACATCATTCGTCTCCTGAATAAAGGGCGGTGGAGCTTTCAGATTTTCAAGGTGGCGCTTCATTTTAACGAAAGATCCGAGGCTTGCGGTGTCGAACAATCTTCTTGGGTGGTTGATGGTTGTTCAGTTCTCGCAGGGATTGATTAATTATTCTGGAATCTACATGAGAATGACGAATTCTCGGTGAATTCTATCCATGAAGCATTCATTCATTCATCAGTGTCAGTTGATAATAAAAAAATCTGAAAAATGAAAGGTGTCATTCAAAATTAAAATATTCACGGGATACGTTCACAAAGTTTTAATCTTTATGAAGTATAATCTTGAAAACACATGTTCGGAAGTTTAAAAAGTTATGTCATTATGCTGAGACAATTAAGCACTTACTTTTTTAGTACAAGTTTGTATGCTTTACATGGTCAGTCATCCATGTGACTTGTAACATGTATACGCCACTTAGTATTGCAAACATATTTGGTAACTGATTACGCATAATAGATCATAAGTATAAAATATAAAATTTTGGGAGCGATTGTCGTAATATGGTTGATTTCGTGAAGTAAAATAATTTGGATTTAATGTATGATTTTCTCTTTTGTAGGTAATTTACCGGTGTACCATTTGTTCCGTTCATGGTCGTCTACGACGTATTTACAATAGATACATGTTTATGGCGGTGTATGCACGGTTGATGGGGACGGTGAGGAATAGTTTTATCCCACATAGATGTCAGCATAGTTTATGATTGGTCATTCTTGTACTGTGTTGTTTTTCCTGTTTTTCATTTGGCTTTGCCACTGTGTGCATCCTATCTATGCCTAAATTGGGATGTATCTTGGGACATAAACATGTCTAGATATATTCACTTTTGGACAAATCTGATACATTTATTTTAGGACAGAGTGAGTATAATATAAGTATTCTCTGTGTCCCATATTAGTCGTCGATAAATTCATTTTAATGACAACTAATATGGAAAGGAGGGAATTATATATTAATGTGAGCATCAGCCCGAGATTTATCCTCCTTTTCAAAAAAAACACACCGATTAGCATTGTCCTATGCATATTGCGGTCCACGTGTGTGGCTAGTTCTAGCTCATGTGTACAACCAAAGCGAATGATTAGACGCACCAGCGATCCTAGCTCAATCAATAAAAAAATTCAGGGTTCATCGATCAATCAAGATGGCTTTGACCAGTAGATACGTCGAGTTGGACTGATCTTCACGCCAGAGACAAATAAGAGAGAATTCCTTATTTGACACTATTTTAAAATTGCCTTCCCTATTTGACACTAGAAAATTATTTCTTCCCAATTTGACATCTAAACTTGATTTTCTTCCTTATAAGACACTGCCGTTCGTGCCGTTAAGCTTTGCCGTCACTTATTATGTTGTTTGACCAAAATACCCTCGCGACAGAACGAGCTGCACGTTTTGGTTCTTCCCTCCCGTTTGTCATCTCCATCCACCCAATGCGCCGCCCTCTCTCCACGTTCCTCGTCGCCGTCGAGCGCCACTGCGCGGCCGACGCGTAATTCCTCTGCGCGGCCTGCGACGCCAACGTGCACGGCGCCAACTACCTCGCCTTGTGCCACCTCCGCACGCGCGTCTCCGCGGCGCCTGCTAACGCCCGCGACGACGACGTGTCGCCCGCGACGACGACGTGTCCGGGACGTCGTCGACTTCCTCCCTGTCCACGGCCGCGCCGCGATACAACAGACAGGGCGTATGACGAAGCCCTGCCCCAGGAGGACGCACCGCCGGCGGGGCGAGGCGGTGCTCAAGGTCTGGGCCAAGCAGATGGGCGTCGGTGCGGCGCGCCGGCGCGCCACGGTGGGCGCGCGCGCGTTCCAGCACGTTGCCACGGCGGCTCTACGCGTGCCGTTTTGCATGGCGAAGGCGGCCGCGCTGTGGCGGGAGGTGACGGCGCGCGTCGTCCACGAGGCCAACGGCGACGCGCTCCGGCGGCTGGAGGCGTCGGGGGCGCCCAGGTACTGCGACCACGGTCGATGCGCGTGCACCGCCCGCCCGCCGAACCCCGTGACGCGCGAGCGGGCCGTTGGGGACCTCACAGCTCGTCGACCTCCTCACGAACACCACCGACGGGAGCACGACGCGGAGCGGCGGAGGTGACCGTCCGGGGCGTCGTCTCTGCGTGCACGCCGGCCGGGCTCCTTATGTCGTTGTTTCCAGGCGCGGCGACGGGAGCACGACGCGGAGCGGCGGAGGTGACCGTCCGGGGCGTCGTCTCTGCGTGCACGCCGGCCGGGCTCCTTGTGTCGTTGTTTCCAGGCGCGGCGACGGGCGACGCGGGCCTCGGCCGGGGCGGCGCCAGCGTTCCCGTCCAGCTCTACTCCAAGCTCGCCCTCAAGCGGCAGTTCGCCGTCTTCCTGCCGAGCACGGCCGGCGTGGCGTTCTTCGGGGCTGGCTGTATGGGCTCATGCCGGCAACGCAGTTCGACGTGAGCACCGTCCTGTCCTACATGCCCCTCGTGAGCAACCCAAGGTGGCAGTCGGCTGGTTCCAGATGGAGGATAATTTGTTGCTGTTCAACAAGGCCGCGTCCAGCGGCAACTTCAACTTCGCGACGAACTGACCGTGCTCTCTTTCTGATGACTTGGATTGGTTAAACTAAAGTTTTCATCGGTTACGGGCGTGAGCAGAAAAAAAATGAAAATCATGCTCAGTTTCCGGCAATACATTTTTCTGTGACATAATTTATCAGGGGTAAAAGAGTCTTTTCACGATCCTATTTAACACGGTTAGTGCTGCAAATGCACTAGTGTCTTTTAAGGAAGAAAATCAAGTTTAGATGTCAAATTGGGAAGAAATATTTTTCTAGGGCCAAATAGGGAAGACGATTTTAAGGTAGTGTCAAATAAGGAATTCTCTCGACAAATAAACTCCGCTATCCAGTATCCACACAAATTTACTAAATCCACTACAAACAACAGAAACCACACTTACCCCCTCCATACCATTTCAGAAAAGACCAGCGCTTTTGTCAATACGTAGCTGCTGGCAGGTGATCCCGACTGGGTCATCGAGAGTCAAAATAATTTGCTTAATCTTCAGGGTTAATTTTATATCTGGTCAGCTCATATCCATTCATCTGTCTGCGCGCTCAGAGAAATTTATATCGTCAACAAAAATAGAAGACGAATCATGTAGGAGTAGTTGGATCTTTCAGCTATCCTAACATGCATGCATGATTCACGGACGATTGAGATCGGGCAGAATAATGCATGATTTATTCACTCATGTCATCTCGTTAGAGGCGGACAAGATGCATCCACGGACACATGCTTAGTCCAAAACCATATACGAGACAAGATTGCACGTACAGGTAAGAACAAATTTGACATTTCCTGCTGGTGGTGCACCCATCATTGAATTGTTGGTGATCGATACACACGCATCAATAAATCACGGTTATGTCTGGATATAATTCATCTGTCAAATCAGTTAAAGATAAATCTGGAATCGGTGGGTTAATCACGAATAAAACACAAACGGTTTGATCGGTTTGGCCAGGTGGACTGGTGCATGCATTTATCCATGTAACTATGTAAGGTCAATTTTATGTGAACCAACTACTCCATCCGTTCCAAAATAGATAACTTAAATTTATACAAAAGTGGATGTATCTATACACGTAACATGTCTAGATACATCAACTTTTGAACAAATAGAAGTTATCTATTTTGGAACGGAGGGAATACATGTTTGCTGTTAGACATGATGCATGGATCGATGGAGCAGGTTGCAGCATTGTTGATAGAAGTGAAAGTGCTCTTCGATCTTGACAAGAGCAACTTAATTTGAAAGAAAAATACCGTAGGCTTGGCGGTTAGTGCCAAGATAGAGTAAATAGATATGTTGGCTCACCTTGGTCACTCGTTGAAAATGATTACACTCTTGATTGTGAGTTGTTGTTTAAGTCGACAGCGAGCTAATAGTGATATCTTTTTCAATCTTGAAGCTACTCAACTCAAATCGTCAACGCACGATGTAGTGTAAGTATGTTCATATATATGTTCGTAGTGTACTATGAATATATCTACATCGTGCTCAATGTTTTTTAAAATTATACTCCCTTCATCCCAAAATGTAAGACGCCCTTTAATTTCGCTGGTCAGCCACGTAGATTTTTTTTACCATGATTTGTACTTATAACATGTCCACAAAAATAGTATAATGATATATGAAATAAAATAATTTTGCAAGATGAATCCAATGATACCATTTATACATTCACAATCAATATAATTACTATATATTAGTGGTCAAAGTCGAATCTTAAAAGCAACACAAAAATAGCACGCCTTATATTTTGAAACGGAAAAAGGAGTATTTATCTTGGACTGATCTTCACGCCACAGCAAAAGAAACTCCACTATCCACACAGATTTACTAAATCCAAAAACACACTTACCCTCCATAATGTATTTCCGAAATGACCATCACTTTCGTCGCTACGTAACTGCATAGCTGCTGGCAGGTGAGCCCAACCGGGTCATCGAGAATCAAAATAATTTGTTAAAAAAACATTTGGGGTTAATTTTATCTCTGGTCAGCTCATATCCACTGATGTGTCTATGCGTTCAGAGAAATTCATATACTCCCTCCGTCCATAAAAGGATGTCACAACTTTTCCTAAATGTACATGTATCTACACACTAAAGTATGTCTAAATGCATACAAATTTAGACAAAGTTGTGACATCCTTTTATGAACGGAGTGAGTAGTAAAAAAAGAAGATGAGTCATGCTGTTGGATCTTTCAACTATCCTAACATGCATTGCATTATTCATGAACATCCGGGATGGGTCAGCTAGAATTCCACTCATGTCGTTGGAGACGGACAAGATGCATCCATAGATACATAGTCCAAAACTAATTGCGTGACAAGAGATTGCACATACACGCAAGATGAAATCTGATCTGTCATGCCGGTGGTGCATCCATCAATTAATTGTTGGTGATCGATACATAACGGAATTTTACAGGTGATTAACTTAAAAGTGGATATACATGCATCGATAAATCACGTCGGTCAGATATGGATATAGTTCATCTGTCAAATCAAATCAACTAAAGAAAGAAGTAGAAGCGGTGGGTTAATCGCGAATGAAACAAACAAGCGGTGGATTGGCGCATGCATTCATCCATGTAAGGTCACTTTGATATGAACCAACTACATGCTCTGCTGTAGACATGATGGATCGATCGAGCCAGCTGCAAAATAATACATTGTTGGTTGAAGAAGAAGTGCGCTTCGATCTTGACAAGGGCAACTTTGAAAGAAACAAAAAACGTAGGCTTGGAGGTTAGTGCTAGGAAAGATTAAATCCAACACGTTGGCTCACTTGGTTATTTGCTAATTGAATCTGGTAGGGAAATGCGAATGCTAGGCATCTGCCGGCCGGAATCAGCGCTGCCTAGCCGTTAGGTGTCACTAGCACTCACGAATCCGAGTCATCCTGCCATTATAGAGCATACTCTCATTTTTATATATTCGCAACATCGTTGCACCATTTCTCCCGGCGATATCAAAATAGCAAAATAAACATCGGAACATTTTGAAACACCCATACATAAAAAACAAATACGAGTATGCAAAAAATTAGAAAATACCCCAAAAATCGTCATACTTATGCAGCTTGGAGGTAAAAGCTTGCAGCACACCACACAAACATTTGTACCATGAAGGTAACATTTGCAGCAGATGCTTAGAGTTGTTCGTAGCATCTCAATCGTGTGTTTGCAGTAAAAGACAAGAGTTTGCAGCATGTAAAAAAAGCATACACAAAATCGAAATTCGTGAATCACTAACCTTCTGCTGAAGGACCGACCTCACTGTCCAGGGCTTGCCGTAGCCCCATTGAAAATGAATCGGATGACCCTAGATCTGTTCCCCTCAGTGTACTATCTCCCTGCCGAAGAACCCTAGATTCAGATCGAAGCAACAACCATGGGATCGCTGGTGGTGATTAAGCTGGAAGTGATGGCATGGCCGAGTTAGAGTTGTGGGGCCGACAATGACTAGTTGTGGGGCCGACAATGACTACTGGTGGCGCAAGTGTCGCATGTGTCACGCGCTCTGCATTTACTTTCAACTAGAACAACACCCCGCGCGTTGCAGCGGGTATCTCTTAAGAATTTAATAAAACATATAAAACCTGAACTTGACTAAAGAAATATGTAAGGTTTAGTTAACCGTGGCCGTCAGAGAACACTTGAAACCTGAAGTTGACTAAAGAAATATGCAAGATTTAGTTAACGCATGAAAACTTTTGATTGAATACATATATTTAAACATAGAAAAGATGATGTGAACAATTTGATGGGTTAAAAAAGATGATGTGGATGCTTGCATGTAGAGATAGAAAATAATTAATGAATGTTAGTGGAATGACATGGACAATTGATTGGCTAAAATAGCAAGTGATGTGGATAGCTTGCATGTGGAGATAGAAAAATATTAATTACACTTAGTGGGGTTTTGCTTTATAAGAAGTATAGATAAATCAGCATAAAGTCACTACTCAACTTAAAACCACCACTTGGGTATTGTCAAGCAAATATGGTCTAATATTTGTGTGAAAAATGGATAGGTTCCATTTTGCACCATATTCTTTGCACGTACTTCACAAAAAAATCCCATTTGGGCACTTATAAAATGGAAAATGATTTTTTCATAAAAAGTACTATTGGGAAACATTGTTTGTCATGAAAAGATGCACCTCTGTGCACAATTTCAGCAAATTATAATAAACTATGTCACAAATATGCCCATGACTTGGTCATTTTTTCTGAAAGTCACGAATATTCGCACATGATAGCCCATTTGTGAAGGAGTTTTTTTTTTAAATTGTCATATTGCAAGTATGTTATTTTTTCTCACAACTAGCACACATAAGATGAGAACATGAGGAAGGATGCTATTTTGTAAAATTATCTTCATTTTTTCAAAACAACGTCAAAATTGCCGGCAATGCTATTCATAGCAAGGGATTGAATCTTTCAAAACTATCGGTGGTTCCCAATACTATGACTACTGATGTACCTCAAAATGATTTTTGTGAATTCTTAGGACCATTTATACACACTTGTAATTCACATTTCAATTAGGTAAATCAACATAAAGTCATTTAAATCTGTGAAAGTTGCTACACAGTTAATAATTTATAAAAATTGGGAATTGTCCATCAGTACAGTCTAATTTCTATGAAAATTGGAGAGGTGACATTTTTCACCATATTACTTGCTCTTTCTTCATAAAGAAACCTTTTTTAGCACTCTAAAATATATAATGATATTTTTGTAACAAAAAGTAGAAAATTCTTTTGAAACTATTGTTTGTCATCACAAAATGCACCTTAGTGACAAATATGGTCACAATATCATGAAGTATGTTATGGATATGGCCATGAACATGGTTATTGTGGCTCGAAAGTCGTGAATCTATATACATGATAGTCCACTTTGTGAAAGTTTTTCTTAAAAAATATGTCAAGATCCATGTTTCTAATTTTACAACTAGTACAAAAATAAAAGGACTCCATGCGGAAGGATTATTATTTTTTATTTTCCACATTTTATTTTAGTTTTTTCAATACAGATTCAAAATTGCCGATAAAATTATTCATACATTGGCATGATTCTTTCAACAACCCGTGTGGCTATCGCATTGTATCATATTTGGGTACCTTAAAATGAGTTTTGCCAATTTGTAGGAGTAAACTTGAGCACTCTTGTAGTTGTAGTTCAATTTTGAAACACTTTCGAGAAATCATTGGAATGGGCGGAAGGAGGCTGAGTTCCATTGAACGGCAAACATCTTCCGAACGACAAACTTTGGAAGAACATATGAGAGATAATATATCAAGTTGATGCTATGTGTATATCCTTGAAGTGGATAATTCCCTCGGATGGGAGACGACATTGTCATTGACAGTGATACGATGATTTCATCAATCTCAAAGCTCGGCAACTCCGGGACTAGGTAAGTAGGTAGGCATTGTGTGAGTGTGAGCTTGTAGCAGTGGCGTGCTTACGAAGTGCGTCTCCTGCTTGGTAGTTTTTTATAAAAATCTAATGGATGGTCCGATGCAGATCTCATCCCATACCTACATCCGCACTCCAGTTAACTAGGCCAACCGCCATGCAAGTGAGGTCGGGACTGATGGACTACCTCACTTGCCTAACAACAACGTGCCACCCTCCTCTGACCTCTCACCCTCTCACCAACACAACCCACACGTAGATTTACAATTCCCAATCTCCATTTTGTTTGACATTCAGATCGTGTACGTCTGCTTGATTTTGTCCTAGTCTAGGAGTTTAATCGGTTTGGTTTTTGCGTGTGTGCGTGCGTATATGAACAGGTTGGGGAACGTGCTGCTGCGCAAGTGCAAGAGCCTGTCGCGCAGCAGGTCGTCGCGCTCCTACGGCAACCTCCGCTCCATGTCCGCCAGGGACATCGCCGTCGACGAGGCGGTGGCCTCCACTGCTGCCACGGCCGACGGCGCGGCGGTGGTGTTCGTGGGCAGCTCGCGGCGGCGGTACCTGATCAGCGCCAAGCACCTGAGCCACCCGCTGATCGCCGCGCTCATCGACACCACTGAAGACGGCAGCGGTGGGGGGCGCGGGATCGAGAGTAATAAGGCGCCGGGCGTCGCCGTCAAGTGTGAGGTGGTGCTCTTCGACCACCTGCTGTGGATGCTCGACAACGCCGCCGACCTCCGCGCCGGCGGCGAGGACGACGCCGTGAGGGAGCTGGCCCAGCTCTACGCCACGTGCTAGCCACTTTTGCATGTCACCGATCGTCAATTTATACGATCAACCTTGCTGCATGCATGGTATTAATTAGCCGTCGTTTCTTGGATTTGATTGACTTTTTATGCGTTCTTGCATGCACGCACGTACGGGATCTAAGATTCTCGGGTGTGAAGCTAGGGGAAGATCACACGTGTACCAGCACGTACGATCTATTATGAACTTGGTTGGTAGATAGGATTATGGGCTGCTTGATAGCTTTGATGTTTTGAGTGTATTCTAATTAAGATTGGGTTTTGATGTGTGTAACTTTTTAGTACTATATTTTTTTTGTTATTTTTCTTTCATTTTGTTAATACTTAAATCAACGACTACTTTTTTCTTTGGCTGGTCAAGTAAAATATATATACTTCCATTTCATCTTTGGTGATATGTTATCAGTTTATATATGTAATTATGTATATACACGAAGTTATGAACATACATATCGATCTTAGAAAAGCAGTCTCCTAGGCTCATTTAAAAAAAGAAGTAAGAAGAACAATAGTTTGTTCCTCCACTACCGGAAATCACAAATTTGCCGTGCGGCGAATCCGCACGGCAAAAGCCATTCGGAACACGGCAGGAAGTGTTTGCCGTGTGCAGCTCACAAAGCCGCACGACAAAGCATCTCCCGCCAATTAATTTAGAGCGCAGGAAAATTTGGCCACTCTGTGCCGTGTACAGACGCTCCGGGCACACGGCAAACAATGTCTTTGCCGTGATTGCATCTACTTGACGCACGACAAAAAGATTTATTGGAAGCGAGGGAAAATTGCGGGTTCTGGTCATTGCGGGTCCCACTTGTTTGCCGTGCTGTCGCGTTGAGGCGCACGGCAAAGATGTCTTTGCCGAGATTGTATTGTTTGCCGTGTGTTTTTTGTTCCTTTTATCGTGCGTATTTCTTTGCCGTGTGCCCTTTCTGTACTGTGCCGTGGTCAGTTCTTTGCCGTGGTCCTTTATGTTTCCTGCTCTTTGCCGTGTTCCGCAAAATATATGCACACGGCAAAGAACTGCACTCACGGGAAAGATAGATTTTCCGGTAGTGCTCTGTGGATACTAAATTACTGATAGAAAAAGCAGATTGTGTTTTCTTTACGACATTAGCAGATCAAAGTTGGTAGCTTAGCTAGCAGCATAACAGCACTAGCTAATGCTTGTGTAGGAGACAGGCTACCAGCATGCACGTCTCAAGTCACTTGGTTGCACAGTCCACATCGCATATATCCAGCTTATTATAATTGATGTGTTTGTGTATGGTGACGCACTGACGTGGGTGCGTGTGAATGTCTATGTTGTAATTGTTTTTTTTTTTTTTGAGCCGACCTCTATGTTGTATTGATGTTTAAAAAGATCCGACGGAGCTACATTCAAGCCGGCCACCCCTAGCCTATGAACTTATTGGAAACAAAGCATTGGTAAGTGGCCCACCTGCAGCTCAAAACCAAAACTTGCTTTATTTCTTGCCCTTCAGCCCATTTGCCCTCTTGAGAATAGGGCCAAAAGCTCCGTCACCGTTAAAATCGATAGAAAATCTAAAAGAATCACACACTTGGCTTATACAATTGGGTGAGGTGTATATCTACCTCGTTGCAAAAGAAAGAAGTCACTTCACAAGACACGGCGGTTTGGCTCATGGGTGCATCTGCACCCATTATGTAATTTTTTTTTTTTTAGAATGTCAAAAAATTCCGGAAAACAATCCGGGTGTACATTACAACATGATGTGTTAGCACAAAAAAGGCAGGGTGAAAAAACTTTTTTTGTGATCTGTAAAAAAAAGAGAAAAAACTGACGCGTATATATACGTTTCGGTGTGTCCGGATTTGTCTTTTTTGCACAGGTTGCAAAAAAACTTTTTTCTTCTCGTAACTTTTTGTGTCAACATGAAATGTCATGAACTGCATGCAAAAAAATTATTTGGAATTTTTTGACATTTCGAAAAATGTTTTCTCTGCACCCACTACCCGTATTGAATATTCGCTTCGCGAGATAGAAAGATTGACATGAAATTTTGTGAGAGGGACTCATAGAGGAATATCAGGCTAACATGAGCACTCCACACCTTGGTGTTTGTCTACGTAGCAACAAAATTAGTTGTTTTATCATACGTAGAGAAATTGTATGTTGTTTCTCCTCGGTGCATGCCAAATCTCTGATTATCTGCATGGTACATTTTATCATTATGCTTATGAACATTAAGAGAATGTATGATGTGTAGATCGTGGATTATTTGCGCGCGTTACATCTAACATTTTTCTGATACCATATTGCCCGATTTGTCAAAATCAAGTGTATAATCTATTGTTGGTGGATTTGGTAGTCAACTTTTACCACTGTTGCCTATCAAGTTGTTTGCATGGAGTACTAGAGTTCATAGGTTAATTTGAATTTGCATGGTTCCTTTGTGTTGTAGATGACAAAAGGGCCTCAACATTAAGAATATTAAAATATATAATGAAGCATTCATCTCATTTTTTCTGCAATTGTAACCATGAATTGAGATCTGCTAGGCTCGTTCATATATAATTTTTCTTTTGCAGTTATAGTAATTAGAGCTACCCCTTACAAAAGATATATAATAAGATCCTTCCGGTTATGATCTATAAAAGTGTATTTTATGGGCTTTGCATAAAGAGTGAATTCCATTTTTACCCCATAGTTGTGCATTTGTTATACTTATTACCCCACTTAGTGAAGCAAAATCAGAAAAACACCATATATAATTTTTTAACACGGTTTTACACCATTTTGGCATTCCGCGTGTTTCGTTACAATAGTCCGTCATCTTAGAGCTCATCAAAATAGGGTGGCATGTATGATAATGCCCAGCCTCATCTTCTCTATCTATTAAGTATGACGTTGTTGTCCTTGCCTAACGGAAATGCATCAGAAAAAGGAGGGTCCGAAGTTTCTAAAAAGGGCAAATTTAGAAATTTAGCGCTAGATGGGTTAATTATTGTCACAAAAGCATAACTACAGGGTAAGAAGTGAAAATGCACTATTTCATAAATTATATAGATTGATAAATCTGTTTTCGTTGAATCAGAATATGTATTTATGCCTCCCATTGTACATACAGTTGTAATAATTTGAGAAGCATATAGGGAAAACTAAATATACATGAACTACCACGTAAAAAAAAATATACGTGAACTACGAAACCATGATCTATTGTGGAAATTTAACTCCTTTCTTACTATGGATAACATATATTTTGTTTAGCGCGAGGAGTATTTCATGCAAGTGTAGTCTCATAGTCCCAGAATCATTCTTTATGAAATTTGGAACGTTATGGCCTGTCCCGCTGATTGTTATTTGTTTAAGATATGTTGTGTCATCATTTTCTAATATTCACTAAGAAAAAATATTCCATTGGGCATGAAAGTTTATGTTTGTTCTAATTAACACTAAACATTTGCATCATTTATACCATTTTTTGATGTTACCATCATTGAAATAATGATGCATGAATAGCGAGAAGTATAAAAGTATGGATGTAGAAATTTATCATAATTCTTCCTATAACTTCAAAAGTTTCTAGTGCCACAAATAGGGCTTCCCACGTATCGGGGTGAGTCTCCGAGGGCCCTCTACCTTGGGCCAAAACATACTATTCTTGATTAATTATTAGGTCAAAGTGTTTAGAATTATATATGACATAAATATCTGGATATTTAACAGCGACTGACCCTATCCAACAAAATAAAGCATTTATAGAAATGAGATACTCCCATATTTTGTCTCATGATAGAACAAAACTTGAAAGTACAAATTGGTTGTTACAGGAAAATCCTGACGGGATGTCACGAATGTAGATCGTTCAGGAAAAGCTATTCGCGATGTCAGATTCTTGAAGGTAATGTGTGTTCTTAATGGTGTGTACATACTCCGGGAAGTTTTTTACAGTTTGGAATTCACATGTTTAACCAGTTAGGTATACCTTGCGCAATAGAAAGAAGTCACCTCGTGAGAGGGGAGGATTGGTGAGAGATTATGCGAGGAATTAGGCCAAAGAGAAAGAACTAGATAACCCGAGCTTGCTCTGCATCTGATTTTCGCCTCTTATCGATTCTACATTTCACTGGATAAACAATGGCATGTTACTCCTACCAATTGTACAATTGTTGTAGGTGACATGGGGCTAAAATGGACAAATATTGATTAACTAGACAGTGTAGACTCTAAACTAACCGAGTCCTACCAATTGTGATAATGTCCCCAGTTCGGTCGGTTGGATATTATATAGTGACACGACATAGTATTGCAATGTACGAATGCGGAATGCCAATGCATATATTACGTGTAAAATATTATGGATCGTGTATATGCAAATGTTTGGGTTAAGTCCTCAAGTTTAGGCCCAACTTTGACCATAATTTAACTGACACATATAATGTCCGTGGCATACGACTAGTATCTTGTTACTCAAAATTATAGCCGAAGTTTGAATCAAAATTCGAGAAGAACTTATAAACACAAACATAGAGTACTAAAAATGTGCATTACATTTACACGATTAATAAACTTAAGCCAAGGGGGAGCGGGCACATACGTGTACCGTGTTCCAGCCGCGCAAATCCCGTCCCGTTCACCGCCGCCCCGCCATTACTGCGACGCCCCAAGGTCGGACGGCGCCCAACCATGTGAAGGCGTGAAGACAGAGGACGACGCCATCAAACGCTGCGCGGAACAGAGGTGGGGCGGGGACGACGATGCGCGGTAACCATCTCAGAGCGACGATGGCGACGGCGGTCAGGGACTTCTCGTCCGCCGCCACCGCGGCCCCTGCCGGCGCCGCCGGCGGCGTCTCCATGGTGCAGGGCGCGTCGCGGGGCATCGGGCTCGAGTTCGTGAGTGCACACCCCTCCCGGCTCCCACCTCGGCGCCCTTCTTTTTCTCCTCCACCCCTCCATCCCCATTCCGTTGGCGCATCGCCCTAACCCCTCCGATTTTCTGCTGATTCGCTGATTTCTGCCTGCAGGTGAGGCAGCTGCTGCGGAGGAGCGACCAGGGCCGCGTCGTTGCGACGTGCCGCGCCCCGGACGCCGCCGCCGAGCTACAGGAGCTGAGGCGGGAGCACGCGCGCCGCCTCACCGTGCTGCCGCTGGACGTCACCGACGAGAGCACCATCGAGGTAATGGATGGTAATCTGTTCTCCTGCCTTCCCCCCTCAGAATTATGCAACGCGATACTACCGGTGGAGCCTTCCATGGCAGGCCGCGGCGGCCGCGATTGGGGAGACCCACGGATCCCTCGACCTGCTGATCAATGCCGCCGGCATCCTCTCGATCCCAAATGTCATACATCCAGGTCTGCTCTTCACATTTGATCCAGAAACCGTCTGTTCCTCACACTGGGGCACTGCTTTCCGTCTGCATTCAGTTGACAATTGGCTTATGATGGCTCTGATCTCCTCTTGCAGAAACCTCACTGAGCAAACTTCAGAAGTCATCCCTGCTGCTTGCATATGAAGTGAACGCTGTCGGACCTATTCTAGTGATCAAGGTAGAGTTCACTGTCTTCCTTTCTGCTCCGAATCGTGTCGGCATTCTGCTAGTCCCTGCGGTGTGCTTGCTCCAGTGTCTGAATGGATCTTTCTTTGAACTCTGATGTCTGAATTGATCTTCCGTTCGGCAGCACATGCGCCCGTTCCTGAAGATTGGTGCGAGCTTGGAAACAGGGAAAGGTTTCTCGGTTGTTGCAAATATGAGTGCCAGGGTTGGCTCGATAGGAGACAATGGTCTGGGAGGCTGGCATTCGTACAGAGCTTCTAAAACTGCACTGAATCAATGTATGCGAACAGTATGATGCATATTGCATTCAGATTTCACTGGCCCGTTATCACGCAATTATCTACCTTGATTTGTCTTGGGTTCCTAAAATGCATGTATTGGTCATGTTTTGCAGTGACAAATACTGCATCAGTCGAGTTGGGCAAGAAGGACAACATCGCCTGCATTTTGCTCCATCCTGGAACAGTCGACACGGACCTCTCACGGCCATTCCAAAAAAATGTGGCCAAGGATAAGCTCTTCACCAGGGAGTTTTCTGTACAGAAGCTTCTGTCCATCATTGACAATGCCAAGAAGACCGATAACGGGAAGTTCTTCGCTTGGGATGGTCAAGAAATCCCATGGTGACCATTGTTTTCAGTCAGTGGTTTTTTCTGTATCTTGTTTTACCATTCTTCTTTCTTGTTCGGAACCGCCTATGTTCTGTTTAGCCTTAAATGAAAAAAATCTTGAATCAAGCTCCAGTAAGATCTTTGATATGAATGCACTGGGAAGTCATTCCCCTTTCTATAGAATGTTATGCATTTAGGATGTTTGCCAATGAGTACAAGTCTGAGCTTTTTTTCCTAGAATATGCATTTGTGATGTTTGTACTGATTACAAGTCAATGCGTGTTTCCTCGAATATGTATAAGAACCTGCTAAGCACTGGTGCCTTCTAAGTATTGATGCAATGATGCTACTGCAAAATTAACACCTCATAGTACATAGCAAGAAAAAAAGGGTTGCGTTGTGTTCAGCACCTTCCCATGCACCTGCACTTTACATGCCCCCATCTACTGTAAGGAAATTACTGACAGTTTACATGTGTCATCGCATACTGGCTCTCATTGATGAATTCCTCAACATTATCCTTTGAGTCCTTAAGCATCTTGACTGATATCTGACGGCTCCTCTGTAAACAACACCAAATCCACCTTGACCTAACTTTTCGGCAAAAGTTACCGTCATTGTTTTCACTTGTGCGTAAGTGTATCTTTTTGGATATACTGCTGCATTCTTGTGTAGGAAATGACTCAATCCTTGGTGTTTCTTTCGATCTCTTTCTTGACCTGTATGCCTTGAAGCCTAGCAGACATGCTATGAAAAGTAGACATAACACAAGTATGTTCGTGACGCTTGCTATTATATCTGCATAGGCAATTTGGAGGGGGAAAAGCATAAAAAAGGGCCTATATAATCTAGTAGTAAATTGGTTTGTTTGGACTTTGTCTACGACCACCTAACTAGCGAGGCATAAATGAGTCAAAATATGGAATAATGAAAGCATGTGTGCCACACAATAAAAATAAATGCATTTCAAGTTATTGAAGAGGATAGACTTATTATTGTTGTTGCCATCTTTCAGATAAACCGAACACAGTAACTAGGATAGTAAATGCACTTGACCGAAGCTGATCTGGTAAACGATGAACGAAATATGCAATAATGAAAGCATGTGTGCCACAAAATAAAAAGAAATGCATTTCAAGTTATTGAAGAGGATTATTGTTGTTGCCATCTTTCAGATAAACTGAACACAGTAACTAGGATAGTAAATGCACTTGACCGAAGCTGATCTGGTAAACGATGAACGAAAATGTGAAGATGCAAAACATTTATTATGTCACTGAGAGATATTTCTTACATCTTTGTCTTTTCTGTACATGTTCAACGCCTGCAAGAAATGAACAGCGTTCATGAGTAGTTGCAATATACATTATTGACAAAATATAAAGCTGTCAAAGTATACAATTTTTCTCAGTACTTCTTAGCATCGCATTTGCCATTTTTCTTTTTCTTATGAGAGATGCCTAAATGCTTCTGCATGCTTTAGTACTATTTCTTGATTCTGCATGACTTTCTATCCTTTTCTAGCATTTCCATTTTAATGTTTATGACATAATTCCCCTTGTCAAAGTGACACGCTTCTCTTTTAGTGAGCATTGACCATTGAGTGTCATACACCAAGGGTGAAGTCTCACACCAAATCTCATGCCCGAGATATCTGGAAGCAAATACCAGTCATTTGAACCATGTTAACTGCACCCTGAATGAAGGTCTAAGATTTTCGTACAGGAGGGATCATTGAATGTTTCTGTATTTATGGAATTTATATTTTTTCTGGAGACCTTAATGTTAGTTATATATTGATCACATTATCCAGACTATCCTAACTCTCTAAAATGAGCAAGCAGGAGCAGCAGCTTCACAGTAAACGCGTTTGCAGGAGAAATAAGAGACTTACAAAAATGCATTCTAATCACTCAGATGTGTCTAGCTGAGATTAATTTGTTACTATTGTACCAAAATTGCTACTTTTTGATTTTTTTAATGGATTTTCCAGATGCTAGAGCAAGTAACCATTGCTTACCGGAGTCCGGTGTTTGCACACGGCCCTCGGAGCAGAGGCAGCCGAGGAACCGCTGAGCTGGTCGTAGCCGCACTGGTCCCAGGACATCTCGCACGCGTAGCACGGCCTGGCGCTAGGGTTCCAGCTTAGGCGGAACCCGTGCTGCAGCACCTCGCCGTACCCTCCGGTCCCTAGCCGCCTCCAGTACTCTGGGCTCGCGAGCCACTCTGTCAGCACAGTAGCCACAGACACCTGCCTGCACACCCGGAACCAGTCCCCTTTCGGCACCCCGTGCTGCGGGACAGGGAACGACGGCGTGTGTCCTTGTTCGAAGTCGGTGCACGGGTGCAGTTAATCCGGATGATGTCCGGTGGCGGAGGGTTGGTGGCGGTGAAAGTGTAGTCGAGGAAGAAGGAGATGGTGCTGTTGCCGTGGCCGTGAAGTTGAAGCCACGCTTCCCTTGGGATGGTGAGGTCGTGGCGGATTCTTGGACAGTCGGTGGTGACCAGAGCATCAGTGAGGTTGATGGTGTGGTTACCATAGTCGATGGCCAGGATGGTGTACCTAGTGTCCGCTGAGCCGCAGGGTCGCATGCTATTCTCGCAGAGGATGGCCATGCCAGGGTAGCAACAGTAGGAGTAGGCCACCCCATCTATCACCTTGGACTGGTTGGATAGGTAGAATGGGTAGTGGATGTCGTGCTCGCCGCACGTGTATGACTTCTGGCACATCCTGGGCTTGTCAGCGTCGCTTGCTGTTGTGGCCTCGCCGCCAAAAATGACCATGAGCGAGGTGACATTGACGAGGTGGAAGAGAAGTGACATGATCAATTTGATCGAGGACGGCATGCGCTGTGGGGAAGATCAGGAGGAGAGGTATGGTGTTCATGGGGAAGAGCCAAACTCTGGGAGTTCATTAGGCTGGAACTCGGAGAGTTGCTTCCATCGAGTGGGGAAAATTCACGCCTAGTCTCTCGGACATTTCACGTAAAATACTTTTCTGTATGCAACAGTGGTCATCTCTCTTGAGCAGGTGAACAAGAAGGTGGAGTGGACGGGCAGCTATTTAAAAGAGGACGAAGAAGTCCAAGTTGAAGACCGGGGATTGGACAGAGATGTGAAGAGGAAAATACGTTGAAGAAAATGCTGCCATGTAAGACTGACTTCCTGGTGAGACTCGCCATAATTAGGTCCAACTTATTTTTGTTGGACATAATGGAATTTGGGCAAGTGTGACGGCCTTTGGGTTTATTGAAAACATTTGCGCTAGAAAATATGGTTAGGTTAAGAAAAAAGTTGCATATTTGCAATTTACTCAAGAACTGTTGAGCGAAAACAGAGAAACAAAATAACAGCCTTGACACCATCATTTGGTCAAGAAGCTTGCAAAAGGGTGAGGAGGAATGAGGTATAGTAGCGAGACGATAAACTAGCAGATCAATCTACTTATATATGAAATATGACTAATTGCCGTTTACCAATAGAAATGGTCGTAGGTACCAGGCCAGGAGAGCATATATTGCTGACACTTCGTGAAGGTATGATATTTTTTCTCAGCACTGAATCAGTGTCAGTAGACAGCATGATGTATGTTCCATTCAGTCTATTCAGTCACTAGATCCGTTAACCAAAAATTGCTGATTTTTTTTTTTGCGATTCCTTTCAGCCTGGTTCATCTCTACTATTAGCTTTCACTAAAACACCCACAAAGTTCCAAATCTCACTGATAACTAGTTCAAATTTGAGACGATTGTAAGTTGTGATGGACCTTATAGAGTCCTGCTATGCTTTCTTCTTTTAAAATCACACTCAATGCATGCATTAGAAATGTGTTCGTCACATCCAGCCATTTCAATGCAGCAACAGTATCACTCTATCGACAGTTCAACACAGGTTGCAACATCCTCCTGTTTAGGGCAGGGCATGTGAGAGATGAACTCCACTTAGTAGAATGCATGCCAGTTAAGAAAGTACTATGACGAATATTGATGGGTACTCAAAAGGAGAGCTCCATTAGACATTAACAAAACTCTAAAATAATAGTTTAAAGTATACTTGTATAACGCAGAATGGATCAATCGCATCTGAATCAAATTGAAAATTAAACGGTAGCACGCATAATTTAAAGTAGGCCAGGTCTTTTTAGAGCTTGGTTCGGTTCAAGATTATATATAAAATGTATCTTTTTTGCCTTACTGTACAATTATAAGTACTAGTACCAGAAATTCCTGAAGCGGTCCTAAAGACCCAGATCAGCGATATAGTAGTCATCTAATTTCAAGTAGGCCAGGTCTTTTTAGAGCTTGGTTCGGTTCAAGATTATATATAAAATGTATCTTTTTTGCCTTACTGTACAATTATAAGTACTAGTACCAGAAATTCCTGAAGCGGTCCTAAAGACCCAGATCAGCGATATAGTAGTCATCTAATCAAGTTTGCACTGAGCTCGTGCTGGCCTTGATGCTGCCGGTGTTGCTGCTGGCCTCTGAAGAACCTAAAGAATCATCAGCGGAGGGCAGCGGCATGTAGGTTGGGACTGGCATCTTTGCCGGAAGGCTTGGCAGTGGTGCCTCGAACCGCAGTGCGCCGACGGCCTGCCTGATGGACGGCCTCAGTCTGTGGTCGGGGTGCCCACACCAGAGGCCGACCACCATGACACGCTCCATCTCCATCATCCTCATCATCTTGGGGCACTGCTGGCCGTCGACCGCATGCGATCTCGAGCAGGACGACGCCGAAGCTGTAGACGTCGGACTCCACACTGGCCGTGGCAGTGAAGACACTCTTTGGGTCCATGTACCCGAGTGTCCCGGCCACTCCTGTCGTCCACGAGCCCCTGCCATCACCAACCAGTCTCGCAAGGCCAAGTCGCCGAGCTTGGCATTGAAGGACGCGTCGAGCATCACGTTGCTTGGCTTGATGTCCCTGTGCACGACACGCTGCTCCGTCTCCTCGTGCAGGTACAACAGTGCCGAGCCGAGCCCAAGCACGATGTCATACCTAGCTAGCGGGCCATGCCAGCAAATGGTCCTGCTTGTAGAGGTGAGCGTGGAGGCTGCCTTTGGCCATCAGCTCATAGACAAGCAGGAGGTTATCTTTGTTGCCTCCGTGGAACCATCCGACGAGCCGCACAAGGTTCCGGTGCCGGAGCCAGCTGATGATCCTCACCTGGGAGACGAACTCCTTCCAGCCTTGACGGGAGCTCTTGGAAACTTTCTTCACGGCGATGTCGAGGCTCGAGTCATGCAGGAACCCACGGTACACGGACCCAAGGCCACTTTCTCCTAACTTGTTCCCATCGGTGGCGGCTGCGAGCTCATCGTACGAGGAACGCATGGGCCCGGTCCCTTGCTCGAGCTCGTATTGATCTACACTTTTTCCACGGAAGTAGATCACCTCTTTGAGCGGTTGTTCCTGCTCTTATTTCACTGCCGCTGCAGACTGCCTTCGCCGTTAACGATCAGGCAGAGCAAGGTGCCACGGCGCCTGCGACAATACCCACAATGGCATGTACTTTTATCCTTTTGCAGAGTGCGTGCTGGTCGATCGTGTATGTGTTGTACATGAGATAGCAGCTGTACCCTGTGACTGAAACTCCAACGCTGTTGTTGGGCAACAACCACGGCAGCTGATCGGTGTAATAGGAGAGGCAGCGCATACACTCGCTCGGCGGCAGGTTTCTCGTGCACTAGGTCACCCGGCCCACCCCATACATAGCTACTAGAGGGTCTTTCTCGTTGTATGTCTGGGTGTCTCGGGCAACCCGCATGGTCTCTTGGCTGGCCCTTGCTGTGAGCCGGCACATTAGCCTGAACCTCGTTCCAGTCATGCTGGACGTGTTGTAGGGGGCTAGTGGTTGGCTCCATGAGTATATTTCCTGTTGTGCTGCATCAATGACGGAGAGGTCGGTGACGCAGAAGAAGGATTCATCCGAGTACCAGATGATGCAGTAGCCCGTGACGATGTGAGCTGTCCGGCTATGCGGGCATATCTCCATTACGTACTCGGGTGAGGCACGGCAATTCTGGCACACAGGCAGCACGTTGGAGTTGGGGTCCGCATAGCACATGAGAAGGGCGAAGATCTTGTCAGCACCCATGCCGAGCACGCCGTCGTAGTAGCCGCCATTTTCGGTGGCTGATGTGTTGATGGTCTGCAAGAGGCGGTAGAGGTTCTTGTGGTACTGACTTCCATCTCTGTAGTTGCCGGCACTTGGGCAGTGCTCCGGCGCAGCATGCGCCGGTGACGGCTAGGAGTAGCAGGAGTCAAATGCATGGAGGTGGAGCCATGGCCGGCCAGTGGTGCATCTGGTGGCTTACACGATCACACAACACACCCCTTAATATGGTTTCTTTACGCGTTGAGAGCAACTAGGCCCGGTAGTCAAATTCTTGATCATTGCTTTGTTGCTTATTGTGTCGGTAGTCAAATTCAGCATAAACCAAGAGGGAGGTTCGTTGTATTCAACTTTAAGAAATCGTCAGTCAATTCAGCATGAGCAAATAATTCAGTATATTCATGAGTATTAATGTTGCTTTTGACAAAGACTCGTAGCTAAATCCCACCGAGGTTACCGAGTCTCCGTTGATTGCCTCTCTACCCGAGTTACATTGTTGTCACTATCGGAGATCGAAGTTGATTGCCTCTCTACCAGAATTACATTGTTTTCACTATCAGAGATCGAAGTTGATTGCCTCTTAATCGCTACAGTGGATTATATTAGGCATATGCCCATATGGGAAGACCGTGTTGGTCAAGGCACTTCGAAATCTCCATAAGTTCTGAAAAAATAATTATACATCTCTGTCAAACTGCATAGCATATCCCATGCAGTGATAAAATAATTATAATCAGTTGCGATTTATTGTCATAAGCCTGCAGTAAAAACTGAATCAAGTGTTCATGTGCCTCACTGTAGGAAAAAAAACCACACACAGGAGCAGAAAGGATCAGCCTGCAGGAGCAAAGGTGAGTCCAATCAATACCTCTTTTTTTGGAAGAAAACAGGGCAGTAGTTCTGATTTTCTGTTGATATATAGTAGGAGAAACCATCAGAACCCTACGCCAAAATTTTAAAAAAAGTGAAAACTATCAGGCAGGTCAAACTAAGATAAAAGTTCTGCATAGTTTAATAGCTATTGACTATCTAGTCTCTGCATGTCACTGTTGATTACGTATGATCTTTTTCATGATCATGGAAATTTCTGATAGTCAGTCACCTTTGATTTGTCATAGTATTGCTAATGCTGTGTTGACCGAGAAATTCTTGAACTCTAGTCAACACAACTCATCTATAGGATTTTAAAATGCATGAATAGGAAAGAAATGTGTGAGTTGGATGTCATGATATGTTATTTACTATTAGAATTGTAGCCATAGAAATAAACAATACAAGGTGTTTGGTCATAGTACTAGCAACAATGGAAACCTTTCAAGAGGTTTCAATTGAAATTTTCTCTTGGAACCAAGTGGAAATTGAACAAAACAAACATGGACAAATGTTGAAGTCGTAAAGGTGTGACAGGCAACACAAAATGTCAAGTTTTAAGCACTACGCTAGGCTGTACTCATGTTTTAGTAGCCTGGTTGGATGGGTTTGTCCAAACCGGTAATTGAACACCCCTAGTCTACTGTACAACAGCTACCCGTCACTAGTAGAAAATGGGCCTATGGTCCCGGTTCGGTTGGGCCTTCAGTCCCGGTTGCCCAACCGGGACTGGCCAATCGGGACCAATGCTGGTCCCGGTTGGGCCACGAACCGGGACCAATGGTTGTCCACGTGGCCTGGTCTGGCTGCTCGTGGGGGGAGACTCATTGGTCCCGGTTCGTATTAAGAACCGGGACCAATGAGTGCTTTTTTTTTTTTGGTATTTAGGGTTTAGGATTCGATCTCGCCGGTGCCCCCTCTCCCTCTCGCCGGTGCCCCCTATCGCCGGTGCCCCCTCTCCCTCTCGCCGGTGCCCCCTCTCGCCGGTGCCCCCTCTCCTTCTCGCCGGTGCCCCCTCTCGCTATCGCCGGTGCCCCCTCTCCCTCTCGCCGGTGCCTCCGTCGTCTCCCCCTTCTTCGCATCGCCGACGAGCTCTCCATCGTTTCCGTACGCATATTATACGCTCTACTATATACACAGTACACGTTGATGCATATATAATTAATATTCGATCTCTTGCGAGAATACAACTATTTAATTACATGGAGATAGATCAAGCCATCAAGGCATATTTAGTTCATCGTCCGAAGCATAATGTTCTCCCTTTTCATCGATGGCCTCCCTAAGCAGAAATCCCGCCAATTCCTCTTGAATTGCTCCTACGCGCAGTTTTGGGTCGAGCGTCTCCCGCAGGTCGCTCAAATTAGTTGTTCTCCGCTCAGTGGTCAACTCGCGAATGAACTCGCAAACGTAGAATCCACATAAATTACTCCCCGGTGGCTGCTGCGGACATGTCACCGATTTATAAGTTAGCTCATCTTTGAATGGACCTTGTACCTTCTGTTTGAAATGTGTCCAACACCTGCTTTGGCAAAGAAAATGAACAAAGGAGTTATTAATTACTTGACATAAGGGAACGAACGAAAGAGGGCGATATAATGCGATAATGATTGAAATTACTTGTTGAGCATTTCTTTCATGTCGGACCACATGTCTTGGTCCCAACTTAATGAGTCGTGGACTTCAACTGTGGACTTGTCAGGTTGAATGCTTAGCAGAATCCAGTGGAACCTGCGGACGTTTACATAAAGCAGACATGCATAGCTCATTAATTACACTTAACATCGAGAAAGCCAAATAAAAATATGTACAAGACAAAAACACTCACTTGAAGTTGTAAGGAAATAGTATTTCCGTACAGAAATGTTGCATGGTTAAAAAGGTGGTCAGGTCATGCTCCACGTCTTTGGGGTGATTGACTAAGGTATATGAATTCACGATATACGGGTCAACGAACCCGACCTCAAAAACTTTAGTTCTTTTGCATTCCATCATCTTCATTCTGCATAATAGCGTACAAAAGGATATATATATAGTCAGGATAATATAATACAGGCAATGAACGAGCTGAGCTAGAGACTTAATTACGAAAATAAATCACTTACAGACAATAGCAAGAGAGGATAGATTTGTCGAGGGCGCGCTTTTGGAATAACTGGAACAGTTCAGTCAGTTGAACCTGTATAACGTAACGTTTGAAGAAATGCTCCACTCTAACGTCCACCGGAAACCAATCTTTCGCGTCCTTCTTTGATGTGTGCACCAGGTACCAGTTATGCAAATTTCGCATATGTGTTGATAGACGCGCGAGCTCCTCATTACTGACCATAGGCTCCCCTTGGACATATTTCCGTGCCATCTCTAACATTGGCGCAGATTCATAGCCTAAAAGTTGACCAAGGCTCATACCCAAGGCGGTAGCCTGTTCCTTGGCCTGCGATACAGTGACACCAAGTTCTTTAGCAGCAGCCATGGCTCTGGGGTCCAATAATTCCAGGTCCTTATCCATAGCGTCTCTGAAGTCCTTGTCGGCATCGGAACACACTATGAGCGGGGGGACCGATTGATTTTTCTGCTGTCCGAGCTGGGCAATTTGTTTCCCGCTTTTTGCACTTCTTCCCTTGTTCTGCTCAGACTGGGCACGTGCTAGCTTAGTAAGTTCACGACCATAGTCAGATGGCAGATTCATCGATATCTGGGATGGCTGCTCAAGGAAGGACTTTCTCCACTTTTTGGTTTTTGCATCATATACCGGCTTCTGCTCGGGCTTTTTTGGTGCAAAAAAAGCCTTATTGTAGGCAGCCACCTCCGCGGCGTTTTCCGCTACAGTCCTGTCATAAGGTCTAATGGGAAGATTCTTATGAGGTACTGTTGGGAGGGGCGACCTTTTACGTTTCGGTGATCGCTTACCCCTCATAGTACGAGCGGTGGGCGGAAACGGCTGACGCGGCGGCGGAGACGGCTGACGCGGCGGCGGAGACGGCTGCGCTGGAGACTGGTGAGGCGGTGAAGAGGACTGTTGCGCTGGAGACTGTGAGGCGGTGAAGAGGACTGTTGCGCTGGAGACTGGTGAGGAGTCGATGGCCTTGGCTGCCAGTTCGGAAGCACGATGAATTCCTTTGGCCATAGAATGGTCGCTTTCTTGGCTTCTCCAAGTTCAAGCACCTCCCCATCTTCACCTGCAGGGTGTTGCAGCTTCAGCTCCTCATAATCTTTCATCACTTCATCCACCGCGACAACAGCGTAGCCATTTGGAACCGGAGAGAAATGGTAAGTTGGATTAGGTCCAATTGGTACGACATAGCCGACCGCCACCTTAAAGGTTAAGTTAAAAACTTTCACATGCATCTCACAAGGTGTGCTCTCCATGATATCATCCACTGGGTAGCGACGAAGTGGAGCCACTGCATCATCATTACCATCCTGGAGCTCCGTGGAAGCCACGCTGCTTTTCCGATTCGATGGGACACCGGTACCATCGCATGCAGCTTCTACCATGTGCCGTTGAGATTGGCCGCTAGTACCTTGCTGGCTAAGCACGGCAATTTGTTCCTTCTGCAGCTTTAATTCTTCTTCTATATTACGCAGCCGGTCTGCAGCAGCGCGTGCTTCCATTGCCTCCTTTTCCTTTCTCCTCTGATGGCTTCTATCAGGAAATTTCTTCCTGTGCTCGGGAATCGCAATTGTCTTGGGCTTGGAGCCAGGTACGCCTCGTAACCGTCCGTCGTGTTCCTTATTCCCAAGGGCGCGTGTGAGCTCGTCATCCTCTCTATCGGGAATGAACCGTCCCTCTTCAACATCCTTTACTGCTTTTCTAATTTCTTGGATGGGTAGTAGGGGATTATCTTTGTGTCTTCTGTTATATATGCACTTCCCTTCTGCGTCCAACGTGCCCCCATGCCCGTAAAACCAATTTCTTGCCCGTTCGATCCACTTGAGTGGCTCTGGAGTGATCCCATTAGCCAGCAGGTCCGCCTCAAGTTTCTCCCACTTAGGCATGCTACCAGCGTAGCCACCAGGCCCCATAGTATGGTGGTACATCTTTAGAGCAGCATTTGCCGCATTTTTTGCAGACTTTTCCAGAGCTTCCTCTGATTTCTTGTACGCCACAAATTCTTCCCAGTAGTCCTTTATCTTCTCATACCCTTTATCGAAGTCTGGAGTCTTATTTTTCTTGACAAACAGTTTGTTCAATCTTTTCTTCCAGTTCTTGAATAGCTCGGCCATCTTCTTAAGTGCCCAGTCCTTGACTTTTTGCTCCATGATTTTCCGGGCAATCTTTTCTGCCTCATCTGGATCCTCCTCATCTGAATCCACCTCTGGCGCCGGCAGGGTGAAATTAACCATGAGCTTTCTCCAAAGTCTTTCTTTGCCCTCATCGCTGACATATAGCTGTCCTTTCTCCTTGGCCGATGCCATTCTCGAACGGTGATCGGGATGAAGTCCCTAACAAGAACTCCGCATTGCTTTACCATTTTATTTTTAACACCAGGGGGAGCAGTCGGTGTGCCGTCTTCAGCGACTCTTTCGATCGTGTACCTTTCTTGGTCGCCCAACTTTTTGGCTGGGCCTCGTTTTGTCCTTACAGAAGATTTGCTCGATCCGGAGGGCTAAAAGAAGAAAGAGCGTTAATATATGTATATAGACATCAGAGGCTTAATTAATACAATCTTCGGCTTCATTAATATATGTATATGCACCTCGCCGGAGTTTGCAACATTTAATGTTCCACCGGAGCCTTCGGCTTCTCCCTCGTCGGCTTCTCCCTCGCTGACTTCTCCCTCACCCCGGCCGTCGGGTTCTACCTCACCGGAGCCGTCTCTTCGGTTGAGAGACTCATCTCCCTCACCGGAGTTGTTCAAAAACTCCGTGGTGACATCGACAATATCTTCCGGCCCGCGGATTATATCCTGGAGGATATTTTCCTGATCTTCGTCTCGTTCCATAGTTTCTGCAAATTAAGAACAATGCACAAAACTTTAGTTGGGTAACTTGTTCCATATGTCAAGATACATCTACAATATCATCTCATTTGCAAGAACAAATTAGAAACTTCATATGCTGCCGTATCGTAAACCCGTAAACTCGTAAACTCGTATCGTAAACCCGTAAACTCGTATCGTAAACCCGTAAACTCGTATCGTAAACCCGTAAACTCGTATCGTAAACCCGTAAACCCGTAAACTCGTATCGTAAACCCGTAAACTCGTATCGTAAACCCGTAAACTCGTAAACTCGTATCGTAAACCCGTAAACTCGTATCGTAAACCCGTAAACCCGTAAACTCGTATCGTAAACCCGTAAACTCGTATCGTAAACCCGTAAACTCGTAAACTCGTATCGTAAACCCGTAAACTCGTTAACTCGTATCGTAAACCCGTAAACTCGTTAACTCGTATCGTAAACCCGTAAACTCGTTAACTCGTATCGTAAACCCGTAAACTCGTAAACTCGTATCGTAAACCCGTAAACTCCTAACACAGTACTAACAATTCCTAACACAATTTTACATCACAAAAAATCCTAAATGTTTTCCCTAATGCAGCAAGTAATTCACTATATACATCACACTAAAATTGTAACCTACAATTTTAATCTAATATATTACTTCTAACCTAACAATTTCTATATACATCACAATTGCTACAATTTTAATCTAATTACTTCTAACCTAGTAGAATGCAGCAAGTAATTCACTATATACATCACACTAAAATTGTAACCTACAATTTCAATCTAATATATATATTGTACAAAAAAAACTGTAAATTGGCTAACATTTTGGTGAACAACAAATATACATCACACTAAAACTGTAAATTGGCTAACATTTTGGTGAACAACAAATATACATTGTACAAAAAAAAAATCTTGCCAACATTTGGACGAATTTTGCCAACATTTGGACGTGTACAGTACGTACGTAGCGGCGACGGCGGCCGGGGATCGATCGGCAGGGACGGCGAGGCGGCGTCAGGGCAGGGCAGGGGTGTGGGCGTGCGGCCGGCGTCGGGGCGCGAGAGGCGTCGACGGTGTTGGGGCGGCGCGGCGTCGGGGGCAGCGTCGACGGCGTGGGGGCGGCCGTGGAGGGCGCGAGCGGGGGGCGCGGCCGTGGAGGAGAGGTGGCGCGTGTGGAGGAGGTGGCGCGGCCGTCCAGGGCGCGGCGGACGTCGACGGCGGCGGCGGGGCGCGGCGTGGAGGTCGGGCAGCCTGCCGGCGTCGTTTCGCTCTGCGTCGCGCCTTCCGGTCCTTAGTCGATTTTGCCTGAATGGGGAAGAAGAGAGGGCGCGAGCAGTTATACTAGGACTCATTGGTCCCGGTTGCTGGCAAGAACCGGGACCAATGACCCTTTGGTCCCGGTTCTTTCCACCAACCGGGACCAAAGAGTGGGCAGTTAATGCCGCGGGATCCACGGACTCATTGGTCCCGGTTCTTGGTAGAAACCGGGACCAAAGAGTCCTTTTTCAAAATTATTTCGAACTTTTCAGTTCTGAAATTTTGTTCCCGCCTTTTTTTTTCTTATTTAGGTGTTTGGATATGAATTTCAAATGGTTTTGAATCTGAAAAGACTTTCAACATGAAAAGTTTTTAAATTTGAATAAATAATCCAAAACCATTTTCTGTTTTCTAAAATAATTATTCTAACTATACAAACTATTAACCATTTTGCCATTTTCAATTAAAAATGCATTAACTTTATTGCATATTTTGAATTGACAAAACTTTCAACATGATTAAATCCGTAAGTCGAAACTCGACTAATAATACGTATAAATCGATAAAAATTGATTAAGTAAGATTTATGATTAAGTAATAATAATTATTAATTCAGTTAATTCTATTTTTGGTGTTGTAAAATCCCATGGCAAGCAGAAGTAAATGCAGAACAATTTCAGAAAACCTATATTTGTAAGATGAATGTTTGGTGTTGTAAAATGCAGAAGAAAGCAGATAAAAATTATTAATTCATTTATCTTAATGCATTACATAAAAGGTTTAATACATTATTACACATGATACAACGTCTCACAAGCGCTTGAAAGAAACACACCCCTGATCCAACATCACGAACATTATTCTACATAAACGGACTTGCTGGCTCGAAGGCCGTAGGATTAGGGGGAACGGCGGGAGGAGCCAGCCCCGTGGGCGGCCGCCCGGTTCTCGCGCGCACGTTTGCGGCGGAGGGCAAGATCCATGGAGGATGAGTCTTTCAGCGCCCAATCCAGATCGGAAGCCTCCTTCGCCTTGAGCTGGTAGGAAGTCTTGGCTCGCTGGACAGGGTAGTCGCGGACAGACTGGAAGGAGGCTTCCATGGCCTCCTGTATCTGCAACCCACAACCTTCTTCCCCGTCGTCGCTCCAGTCGAAGTCGTCGTCCTCCTCCTCCTCCGCGGGAGGAGCGGCGGCGCCTGGTGGAGGTGCAGCGGCGCCAGGTGGAGGTGCGGCGGCACCTGGTGGAGCAGGAGGCCGGTAGCTGGGCATTCCTCTCCACGCCGGGCTCGTGGGCATACGGCGGGATAGACTCCCGCGGTTGCGCCCAAGCGCGCTCTGCCGAGCACGCTCGACCTCGTCCAGAAGGCGCTGCGGCGGGCGTGGCGGATCCATCTCGTGGAGACGATGCGTTCGTGGCTAGGAATGGTGGATTAGGGTTTACCCCGTCGGCGACAATATATAAAGACCTCCAGGGCAGCGCTGGGGGAGGACAGGTGCCCAGGAAAGCGCTGGGGGAGGACACGTGTCGTGACCGCAAAGCCCGTCTTTAGTCCCGGTTGGTGTTACCAACCGGGACTAAAGAAGCACACAGATCGTGTGTTTCTTTCAATCGCTTGTGAGCCGTTGGATCAGGGCCGGGTGTGTTTCTTTTGAGGGATTGTGAGCTGTTGGATCAGCAGTATCACGACCACTTCGTGAGCCACATGACCCGGTTGGTGTTACCAACCGGGACTAAAGAAGCACACGGATCGTGTGTTTCTTTCAAGCGCTTGTGAGACGTTGGATCAGGGGTGTGTTTCTTTTGAGGGATTGTGAGCTGTTGGATCAGCAGTATCACGACCACTTCGTGAGCCACATGACCCGGTTGGTGTTACCAACCGGGACTAAAGAAGCACACGTACCCTATATATAACCGCCCTCCTCAGACAAGTTACTCACTCACACAAAACATTCCAGCGTCACTCGGAGAGGCATCTTTGGGCAACCAGCGGCAAGACGTCTCTGATGACCTGCGACCGTTCCAAACGGTTGCAGATCATCAGAGATGTGTTGCCGGACGGTTGTAGATCATCAGAGACGTCTTGCCGCTGCTTGGATCGAAGTGGTGCTCAAACACAAAACATTCCAGCGTCACTCGGAGAGGCATCTTTGGGCAACCAGTGGCAAGACGTCTCTGATGACCTGCGACCGTTCCAAACGGTTGCAGATCATCAGAGACGTCTTGCCGGACGGTTGTAGATCATCAGAGACGTCTTACCGCTGCTTGGATCGAAGTGGCGCTCAAACTCACGAGCCACCGTCGGGCTGTATGCAGGGGGAACTGTGTTTGGACGGTCGAAGCTGAGGTTTGAGAGGTTCCCACGGGAGGTGTGGGAGCCGACAACCACCTACCACGCGTGTTTCACCACATAAAGGTTTAATACATTACTACACATCACATAAAGGTTTAATACATTACATTGATTTACATAAAAGCCATGAACCCTTCTTCGCGTATGTCCCTAGCCTATGATCGCTTCAGCCGTAACCATGGAGCATCTTCATTATTTAACGGGATGCTTGGGTCAGTTCTCACTGTGAAGGGCGGAATTTCATCAAACTTATCATAATCTGCTGACATGTCTGTCTTGTCCTCGACTCCCACGATGTTTCTTTTCCCTGAAAGAACTACGTGACGCTTTGGCTCATCGTCTGATGTATTCGTTTGCTTGTTTTTTCTTTTTTTCGGTCTGGAGGACATGTCCTTCACATAGAAAACCTGAGCCACATCATTGGCTAGGACGAATGGTTCGTTCTTGTAACAACCAAGATTCTTGAGATCCACTGTTGTCATCCCGTACAGCTGGTCTACCTTTATCCCTTCTCCATTCATGTTGACCCAACTGCACCGAAACAAAGGGACCTTAAAAGTAGGTCCATAGTCAAGTTCCCATATCTCCTCTATGCGACCATAGTATGTGTCCTTTTGCCCATCGTCGTTTGTTGCATCAAAGCGGACACCACTGTTCTGGTTGGTGCTCTTTTTATCTTGGGCGATCGTGTAAAATGTATTCCCATTTATCTCGTACCCTTGGAAATTCAATACAGTCGAAGATGGTGACGCGGCCAACAAGTAGAGCTGTTCTCCGACAGTGGTGTCATTCATGAGCTGTAATCGCAACCAACTGCCGAAGGTCTCCATGTGTTTTTCTTTAATCCAGGAGTCATCCTTCCCCGGGTTCTTGGAGCGTACATAATTCTTGTGTTCCTCGATATACGGAGCCACGAAGGTGGAACTTTGTAGAACTGTGTAGTGTGCTTGAGTTAAAGAATGCCCGTCCCTACATATCAGTGCTTTCTTTCCTAGCGTGCCTTTTCCACTCAGTCTCCCCTCATGCCGCGATTCAGGAACACCAATCGGCTTAAGGTCAGGAATAAAGTCAACACAGAACTCAATGACCTCTTCTGTTCCATAGCCCCTTGAGATGCTTCCTTCTGGCCTAGCACGGTTATGAACATATTTCTTCAAGACTCCCATGAACCTCTCGAAGGGGAACATATTGTGTAGAAATACAGGACCGAGAATGGCAATCTCGTCGCGTAGGTGAACCAGGAGATGCGTCATAATATTGAAGAATGATGGGGGGAACACCAACTCGAAGCTGACAAGACATTGGACCACAGCCTTCTGTAAACTTGGTAGAGTTACTGGATCGATGACCTTCTGAGATATTGCATTGAGGAATGCACATAGCTTCACAATGGGTACTCGAACATTTTCCGGAAGAAGCCCCCTCAATGCAACCGGAAGCAACTGCGTCATAATCACGTGGCAATCATGAGACTTCAGGTTCTGGAATTTTTTCTTTGCCATATTTATTATTCCCTTTATATTTGACGAGAAGCCAGCCGGGACCTTGATACTGCTCAGGCATTCAAAAAAGATTTCCTTCTCTGCTTTGGTAAGAGCGTATCTGCTTAAGTATTTACGCCCTTTATCCGTCTGCTTGTTGTATGGGTCTTTCATACGTTGCTGGTCTGCCCGTGCTTCCGGTGTATCTTTTGTCTTCCCATACACGCCCAGGAAGCCTAGCAGGTTCACGCAAAGATTCTTCGTCACGTGCATCACGTCGATTGAAGACCGGACCTCTAGGACTTTCCAATAGGGTAGCTCCCAGAATATAGAGCACTTCTTCCATATGGGTACGTGGTTGTCAGCGTCATTCGGAACAGATAGACTGCCAGGACCCTTTCCAAAGATTACTTCTAAATCCTTGACCATGTCATATATAACATCACCATCAGGGAGGTTAGGCTTCTTCCGGCAATCTGCCTCACCGTTGAAATGCTTGCCGGGCTTTCTTACGGCATGACCGTTCGGAAGAAATCGACGATGCCCCAGGTACACATTCTTGTTTCCCAAATGTATACTTTCAGTCTTATCTAAACAGTGCGTGCATGCATTGTATCCCTTGTTTGACTGTCCTGAAATGTTACTAAGAGCAGGCCAATCATTGATGGTTACGAACAGCAACGCTCGTAGGTCAAATTCCTGTTGTTTGTGCTCATCCCACACACGTACACCTGGTTCGGACCACAACTGCAAAAGTTCATCAACTAATGGCCGTAGGTACACATCAATGTCGTTGCCGGGTTGCTTCGGGCCTTGGATGAGCACTGGCATCATAATGAACTTCCGCTTCATGCACAACCAAGGAGGAAGGTTGTAGATACATAGAGTCACGGGCCAAGTGCTATGACTGGAGCTCTGCTCCCCAAAAGGATTAAAGCCATCTGTACTTAGACCAAATCTTAAGTTCCTTGCGTCATCTGAAAATGTCGGGAACTCTCTGTCGATTTTTCTCCACTGGGACCCATCGGCGGGGTGTCTCAACTTCCCGTCTTTCTTACGCTCTTCTTTGTGCCATCGCAACAACCTGGCATGCTCTTTGTTTCTGAACAGACGTTTCAACCGTGGTATTATAGGAGCATACCACATCACCTTAGCAGGAACCCTCTTCCGGGGGGGCTCGTCATCGCCCTCAACATCACCAGGGTCATCTTGTCTTATCTTGTACCGCAGTGCATTGCATACCGGGCATTTATCCATGTTCTCGTACTCACCGCGGTACAGGATGCAGTCATTAATGCATGCATGTATCTTCTGCACATCTAATCCTAGAGGGCAGATAGCCTTCTTTGCTTCGTATGTAGTCTCGGGCAATTCGTTATCCTTTGGAAGCTTCGGCTTCATTATTTTCAGTAACTTCTCAAATCCCTTGTCAGAACAACCAGTCTCTGCCTTCCATTTCAGCAGTTCCAGTGTGGTACCGAGCTTTGTGCTGCCATCTTCGCAGTTTGGGTACAGCAACTTTTTGTGATCCTCAAGCATGGCCTCCAACTTTAGCTTCTCCTTTTCTGTATCGCATTCTCGCTTTGCATCAGAAATGACCCCACCAAGACCATCAGCGGGCTCATCTGATGCCCGATGTTCACCTCTTTCTTCTTCAACGTCTTCCATAACAGTATCACCGCATTCCTCTGGGAACATAGGATAGTTGTCATCATCCTCCTCTTCTTCATTGTCTTCCATCGTAACCCCTCTTTCTCCGTGCTTGGTCCAACAATTATAGCTGGGCATGAAACCTTTCCGAATCACGTGGTCTTGAATGGTTCTCGGGTCAGAGTACTCCCTGACGTTCCGACACTTCTCACATGGACAAGGCATAAAATTATTCACTTTGTTTGCCTCAGCCACATCGAGAAATTTATGCAGGCCTGCAATAAACTCGGAACTGCGTCGTTCGCCGTACATCCATCGCATCCGTGCATCCATCTGCATCATATATATAATTAAGTTTATCAAATACCATTACAATAACATCTTGAATAGTGAAATGACCACCGTACATCGACACGTGCAATATTTCTGTATCAATTACAGACGAAAAGGATAAAGTTGCTAACCTCGGTGCGGGTCGGGCATTTCATCGAACACATCTTGTGCGTGGCAAAGAGAAAAAAAACTAGCACCCCCACTTCCCACCAATCCAGGAAAAAAAAACAGAGGAGAGAGGGGGGGGGGCAACAATATATAGGCAGGGGAGGGGTATTGGTCCCGGTTCTTGGCACGAACCGGGACCAAAGCTCCGCGGCATGCCACGTGGTCCGGCTCTGGAGCTTTGGTCCCGGTTCTTGGCATGAACCGGGACCAATGCCCCCAACCGAACCGGGACCATTGCCCCACGGGGCCCTGGCAGCTCGAACCGGGACCAGTGCCAGGCACTGGTCCCGGTTTTTGCCTGAACCGGGGCTAATGGCAAAACAGTACTCCGGACCAAAAGTCCTTTTTCTACTAGTGCGTGCATATCAGGACGAAAATCTCTTGTAACCAAGTCCAACTTTCGTAGCCCAGTTCCTGTCCTACAATAATTGCCGCAGAGAAATTTGGCAGAAAATGGCAATGAATGAGTCTAAAGCTGTCTCTACCAACTCCAGAAAATTGACTGAAAGCAATGCAGAAGGACCGGGGCTCATTGTCGGTATATTCACCACCGAGTCAATTTCTCTACCTATATCAAGGGGTGATGTCTTGTGTGATTGCCTCACTCACCGAGTCACCACCACTAGCTGCCCATGGCTTCAGCTCCATGTTTTCACCTTCTGCTGCTCCTAGCCGCCGTTGCTGTGTGCCGTGCCCGCCCACTTGTTGAAGACGTCGATGGCAGCCTGACCACCCAGCCCATGCGGCCATCTGTAATCTCGTGCTCAACTGCCGGCAACTACAGCGACGGAAGCCCATACCATGTGAACCTCTATGGGCTCCTGTCGGCCATCCCCATGGCCGTCGACTCCAACGGCTTCTTCAACGGCACGTTTGGCATGGCGGGCGATGAGGTCTTCGGCCTATTCATGTGCTACGCCAGCGACACCGACGCCGAGTGCCAGGACTGCCTCGATCACGCACCTGGGGGTATCATGAAGCTGTGCCCCCACAGCCGAACTGTTCGCGCCGTCTACGAATCATGCACCCTCGGATACTCCGATGAGTCCTTCTTCTCTGCTGCTGACCTCTCCGTCGCCCACAGCATTGACCTTTCCTTCGTGCCCCAGCCAGAACAAACCCCTTACCGAAGTCGGTACGACGAAGAACCTTACCAAACTTGGGACGGTGGAGTCGTACTCGTAGGGTATGTTGTGGACACGGCTGGCTTGAGCCAGACGAGGCTCGAGCTGATTCATCGGCTCACGGTGAAGGCCAGCCAAGCAACCATGCGGATCGCGGAGGGCACACAGCGGTTCACCAACACACAGTGGGTGCGGGCCGTGGTGCAGTGCACGAGAGACCTGCCGGCAAGCGAGTGCACGCGCTGCCTCTCCTACTACACCGATCAGCTTCCGCAAATGTTTCCGAATAACAGTGGCGGCGCCATCAAAGGGTCGAGCTGTTACCTGCGTTACGCCATCCTCGCCGATAAACCGCGGAAGGTGCGGCTGGAGAGATACCTGTATAGTGAGAAATATGAAAAATAGATGGCGGAGCGCGAATATTCTCGTGAGATGGAGATATTGGCAGAGCGGAGAAAACGACGACGAAAGGTTGTTACCATCGCCAGTATTGTCACCATCTCCGTGGTGCTAGTAGTCTTCCTGATCGGCCTGTTGGTTCGGTTCCTGATGTACCGGTGGCGAAGATGGGAGGCAGTGGCTTGGAATGCCATGAGATCATACCTGGAAAAACTGCGGAAACAGGTGGCCTACTTCCGTGGCAAAAGTATATATCAAGACGAGCTCGAGCAAGGACTGGGCCCAGGCGATTCACATACGATGAGCTCGCGGCTGCCACCCATGGCTTCTCGAGCGGAAACAAGCTAGGCGAAGGAGGGTTCGGGTCCGTGTACCGAGGGTTCCTCAAGGACACGAACCATCACATCGCCGTGAAGAAAGTGTCCAAGAGCTCCCGTCAGGGCTGGAAGAGTTTGTTTCCGAGGTGAAGATCATCAGTAGGCTCCGGCACCGAAACCTTGTGCAGCTCCTTGGATGGTTTAACGGTGGCAACGAAGGTCATCTCCTGCTCGTCTATGAAGTGATGCCCAACGGCAGCCTGGACGCTCACTTGTACAACCCGGACCACTTGCTGCCATGGACAGTCAGGTACGAGGTTCCGCTTGGCCTTGGCTCCGCGCTGATGTACCTGCACCAGGATACGGAGCAGTGCGTTGTACACAGGGACGTCAAGCCGAGCAACATCATGCTGGACGCGTCCTTCAGTGCCAAGCTCGTTGACTTCGGCCTTGCGAGGTTCGTCTGCGACGGCCGGGACTCGCTCACGACCGGCGCAGCCGGGACGCTTGGGTACATGGACCCAAAGTGCGTGCTCTCGGGCACGGCCAGCGTGGAGTCTGACGTATACAGCTTTGGCGTCGTCCTGCTGGAGATTGGCTGCTGCCGGAGGCCAGCCGTGGCCCGAGACGATGACGAGGGAGCCATCATCCACCTGTTGCAGTGGGTCTGGGAGGCGTACAGCAGAGGGGCCATCCTCGAGGCAGCTGATTCCCGGCTGGACGGCAAGTTCGAAGAGCAAGAGATGGAGCGTGTCATGGTGGTTGGGCTCTGGTGCGGGCACCCGGACCCCGGCCTGAGACCGTCCATCAGGCAGGCCGTCAGCGTGCTGCGGTTGGAGGCGCCGCTGCCTAGCCTCCCGGCGAAGATGCCAGTCCCAGCCTACATGATGCCGCCACCGGCTGATGAATCTCTTGGTTCTTCGGGACCACTGGCGATGTCGGCAGCGGGGACGCCAGCACGACCCATTCAACTCGAAACAAAGTTGATTAGATGACAGCTGCATTGCCGATCTTGGCCTTTAGGATCATTTCAGAAATTTTTCAATCTGTACTACTTGTAACTAATAGAATCACTATGGTTGCTTGAACTGAACCGAGCTCTAACAAAATCTGAGCTACATTGAAAATAATGTATGCATCTTTGATCAAGCCCTCAATGTTTTTCCAGCAACGGGTGACGGCGACACGGTTGCTTTTTCCATTCGATTCAGATGAGATTTCGGTCAGTTCTGTGTGCGGGTATGTATTCGTGCTTGATTTCCTGCCAGATTTCTAGTTGCTGTCATACTGGAGGGAGATATTCAGGAATCTTCGTAATGATGGCTTGATCGAGAATTCGAGATGCACGGTGCAGCTCGGTGGTGTTCATCTCTGTCATCCCCTGAATTTTAGGACACGGCAGCTTGTGTCGATCATGAGAGTTCTGCTGCATCGGCATTGTGCCCACTGTCGATGTGCCCCCGGAGACCGTCCATCAGGCAGTGCGCCATTTTAGGATGTTTTTCCAGCAATCGATGACGACGACACGGTTGCTTTTCCATTCGATTCAGATGAGATTTTGTGTAGGCAATAAGCCATGGTGTGCACGGTGGACCGGCGTGAGCGCGCCCAGGTCGCGTCCGTGCACGGCGTGGCGCGTCTGCGGGTGTGTTGGTCGAGTCCATGGCGCACCCGTGGCGAGTGTGTTGCGTGGCGTGTCAGTGCGCGTCTGTGCGCGTGTGTGCGTGAGTGTGTGCGTCGTGTTTGTTAGCGAGAAGAGCGGGGAGAGGACCGCGTCCTGGGCATGCCGGGCTGGCCGCGTTGATCGCGTCAGAGCGCGATCATGGCGCGAGCTGGAGGCGTGTGGAGCGTGCGTGCGTGGCGTGGAGCCACGCCTATAAAACCCAACCCCTGTACTCCATTGCTGAGCACCATGAGGATTTGAGCTCGGGTGCAGTAAAAATTCAGAAAAGCGTCAGTGCGCAGAAAAGTTCAGTTTCGTCAGAAAATTCAGTTAGTTTAGTTCCCTGTTCTTCTTCCACCTCTGTCTCGATCGCCTCGCCTGTAGGTTTTGGCCTGCAACAACAAGTGATATCAGAGCAAGGCGAGAGGAGGCGATCGATGGTGTTGATCCCGCACGGTGGCGCTGGGTGGGGGGGGGCACGGCGGCGCCTCCCTGTCCGATGCTGACCGGGGACAACTACACGGTGTGGGCGATCAGGGTCGAGGCGAACCTCGACGCGCAGGGCGTCTGGGAGGCGGTGGCTCCGGCGGACGCGGCGGCGGTCGACCCGAAGAAGAACAAGACGGCGAGGGCGTACCTGCTCCGTGCGCTCGCGGAGGACATCCTGCTGCAGGTGTCGTCGAAGAAGACGGCGGCGGAGGTGTGGGCGAGTCTCAAGGCGCGGTTCGTCGGCACGGATCGCGTCAGGGCGGCTCGGCTGTCCACGCTCCGGGGCGACTTTGATCGTCTGATCATGGCGGACGGCGAGGCGCTGGACGTGTACGCTGGGAAGATCAGCGGCATGGCAGCCAAGTACGCGAACCTCGGCGCGACGCTGAGCGATGCCGAGATGGTGAAGAAGCTGCTCGACACCGTGCCTGACACCCTGTACACGGCGGTGGCCGGCATCGAGCAGTTCTACGACCTGGAGATCGTGTGCTTCGACGAGGTGCTCGGCGGGTCAAGGCGTTCGAGGAGCGCACGGAGCGGCGCAAGAAGGCCACTGGCGGCGAGCGTGGTGGCGATCACCTGCTGCTCACTTCGGCCCAGTGGGAGGCGCGGCGTCGAGCACGCGGCGGCGGTGGCTACGACGACGACGACGCGGGGAGCAACGCGGATTGGGGCAGGCGTGGCAAGTGCCACAACTGTGGCATCCGTGGACACTTCGCCCGCGACTGCAGGAAGCCCAAGAAGAAGCAGGAGGAGGAGAAGAAGCCGGAGGCGCTGCTCTGTGACACTGTCGCCGACCCCTACTAGTCCATGGCTTAGGGGGGGAGTGTGTAGGCAATAAGCCATGGCGTGCACGGTGGACCGGCGTGAGCGCGCCCAGGTCGCGTCCGTGCACGGCGTGGCGCGTCTGCGGGTGTGTTGGTCGAGTCCATGGCGCACCCGTGGGCGAGCGTGTTGCGTGGCGTGTCAGTGCGCGTCTGTGCGCGTGTGTGCGTGAGTGTGTGCGTCGTGTTTGTTAGCGAGAAGAGCGGGGAGAGGACCACGTCCTGGGCATGCCGGGCTGGCCGCGTTGATCGCGTCAGAGCGCGATCATGGCGCGAGCTGGAAGCGTGTGGAGCGTGGCGTCGTGGAGCGTGCGTGCGTGGCGTGGCGACGTAAGTGCGAGCCACGCCTATAAAACCCAACCCCTGTACTCCATTGCTGAGCACCACGAGGATTTGAGCTCGGGTGCAGTAAAAATTCAGAAAAGCGTCAGTGTGCAGAAAAGTTCAGTTTCGTCAGAAAATTCAGTTTGTTTAGTTCCCTGTTCTTCTTCCACCTCTGTCTCGATCGCCTGCAGGTTTTGGCCTGCAACAACATTTTGATCAGTTATCTGTGCTGGAACTGTATTTATGCTTGATTTCCTGCCAGAGTTGTTGTTGTTGCCGTCGTACTGGAGGGAGCTATCCTTTTGAGTATTCATGAATCTTCGCCATGCTTGCTTGGTCGACTGTTCAAGACGCCGCACGGGCACGATGCAGGTCCGTGGAGTTCGGCTCTGGTATGCCCTGAATTTTAGGACGCGGCAGCTTGTGTCGATCATGAGAGTTCTGCTGCTTCATCGGCATGGCCGGCTGTCGATGTGCACCCGGTGACCGTCCAGCATGCAGTTTGCCCGACATCGATGTCCTCTGCGCGCGTTAGAGGCGTCGGAGTTGATGCCGCCAGACACGGGCTCTTTGATCTGCCACTCTGCCTAACTTCCTGATCCCTCCCTCTCTATGCCTTGGTCCGATATTCTTAGTCTGACGAGGACACCCGGTGATTCTGAAGTCTGAACTGAAGAATAATTGTCTTCTATTTGTGGCTGAGAAGAATCGGTGTAAATTTGTGTCCACAAGACTCGCCTAGAAGACTGATAGAATCACTTTTTATGTTTGCTTGAACTGAACCAAGCTCTAACAAAATCTGAGCTACTTGGAAATAATGTATGCATCTTGATCATGTAGGATGTTTTTCCAGCAACCGACAATGATGACACAGTTGCATTTCCGTTCGATTCAGATGAGATACGAATATACGATCCGTTCTGTGTGCAGCAGTGCAGGTATGATCCAAGCTTGTATTCTTCCTAGAGTCGCTGTTTGCCTTGCTATATATTGGATCTCTCCTTTTGAGTACTATTTTCATCTCGGTCGAATTCATAACTCTGAAATTTCGGATGCAGCATCTTTTGTCGATCGAGTGGTTCTGCTGCTGCACTGACAGGACCGGCTATGGGGACCATCGATGTATGTGCACTCAGTGACTGGCCATCAGGCAGGGCGCCGGCATGTTCTGCTCGCGCGATAGCCGCGCTGCTGCCGGAGTAGATGCCCGCCGGAGGTCAGCTCTTCCTGTCTCTGCAATTTTCTCAAGTCCAACTGTCCAAGTAATCCCCTTTCTTTCTATGCCTTGTTTCTGTACTGGTGACAAGGACAGAGGGTGACTGAAATTTGCAAAGGGTGTCATGCGGCGCCCGAACCCGGCCCACATGATCTAAAAATAGGCAAATGTTAGTTTTAAGTTTTCTGCTCAGATTTGATCGTTTACAACTAGAAATGTGCTAAGCGGGCCTACGCGGGCCGCCGCTTGAAACCTGACTCTACCTGACAACCTTTGCAAATTTGTGGTCAGACTCGCCCAGAAGACTGACTTCATCAATGCCTGCACCGTGACTCCGTGTCCGTGAGATCGAATATGCACGAGAGGGCCGTTGTGCTCAGGTGGCGCTCCACCGCCCTGCTCTGCTGGTGGATATTATGGAAGGAACGTAACAACAGAACTTTCAACGCAAAAGCTCGCAACCAATCGGACCTAGCTGACAAGACTGTCGCCGAATTTCAGTTCTGACGATCCTCGGGATTGCTAGGATCGGTGTGGCCGGCGGGAGGATAGTGTTAAACCTTGGGGAGAAAGCAAAGCTGGACCTCCCTTTTGATTTCTCTTCTTTTTACACTTTCATACATCTGTAATTTTTATGTACTACACCGGCAAAAGACGCCGACGGCCGACTTATACGCCGACGGCCAAATGTCGGGGCCGTCGGCGTACAAGGCGAGCTAGAGAAGCCACGAACGTGGCCATCGGCGTAAAAACCCCGTCGGCGTAGCCCGACATAAGCCGACGGCTGCCGTCGGCGTCTACAATGCCGTCGGCGTACAAGGCCCGCCGTGACGGCACGCAGACGGGCTTTACGGCATTGATACGCCGACGGCGGCCGTCGGCGTCTACTTTTTTCTATTTTCCATTTAATATGAAATAATTTATATCTTTAAATCCGTAAATCAAAATTTAACAAATTAAATGTCTAAATCGATTAGAAAAATGAGAGGAATCAAAATATGACATCCATAAAATCTTTTTCACCATGCACATGACATTTTGTAACATATGTTTGGTACTTGCTTAATTAAAAAGTCATTTTTGACACTTAAAAAATGGAAAATGATATTTACGAAAATATTTTGGAAATTGTTTTTGGCAACAATGTTTTCCATACCAAGACACCCATATGTGTCAAGTATGGACACATTATCACAAACTATGGCATGGGGATGGCCATAACTTGGTCATTTGACGCGAAAGTTATACATGTCTATAGATGATAGACCTTTTTGTGAAGCATTTTTTTGAAATATTTGTTAAAACTCAAGTTTATCATTTTTGCTAGCAACTAGTACACATAAAAAGACTCCATGTCAAAGGAATTCATTTTTTGAGTATTTTTTCAATTTCTTTTATTTTTGTGAAAAAACGGTCAAAATGACCATCGTGCCTATTCATTGAAAGGGGTCACATTTTTCAAAACTATCGATATTTCTGTGATAAAGTCACTACTTGTGTACCTAAAAATTATTTTTGTAAAAAAATAGACCAAACTATCACACACTTGTAGTTCAAATTTCAATTACTTTTGGAAAATCGGCGTAAATTCATTTAAATAGGAATAATTAGGTAAAAATCGAGAAAATTTCTAATACTTGTGTATTATCCATAAAATATGTAGTACCCTTTGTGATAATAAGATGAGTGCCTTTTGCAACATATTTTTGGTATTTCCTCCACAACAAAAGTCATTTTTGGCACTTAAAAAATGGAAAATGATATTTATGAAAATAATTTAGAAATTGTTTTTGGCAACAATGTTTGTCATACCAAGGCACACCTATGTTTCAAATATGGACACATTATCACAAACTATACCACAGTGATGGCCATAACTTAGTCATTTGGCGTGAAACATATACATGTCTATAGATGATAGACCTTTTAGTGAAGCATTTTTTTGAACAATTTGTAAAAAAAGAAGTTTATCATTTTTAATAGCAACTAGTACACATAAAATAACTCAATGCCAGAGGATACCTTTTTTTGAGGGTTTTTTTTACTTTATTTGATTTTTTTTCAAAAAAGAGTCAAAATAGCCAACATGACTATTCATCGAAAGAGATCAATTTTCTAAAACTATCGATGTTTATACAGTGCAAAGGATGATATGGATATCATATTTGAATTCCTCTCATTTTTCTAATTGACATAGACATTTTATTTTTCAAATTTTGATTAACGGAATTAAAGATATGAATTATTCCATATTAAATGTAAAAAGAAAATAAAAGTAAAATTAATTTTATTGTCATTTATTCAAAATATACTATTACATAATCATTGTTACTTATTCAAATGAATTTTTTAAATTTAAACAATGAAAAAGTGTAACATCATAATTCAGGGGTTAATATGATTGATATGATGCAAGTATCAGTAAGTTCTCATTTCTCATTTGGAAGCTAATCTTGAAGGAAATCAAAAGTTAAGCGTGCTTGGGCTGAAGCAATTTGATGATGGGTGACCGAACGGGAAATTTGACCAGTGTAATTAGTTTGACCTATGATTGAGTGTGTAATTAGAGATTTAGTATGTAACTGAGTTAGAAATTTCGAAATAGAAAAAAAATAAAAAAGTTTAAAAAAATTCAAAAAAAATTGCATGCAAAGGCCGACGGCCTTGTCGTCGGCGTATGAGGAGCTGACAAAACGGCGGAACGCAAAGGCCGACGGCATTGCCGTCGGCGTATGAGGGCTGACGGAACGGCTGGATGCCGTCTTGTGGGGCCCACAACAACGTACGCCGACGGCCGGTTGGGTACGCCGACGGTTGAAGCAGCGCTCGCTGCCTTCCGTCAAAAAAAAAAAAAAAGATATCGAATATGCACCACTTCTTCTCGTCCCTCATCCTTGTTTTCTTGCTTCCCCATGAAACCTTCTGTCGCTACTGGGCACAGCACCACCAGCCGTCCAACTGCAACCGCGCCTTCATTTCCTGCACAAGCAGCCGCCGCAGCCTGGTCGCTTGACTGCCATGACCCTTAAGCACCGTTGCACGGACATAACATAAGCTAGTCCCCGTTTAAAATGCGGGGCACGAAGGTGCTGCAGCTAGCGGCAATGGTGATGCTGCTGCAGCACGCGGCACGCCGAGCAGCTGGAGCCGGCTCTAACAAAATCTGAGGTACATGAAAATAATGTATGCTTCTTGATCATGTAGAGTTTTTCCAGCAATGGATGACGCCGTCACAGTTGCGTTTTCCATTTGATTCAGATGAGATTTTGATCAGCTCTATGTGCTGGTATGTTTTTATGCTTGATTTCTTGGAGGGAGCTATCCTTTTGAGTATTCACGAATCTTCGTCATGCTTGCTCGATCAAGAATATGAGATGCACGATGCAGCTCGGTAGAGTCATCTCAGGCGTACCCCGGATTTCAGGACGCGGCAGCTTGTGCTGATCATCAGAGTTCCTGTTGCTGCATTGGCATGGCTGGCTGTCTGATGTGCACCCGGAGGCCGGAGATCATCCATCAGACAGTCCGCCTGCCGTCGATGGCCTACTATGTATCTGCCCAATTACCTTTTTGCATACCTGAATCTTGCACGGCCCTCAAATATTCCATCTCCATTTCTGTTGTTTTACATGAATTCTATGTGCTCGGGGCCAGTGTGTGGCGTTGTGTTGTCGCGGTTTTCTCCAGTTTTTCCTTATAATCTGGACGTGCGGGTTCTGGGTACATCCCTGGACATACCCTTCCATTTGGTTTTTCTCATCTGGTTTCCCTCATAACTAAACGCGTGGGTGTCGAGTTGTATCGGTTTTTGGCCAGTTTCCCTCATAAACTGGTCATTTTCTTCTTAATAGGCAGGCTCCTGCCGGTTGTTCTAAAAAAAAAAAGAATTCTATGTGTACACACATGCATCATGTGCCACGACGAAAAAGGTAAGAAGCCGACCGATGTTCCGGGCAGAGAGTCCCTCTGCACTGGTGGTCCGTGCGTTCCGGTAGGATCACCGTCACCGGCCGCTCGTGTTGCTCACGTCCAGCGTTCCGAAACTCGTAAGATCTGTCGGTGGTCCGTAGGTTGCCACCGGCATCCTTGCCGGTAGGCTTGGTGACGGCGCTTCAAACCGCAGCATGTTTACAGCTTGCCTGATGGATGGCCGCATGCTGCGATCAGGATGCGCACACCAGAGCCCGACGACCATCACGCGCTCCATCTCCCGGGCATCGAACCCCCCCTTAAGCTGCTCGTCAGAAGCGTCAAGGATTGCCCCTCGGCCATAGAAGTTCCACACCCATTGGACCAGGTGGATGACATCCCCATCTTCTAGGACCAGAGCCGGCCGACGTCCACACGCGACCTCGAGGAGGAGGACCCCGAAGCTGAACATGTCTGACTCCACGCTCGCCCTGCCAGCCAGCACGCTCTCTGGATCCATGTACCCCATAGTGCCGGCTATGCCGGTCGTGTGTGATCTCCGGCCGTCGGTGACGAGCCTTGCGAGCCCGAAGTCACCGAGCTTTGCTGTGAAGGAGGCGTCTAGCATTATGTTGCTCGGCTTGATGTCCCTGTGCAGCACACGATGCTCTGCGTCTTGGTGCAGGTACAAAAGCGCGGAACCTACTCCCAGGACTATCTGAAACCTGGAACTCGGAAGTAATAATTAGAGAAAAGTGAGAATCACGTACGGTAAACTAACGTAAGATTTGTTCAAATATTAATTTACTACTCAACATACCTAAGCGGCCATGCCAGCACGCTGTCTGGTCTATACAAATGAGTATCGAGGCTGCCATTGTGCATAAGATCATACACAAGAAGGAGATCTTCGCCGCCGTGGCACCAACCGATGAGCTGCACGAGGTTCCTGTGCCTAAGCCGACTAATGATGCTCACCTCGGAGACGAACTCCTTCCATCCCTGTCGAGAGGTCTCTGACACCTTCTTGACAGCCACTTCACGGTTCACGTCACTCAGGAATCCTCGGTACACAGACCCGAAACCTCCTCTCCCGAGCGCCCTATCATCGGAAAAGTTGTCGGTGGCGGCAGTGAGCTCTCCGTAAGAAAATCTCCGGGGGCCTGCTGCTCCTTGCTCGAGCTCATTGTCCAGGAGTGCACCGTGGAATAGTTTTCCATCTTTCGGTTGTTTTTTGGGTGTCTTCACAGCGTTCCGCTTCCCCCTCCTGTGGAGGAAGAAGCAAATCGAGATGCTGACAGAAAGCAGGAACGCTCCGGAGCTGCTCACGCCAATCAACACTGGTACCTTACGGCTCCCCCTCATGTGACCTTGTAAAGAAAAACATATGTTTTGGATTTGGCATAGCCGGTGATTAGCTTTCACTATTAATCTTTGCAACGATGTGTGTTATCATAAACAGTTAGAGATTGTTTGTTAATCAATTTTTTATTCTGCAGAGTCAGGGCTAATGAACAATATATTAGGCAAGGAGAGTGAATTTCCAATATTTCGAAGATAATATCGCCCGAAAAAACTACTTCCCTAGACAGACAAGCACGTCACCATGACATATCATTCTACACCTTTGGTCGTTCTGGTTGAAGCAAGGATAAAAATCAGCAAGCTAAGGCGCGCCTATCCGGTGGATATATAATATACTAGTACATTAATTATTGAAAAATATAAAGCTTCATCTTTACCATTCTCCTTTTGCTTATGAGATATCCCTAAATGCTTCTGTATTCTTTAGTACTCCATCCGATCCATATTAGTGGGCATAGCTTTGTCTAAATTCATATGTATCTAGTTAAGTATTTAGACTAGATACATGTGTATCTAGACAAAGTTGTGCCCACTAATATGGATCGGAGGTAGTACTGTTTTCTTGATGATGTATGAATTTTCTATCGTTTTCTGGCATTTCCATTATAGAGCTCTTTTACTGTGATTGGCGAGTAATTCCAAGTACTCCTGAGTACTCCTGGTGAAATTAATTAGAGCCATCCGATCAGGACAGTTGATTATCGAATTTAATTAAGTTAATGAGGGGTATGCTAATTTACTAGTGTGGCCGCACAAACTGCAATCTGAACCTGCGCCGCCATCCTCTTCTTCCTCTCCTCTGCTCCTCCTCTCCCTGTACGGCTGTACCCTGCCTCCGCCGAACTCTTCTGCCTATATCTCGCTGAACGGGCAGCCGATCCCTCCAAGGAGACGCGCGGACGGCTGGGCCCCTGGGCGGCGCACCGTCGCTACCTGTGCTCTCGCCTCTGCTTCCGCTGCCCCGCCGCCGACACTATGGGGTTTCGCTCAGGCCGTCGTAAAACTCGACAGCTCCTCTCACGACCCGCCGCCCACTCTCCCGCTCGGTCATCCGTCGCAGCCGCCGGCGCTGACGACGAAGACAGGCTGACGTCGTCCCTGTGCTGCACCGGTACCGCCACTAGCACAACACATACCGTTGAAGACGACGACGGTGACGATGACGACCGCTCTCACAGCCGGCTCTCCACAGCAGGAACCACACTGCTCGAGGAAGATGCAAAACTTCAACGACACAGCCTAGCAACCTCACAGCCACACCATGGCGGCGGCCTCAATTGGGAAGGCAGTGCGATGATCTGCGCCAGGAAGAAGGTGATCACCAGCAGCGCCCGGACGCGCCCGGACGACACTCAGAATCGTCTGTTCTTCCCCCGCGGTTCTCCAACGTCAGTCGACTCATGGCGCGCGGCCTTGGCGCGGCAGTCGCCGCCGCGACGAGGTGGGCGACCGCTCATGTGTTGCCCTCCAGGAGACCAGGAGTGAAATGGCGAACGACGAGCTCGTCGCGGTGCTCCCGCCTCGGCCACCGCCCCCCGGGCCGCCGCTTGGTGCCCTCCTCCGGCGTGCAGGTAGGAGAGGCGTGAGATTGGCGCGGAGGTCGACACCGAGGTGGATGTGCGGCGGCTGCGTGCCGTGAGGTAGGCGACGTCCGCGGCCGTGCGAGCAGCCCAGCCCCGCCGTCGCCGCCCTGGTGGAGGTTCTAGGCGATAGTAGTTCCCTTCGATTCAAGGCTATTCCGCCGTTGGCGACGAGCTCGTCGGCGCGTCGGCGGCTGGGTCAGGTACTCGGGTCTATGTCTGTTCTGACTTCTGAGAGAGTGAGATGACAGAAAGAGAGTGACATGTGGGGCTATCTGATTTAGAGAGTGACATGTAGGCCATCTGATTTGAAACTACGTTTCCACCCTTTTAGTAAATCAGATAAATAAATATTCTTGTACTGGTAAATCAATTTTTCCAGTACTTTCCAGTACTTTATTTGTAGTACTACCTAGTACTTCATATTTTCCTAACCGTTGGATTGACATACTGGACGGTTCCTAAAATCGCCAACCATGATAAAACTTATGTCCATTATAATATTATGACTTATTTTTTTCAAATTCCTAATTGGTGGACACCAAATCTCGTGCCCGGGGTATATGAATTTCAGATAGACTACCATAAGTAGTCAGGAAGCAAATACCAGTCATTTGAACCATGTTAATTGCACCCTGAATGAAGGTCAAAGATGATCACTCAGATGTGTCTACTGATATTGATTTTGTACTATTTTATTATACAAAAAAAATCCATTTTTTGATTTTTTTAATGTATATTCCAGATGCTAGAGCAAGTAAACCTTTGCTTACCGCAGTCCTGGTGCACGCGGCCGTCGGGGCAGAGGCAGCCCTGGAACCCGTCGAACTGGTCGTAGCCGCACTGCCCGTTGTTCATCTCGCACCCGTAGCACTGCCCCTTGCTGGGGTTCCAGCTGAGCCGGAACCCGTGGCTCAGAACCTCGCCGTACCCGCCGCTCCCCAACCGCGGGCGGAACTCCGGGCTCGCGAACCCGAGCCACTCCCTCAGCACGGGCACCACGTACACCTCACTGCACGCCCGGAACCATTCCCCATCCGGCGCGCCAAGCTCCGGGGCGAGGAACGACGGCGCCGCCGGCGACTGCCCGAAGCCGGTGCAGTTGATCGGGATGAGCTCCGTCGGCGGAGAGTCGGTGAAGTTGCAGTTGAGGAAGAAGGAGATGGTGCTGTTGCCGGTGGCCGTGAAGTTGAGCCACGCGTAGTCCGGGATGGTCACGTTATGGCGGGGCCTGGGGCAGTCGCTGTTGGACGCCAGAACGTCGGCGTCGGCGAGCGTGATGGTGTGGTTGGCGTAGTCGATGGCGAGCACGGTGTAGCTGGTGTTCCCGGCGAGGCGGAGCGTGGCGGTGGCGGATGTGACGTCGCAGAGGATGGCCATGCCGGGGTAGCCGCAGTACGACTGAGACTCGTTGGCGAGGTAGAACGGGTAGTGGATGTCGTGCGCGCCGCACCTGAAGGACTTCTGGCACTTGCTGTTGCTGGGGTCGTACGCGTCACTGGATGTTGCGGCCTCGCCGCCGAGAATGACCATGAGCGAGGCCGCAGCGACGAGGAGCAAGCGGAGGAGAAGTGACATGATCATTTTGATCGAGGACGGCATGCGATGTGGGGAAGATCAGGAGCAGAGGTATGGCGTGGATGAGGAAGAGTCAAACTCGGGGAGTTCATTATGCTGGAACTGGGAGAGTTGCTTCCATCGAGTAAGGAAATTTCGCGCCTGATCTTGACATTTCACGTAAAATACTTTGCTGTATGCAGCAGTGGTCACCTCTCTTGAGTAGGCGGGAAGCTAACTTTATGGATGATGAAGAAGAAGTCCAAGTTGAAGACTGGGGATTGGACAGAGATGTGAATAAAACAATAAGCTGAAGAAGAGGCCGCCATGTGAGTCTGACTTCCTGTGAGACTCGTCATAGCCTCATAGGGGTCGGTGTAGGTCCAACTTATTTTTGTTGGACATAACGGAGCTTGGGCAAGTGTGATAGCATTTGGGTTTATTGAAATCATTAATTTGCGCTAGAAAATATGGTTAGGTAGAGAAAAAAGTTGCAGTTGTTTGCAATTTACTCAAACACTGTGGAGCGAAAATAGAGATAAACAAAATAACAGCCCGGACACCATCATTTGGTCAAGAGTAGATATGGAATTGGATTCATGTAGTCCAATGGATTTTGGACGGCATGCGCTGTGGGGAAGATCACCTAGGAGCTACCACAGCCGTTTGTCGCCTTGAACCGTTGGTCTGACAAGCGAACTCTCCAGATCCACGACACAATGCTGAACCATTAGGGCATGAGCAATGGTTCAGACTCCTGGGTGTCGCCGTCGGCACTCGCGCTGACTGTCGTGGAGATGGACTAGGGTGCCGGCCCGCCGTGTACAGCTGTAGTTTAGGTTGTAGGCTAGGTTCTTTTGAGTGCTGTGTGCTGCCCTTCGTGGCGAGTGGCTTCATGCTGTCTTCTCTCCCCCGAAGGCCAGCTGCTCCGATGCTCTGGCGCGGCGTCGAGCACGCCGGCGAGCTCTACTTCGTCAAGCCTCCGAGGAGGAGGAGAGGCGGAGGTGGCAAATCGTCGGTCGCCTTCTTCAATAAGCGCCTCGGTGTTCTTCTGATGTTGTCTGCTCTTCTTCTTTTGTCCGGCCGAGGTGGTGAGGATGAGAAGAAAAGAGGCATACGAATGAAGATGCCTTGCAGCTATCCCGGTGGCGAGGCAAGCGCGCTTCCGGCGTGGAAAAGTTTCATGCTGTCTGCGGCTCCATGGTGGAGTTCTGACAAATCAAAGCTCTTCCGCTGCTTCCCCAATAAGCTCGGATTCCGGGTTCTTCATCGAGTTCTTCCATGTTTGCCTCCTCCTACCCGTGGCAGGAGTTGGGAGTCTGACGGCGGATCGGATTTCACTCAAAGATTTGGTGCAGAGCCAACCGGCAATAGAAGCTTGATCGGGCTTGCGGTGATCTGTTCTTCCTTGAAGCGTCATGGAGGCGCAAAGGGGAGAGATGGAGCAGCGCTGCGAGGTCAGTTTCTTTGATGTTCTGGAGTTATGATGTTGCAAAATCTTGGTGAGCAATCTCGGCAGCCTCAGTTCCGGCGGCCAACCTAGAAGACCATCAGGTGGTCTCTCTCGCTGGCGATGGCTAGCGCATCCTCAACCTCCAATTGGAGGCCCTTCGGTGAGCTCGCTGTGGCATTCTCCTTCCCCTCGACGCCAAGTGGTTTCGTCCCCGGCGCCGTTGTGGATGGCCGTAGTTGGAGCTCCCTCTTCCCAGGCGATGTCAGAGGACCGAATTGCGCCTGTTTTTATCCTAGGGTCTTTTCTGTAAAGTCCGGGGACTTTGTAGTGATTGTCTATTTCTGGAAGATCCCTGATGTAATTGTACCTGCATCGCTGTTTACTAATGAAAGCATCTAGGCCCTTCGGGGCCTCTCCAGGTTCAAAAAAAAAAAAAAGACTCCTGGGTGTCTGTAACAGCTTCCACGTCACCTGTAGACAGCCATAAAAACACCATCTACAATGGACTCTATTATATTTCTCCCTATTTGTATTACCGAAAAATTAGGTAACCGTTTTGATCAAGGGATAAGGTCCGCTACAGTACCTGAGAGAGGCGAAAGAAGGACGCTCGGGTTTCGCCGGCGAATCCGCCGCTTCCCTCCGTCTCCGGCGCCGGCGTGGCGTCGTGAGACGGGGGGAAGCTGTAGATCTCGTCCGTGCGAGTAGATTAGTACTAGGTTTTCCTAGTTTCGTCCACTTTTTCGGCGTCATCGAGCTGGAGGCGGTGGCGGCGGTGGTGGCTAATAAGGTGCCCTCCCTTCTCCGGTCCGGCGAGTTCGCCGGGAGGGAGTTGGCTTTTGTGTACTCCATGCTGGCGGCCGTCATGGCGACGTGGGCTGCTGTGCTTCTGGGAGTTCCTGACCTTCGGGTCTGTCGCCATCGCGTCTTCTTCTCCGAGGGCGACGTGAGACCCGTGAGGTGGTGTGCTCAGGTTTGCTTCTTCTTCCTAGCTTCTCTGGCCGGCCGTGGCGGCGAGGGGAGGGCTCGGCGGATGTGGGCGTCCTGCTTTTGCTGTTGGTGGTTGTGGTGGTCTTCTCCGTTGACGTTTCTACTCCGGCCGGCCTTGGTGGCGAGGGGAGTAGCGTCTGGAGGTGGCTCGGCGATGGTGGTGGTGGTCCTGGCTGGTGCGGAGGCGGCTGGAGGAAGGGTGGAGGAGGGAAGTGGCTGCTGTGGCCGAGCTCGTTCATCGAGATCAAGTTCCGGCGCCGGGCGGTGGACGGCTTCTGCGGCTATCTACAATGTGTGGCAGCGTCCACTTCCCGCCGGCGAGCGGTACGGCGGCTCCGTCTTCAGCTAGGAGTTTGGGGATCGTTGAGGATCCGGCTGTGATCTCTTCAGGCGACTCAGGGGCTTTGTGCAAATTTCTGGGTCTTTCTGTAATTTTCCTTTCCCTTTGGACCTGGGTGTAATTTGTACTGAGTTTCCTGTATATTTGGGTCGGTTCCTTCCTCAAAAAAAAAAAAAAAAAGCTGGTCCCATCCAGATCCGGTGGACTAGGATAGGGCGGTTCCAGAAAAATGGATTACCAGACACCGAGGTGTACAACGGGAAAAGGCTGTCGTTAGAGCATCTCCAAGCGGAGTTGCCAAACCGCCCCCAAACGTCCGGGCGGACAGCCCGGACAAGATTTGAGGCAAAAACATGCACCCAACCATGGTCTCCAAACACTCCTCATAGGTCCGGGCTGTCCGGCAACCCCCAAACCCACCCCATATATGGGGAGGGTTTGGGGGCGACCGGACGCGTCCGATGGGACATCTTTTCCTTTGTTTTCTTTTCTTTTGTCCTTCATTGATCATTCTCTCTCCTTCTCCACCAATCACATGCAAGTGACCCCACAATTTGAGGAGGTTTTGGGGTACATGGTTGGAGGAGGTCACTTTTAGGGGCTGTCCGCGGACGCGTCCGGACGCGTCCGCGGACAGTTTGGGGGCTGATTTTGGCAATGGTGACCGGAGATGCTCTTAACTTGCTATTATTTCGGGATATCAACCGTCTGGTGATTCAGTCTCTCTCCTCGTTCTCTCACTCCCAGATCACCAAAATTCAGACGTAGAGTTTCAAAAAAAAAAAAAAATCAGACGTGGCAACGTTTATAGAGAGCTGATGGTGGATTGTGCATGCCCTTAGTTAACTCCTTTTTACTGTGTCGATCGAGAACAGGGTTGGCCAAGAACAGGGCTGAGTGCCCTGAGGACACACCAACGCGCATCATCAAAAAACCCGTAGGCCACACTAAGCCGCCCGTTAGTGAGCAAGGAGCACAACTGGTCCAGCAGATCCTCAACGGCGCCGATGCACACGCTACGGAAGTCGCCTTCGCCGTTTTCCTCTAACCCATCTTCAGCTTCAGGACAAAGACCAAAGCATTAGCCTTGTCAAGCCTGCCATCGACACAGCCACGGTGTCAGACAGCTCCTCCACCCTGCGCATGTTCATCGTCATGCATCTGAAGTCGAAACTCCGCAGCGCCTGCGGGATACCCCAGGCAGATTTAGAGTCTCGCTATATGCAGATGACGTCACGGTTTTTGTTGGACCGGCCAAGGAGGATCTGATTACCATTACAAAAATCGTTGAGACTTTTGGAGACACGATGGGACTGAAAACAAATGTGACAAAAACAGAGATTTTCCCTATTCGATGTGCGGAGGCCGTCACATGCTTCCTGGCGCGGCGGGGATCTTTCCCATGCGTGTACCTTGGTCTCCCGCTACACTTCGCAAGACTAAAAGCGGCAAACTTCTAGCCTCTCATAGACAAGATTGGTGCGCGACTAGCTGGATGGAGAGGCAAGCACTTCACTCGGGCAGGGAGAGTGATCCTTGCAAGACCGGTTCTGTCCTCCATGGTAACGTACTACCTGACTATCTTCATCCTCCCCAAATGGGTGCTCAAGCAGATAGACAAAATACGGCGAGGTTTCATTTGGATGAAGGGAAGCGCAGACCTGGGAAGTGGGAACTACTATTCACCCTCTGGTACGGGGGAGTTGCGAGGACTAGGAGTGGCCGACCTAGAGAGGTTTGGCCGTGCTCTTCGACTCCGATGGGCTTGGCTCGCATGGACTGATGACACTAGACCTTGGATTGGTGTGCGGCTACCTTGCACGGCGATGGACATGACCTTATTCCGTGCATCCACAACGATCACCTTGGGAGACGGCAAGAAGTGCCTCTTTTGGCATGATTCGTGGTGCCAAGGAGGCCCTCTCAAGCTGCGCTACCCGGCACTCTTTGCGATCGCCACCAGAAAGCACATGACGGTGAAAAAGGAGCTCGAAGGAAGTAACTGGATCCGATCCCTGCAAAATATCACCACAACGGCCCAGCTTGAGTGTTTCGTCTCCATGTGGCAGGTTATCCATGAGGTGCACCTTCTACCTCAGCCAGACAAGATTGCTTGGAAGTGGACCGCATCAAAAACCTACACAGCATCGTCGGCATATCGATGCCAACTAATTGGTGCACATGCCCCCTTCGATACGGAAAAGATTTGGAAGGCTCATGCTGAACCAAGTATAGGTTCTTTGCATGGCTTGTGGCGCACAAGAAAATTCGCACCACGGAAAATCTGGCTCTTCGTGGATGGTCGCATGATCATATTTGCAAGCTATGCCGTATACACCCCGAGATGGTGCAACACCTATGCCAAGAGTGCTCCTTTACCACGGTTGTCCGAGACTCGGTCCTTGCGGCAAATGATCTGCCAATCCCTACCACGACATCTACGATGGACCACGACTTTAACGGATGGTGGCTCCACTACATCCAAAACCTTCCGAAGGAGAAGAAGAGAAATGTGAGTGGCATCATCAGCTACATCATATGGGGAGTGTGGAAAGAGCGAAACAGGAGGGTCTTTTCCAACTTTGCCAAAAGAATGCTCTGGTGACCGGGGAGTGTAATTTTTGTTTCCTGATTTTTGCTGGCCCTAGGGCCTTGTCCTCTTCGTGAGGACACGTGTAACAACATTTCTTTCCACCTAATCGAATGGCAGAACGCCTGCCTTTAAGCTTCAAAAAAAAAAAAAAAATCGAGCAGCTTACCATTCCCATTGTGCCTTCCATTTCTATCGCTTTTCTGAATGAATTATTGTATGATGTTTGAAGGTTAAAAAGAGTCAATGCTCTCTGATCTGTTTTCCGCTCATTCTTGTCACTACAACGTGAGGGTTGCTTCTTTCTACTATAGCTGACCACCCTACCTAATTCCTTCCGCTTATGTTCATGCAAAATTAACTTTAACCTTTTGTTTTGCTTCATAGTTTTGTAAAATCGTATTGTAGAAATGGAGGTCTCAGAGCACTTGGAAGGCCACGTAGCATCAGCATAACACACAAAGGGATAACTGATTTTCAGGTAGGAATTGCAGTACCTGATGACCCCGACCCCGTCGTGGCATTGACATTCCAGAAGAGCTGTGTGGAGTAGCGGAGGTAACAGCCGGTGTAGAGCGCACGGCCCTCCGAGGCCGACGCGCACCCGGCAGCGGCGCCCGCCGCGGCGCGGAGACACTGGCTGCACGCGCTGGTGTTGAGGCTCTCCAGCACTGAGCGAGCGCGAAGGCCGTCGTTCCTCCGCGTACGCCGACCCGACCGCGAACCCGTCCCCGCGCGCCGCCTTGTCGGTGACGTTTGCCACCGCTGTCCTTACAGCGTCCGCAAACTCTCGCGGGTTGTCGCTGTAGTTGTTCATCGGGATGTAGCTAGTCCCCGGGCCGCAGACGGCGGCGTCGGCGGACCCGAGGGCCTCGCCGAAGAAGGGGTAGTTGGCGTAGCGGCCGAAGCATCCGTCGAGGAATACGCGCCCCCCGACGCGCGGGTAGCACTTGGGGAGCAGCGACCTCACCTCAGCGAAGCAGAGCTTGCAGTCGAGGGGGGAGAGGTCGCGGAGGCACTGGCCGAGTACGAAGACGGTGTTGGGATCCATCGTCCCCATGGCGGATGTGCCGAAGCCGTTGGCGATGACGTTGGTGTTGCCCAGGACTTCGTCGATGGAGGGGACGAAGTTGTCGGCCAGAACTGAGCCCGAGACGGCCACCCCCGACGCGCAGGACTGACCCGCCACCGCCGTGCGTGGGTCCCCCACCGCGGCGCCGCAAAGCGCACACGCGAGCACGAGGAGGAAGACGACGACGCCTGGGTGCGGCCGTGTCGCCATGTTTCGAGACGGAGCGCACGGACAATCGGAGCGTTGCGGTCGAATTTACCGGCGGAACGAATTGGTCGACTGGGTGTGGGTTTGGGTTGACCAATCGGGTGGTAGGTGGCGACCGGAGACGACGGGTCTAATGTAATTAGCCGGAAAACCCTCAAAACAATGTAATTTTCCGAAACGGAGTAGTCGGTCGCGATCAGCGCCAATGGAATGGGAAATTGAGGAAGGAGTTGTGCTTCTTGGAATCGGCTTCTATGGGCGGCGTGGGCTGTTGCTGACGATCAATTTCTCAAGGTTTGAATTGCTGACCACTTTCTATAGCGTTCTTAGTATTACGAGCGCTGACATGAAAAATATCCACCGACAGTTCAATAGCGGTAAAAGTTGCCGGATGAGTCCAATAGCCCATGCGTCCAACAACTTTATTTCGCGCCCAGCACATTAGGGGGAAATGAGAGTGATGGCAAATGTGGCAATGACGCCACATCACATACCAGACAAGCGGGTCCGCCCTATTAGCGACTCAACGTCGGTCAGCGTAAATAAATGTGACGACGGGGGTGGTAAACTCGAGTTAAGGCGCACATCGGTTTCCCTATCGCGAAGACGCGTCACGCCTCGCCCTCTCGACGCGGGAGTAATTGTATCTCAGGATCGACGTCGCCAGTAATGGACGCCCCTAGCATTCTCGCACCGCGTTCCCGCAATTCGCCTCCCGCACGGCCTTATAAGCGCGCCACGGTGTCCACTGTCGTCTCAACGCTTCTCTCTCCCCTACTCTCCTGTCCACCACCATCATCGCACAACAATGGCGCACAACGGCGAAGCTGGAGCCAACGGCAGCGGCGAAAGCAACGTGTACAAGAGCTGCCTCACCACTGATTAGGCAGCTTTCGATAATACCAAATTTATGTGAACTTAAAGTATATGTGTAGTAATCTTGAAAACCATTAAGTTTTAGAATGCTCAATTATATTATATGTAATTGATAATTTATTTTATGGAGGTATGATTAAAATGGTGGTATCGTTAGAAAATGTTGTAGTTTATGACTTGAGAATTTTCTACGGAAAGTTTGGTATCTATTTATCTATATCTCTTATAAGATAAAACCCTATTAAGAGATGATTTAAGTTGTCTATCTACACAAGCAACATGTCCACATCATCCATACATTTTGATCGTCATCCGTCCATAGTCCCCATCGTGGCATGCCCAAACAATTCATACAAAGTTGTCCCATACAGCTTCCCGTGAAAAAATAGGTCATTACTCACTCCATGTCATTACCAGTTCATTTTTTTGTTTCGTTACCAACGAATTAATCCTCATCTAATCTCAGATTTTTTTTTCGAGAAAGATGGGGGGGGGATAAACCCCACCAGTTGTTGCATATACTCGAAAACGGGAGGGCTTGGTTGCCCTTACAAATGATGTTAAGAGAAAAACAGCGGGGTGGGGAGAGAAGCATGCTAGTGCTACATTATTCTGTTTACAAGGAACGCACGCAGGCGTTCGAGGTGAGGGTGGTCATCAATACAGAACCGGCCAGACCAAAGAAGCAGATCCTCGGCTGCCCGACGGATGATCTCCGACGAGACAGTGGTCTTGGCATTGAAGACGTCACAAATACAGCAAGGAACATCATCTAGCAGGAGTGCATTTAATAGGTGAGTTTAACACGCATGCGAATTAAATATCTGGTGGGCGTTAATTAGTCAATTTAGGTGTGGTGTCATTAATTTAATTATGATGAAATTGATTAGTCAACTTAAGTATGGTGGCATGTGGGTACAAATAGTCTGTACTCCACAAGTAAGTGAGTGATGAGTATATCTGAAATGTAAAGTGCATTTTTCTATCCATCCACCCATCATTTTTTATCTCATTATCAATATTGTATCGGGTATATGTTTTGAACCTAATGTTCGATTTTTGATATTTTTTATATTTGCGATCCTGGTGAGTAGATCATTAAAACAAGATCAATATTAGACATATTTTTGAAAAAGTTCAAAAACTGACCATGAAAATGGTTTTGAAACCATAATTTTTTTTTGCACATGTAAAGTATTTTCATCATGTTTTGAATAGACCCTTTTACAAACTTATTCTGAAAATATATGAGCCCATAATGAAACTTGTAAAAACTTTTAAAAAGAACCATGTTTGAACTGTAATTAATTCAAATACCTGTGTAATCTACGTGGAATGTTTTCCAAGTAATTGAAATGTGGGTGGAAAATTTTGAAATTTCTAAAATTTTCAAGTATTTAATTATGATTTTTGTATCCATCCACCGATCATTTTCAATCTCATTCTCAAAAAAATTGTATTGGACATATATTTTGAACCGAACGTCCGATTTTTGATATTTTTTATATTTGATATCCCGGTGAGGAGATTTTCAAAACAAAGAACAATATTGGATATATTTCGACTTTTTTAAAAATTTGAATGTGAAAAATGGTATTGAAACCACAAAAGTTTTCACAATTTTTGTGCACATGTAAAAAAATTAATCTTGTTTTGAACACACCTTTATACAAATATATTCCAAAAAATATGAATCCATAATGAAACTAATTAAAACTTTTTAAATAACCAGAATTGATTGAAAAATATAACTGAAAATAATCCAAGTATGTGCAATCTACGTGGAATGTTTTTAAAATAACTCAAATGTGGGTGGCAAGTTTTGAAATTTCTGAATTTTGTCATAAAACAACATGTCACAAAACAGAATAAGAAATTTAATTAGGAAAACTAAACTTTAAGATTCGTGAAACAGTTATTACTTTTTTTCTTGAATCCATTGAAAAAAATGAAGTGCACATGAAAATGTATTACATGTGCGAAAGTTTTATGAAATATTTGTGATGTCACAAGAAATCATAATGAAAATATGCATGAAATATTTGTGGTTCCAATACCATTTTCAAAAACTGAATTTTGAAATTTTTGAAAATATGCATGAAAAATGTTCAATATTGATCTTGTTTTGAAGATCTTCTCACCAGGATCTCAAATATAAAAAATATTAAAAATCGGATATCGGTTCGAAAGATATAGCCGATACAATATTGACAATAAAAGTTGAAAATGGTGGGTGGGTGAATACCTAATCTCTCTTGATTAAGTTAAGCTGAGCATGCATGCATGTCATTTATTGCTCACATGGATTAGCTTAATGTGAGGCTGCATGGCATTTATTGATGTGTGATGTCACCATATGGCTGTCGTACCAGCTGGAGCGTACAATACGGCGTGCATACGCGCGGGGATACAATATAGTATGGGGGAGAGCTGATCAGGTGCGTTGGATAGGTGGGAAGGGAATGGTGAGATATGGGGTGAGTGCGTCGCCGGGTGCTCCACCGCATTTTCGCTCAAGCCTGGTCCTATACAAACACGTTTAAAACCCCGCTGTAAACTTAAATCCGAAAATAAGCAATTAATAAAATCCTAGGTCCGACACTCCAATCCATTCTGTGTCGCATGGGTTGTGTTTGTGTTCCTTGTGCAAATTACCTTGCAGGTATCGATCTAGGCTGTTCGTGGAACCATGGCCGGCTAGTGGTGAGTCTGGTGGCTTACACGATCACACAAGATACCCTTAATAGTGTTTCTTTACACTTGTTGATACGTTGAGAGGAACAAGGCCCCGGTAGGCAAATTCTTGATCATTGTTTTGTTGCTTATTGTGTCGGTACTCAAGTTCAGGATAAACAATTGGGAGGTTCGGTCAGTTCTTTTTTTAAAGAAATTCTCGTTCAATTCAGGGTGAGCAAATAATTCAGTGTTTATGGCTAGTAACATTGCCTTTAACATTAGGTCAGTGTTTTGTAGACTCTATTCCTTTGATTTCTCATGTTTTTTGATAAAGCGAATATATTAATATCGCGATCAAGATGGCCGAAGAAATATAGGGGGCACACACCCATATAAGAAAAGAAAGGAAAAAAGACACTGCCACGGGGATCAATCACTCACAACAATAACACTCTAACCACCACCAAAGACATCACCCGGAATAAAATAGAGGTTTTTCAAAAGCAACATCTTCAAGAAGCAAATAATGCATAAGCGTTGTAGTCACCGATCAAATATCTTAGATTTTCACCCTGTAAAAAGACCGAGTTCCCCAAAACAATACATTAAACAAGGGCATTGCGAGGTACAACCAATAAAGTCCTTGAAAACATGGCTTGGTACTCGAGGAGCACCACCAAAACTGAATTCCCCAGTGGTGCCGCCCCCACTTGCCGAGGCCGTTGCTGCACACCAGCAATTACCCGTTTCACATGCACCGCGTGTGCAGTTTGGACAAGAAAAGTCCCGCAACCAAGCCCATGAAGCTATCCCCATCACATCCAAGTTCCCGCCTCCGCCATTACCTTCTGGTGTTCAAATCGTTGCCGACTTGACATTCACCGCCTCTGTCAACACCATGAAAAATGCAATTTTGACATGTCCTGTGGTGTCAGCTGAAAGCGAAGCTTCGAAACATGCCCCCTTTAAGCCCATGGGCTAATGTTTGTGGACGCGCCTGACCCGATCCCCTCCAGACCAGTTGTTCAGGAGCACTTTGTCAATCCATGAAGACCGCGCCCTACGTCCTTTATTACCTAGAAGGGGGCGGCAGGGAGAGAAACTTCTCCACCGGCCGCCCACCTACCATGGCGTCCCAAGATGGAGGCCGGGAAGAGCTGCGCCGACGCAGGGCGACCAAAGCCCATGACCTCCGCTCGATGGCCGGCGCTGCCCCACACCCGACTCACATCACGGTGACGCCGCCCCGGCCTCCGTGCTCCGAGGACATGGACGCGGGTCACCCCAGTCCCACCTCCGATCAACGAAGCCTTCCTCCCCCCCAAACCACCGTTAGTAGATGGGGCGCCGCCGCTGTGGCAAGGGCCAACAGCAGTGGCCGCGAATCCATCCTTTCTCTGGCGGCGGCTAGGGTTAAACCTTGGTGCCGCCCTTGGAGAGCGACACAGGAGGGTGATTGTGTTTCCTCGTGCTTAGCTCTAGAGGGCACACATAAACTTGTGACAGTATGCCACAGTAGTGGAGACCGGAGAGTCGATCTGTCCGGTTGGAGCTAGCTACGACCAGTACCAGAGTCCTGTCGTGTTCTAGTTAAGTATACGAAATGGTGAACTTAGTCCCAAAGATTTACTACATGCATGCCTCGTATCTTTCAAGTTGAATGTTCTTGGAAAGCATAGTATAGCTAACGCTGAGTTGACCGAGAAAATTCTTGAACTCTAGTCAACCAAACTTATCCATAGAATTGTAAAACGCACAAATACGAAAAATATGTGAGTTGGATGTCATGATATGTTATTTACTATAGGAATCATGGCCAAAGTAAATACAATACAATTCGTTTGGTCGTAGCACAAGAAAAAACTTGAATTTTCTTGAGGGATTAGGTGCATGTCATGGGCGAATAGCTCCTATGCGACGTCTTTATAGCTAATTGGCTGCAAAGCGACATCGTTCGCAATAATAGCTGTGGTGCGACATCTCTCTGCGCAGAAATAGCCCAGGCACGACATGGCCGTTAATTCATTATCCCCACGCGGTAAACCCCGTTTGATCGTTACATGGATTAGTTTATTACGAGTGGGACCTCACGCGTGCTCTGTAGCGGTGGTAATAGCTCCTATGCGACATTTGCCACTGTTCGTGGGGGAACAATCTCTGCCCCTCTGCCACGCGTCGGCGTCCCTTGGAGCTCGCTCCTATCCTGTCGTCGGGTCTCGGCTTCTCCGGCCTAGAGGAAATCATCCTTGCGACGGCGGTAGATGGAGCGGGCGAGTCGAGCGGCAGCGCGAGAAGAGAAGCGGCAATCGGAGTCGAGCAGGCGGGCGGCGACGCAGGGCTAGCGGTCGCAATCGTAGGTAAGGCCGACGAGGGAGGGTGGAGGATGGGGTGGTGAGGGTACGCGGTCGCAGAGGAGACCGGCGGCCCGATTCGTGGCTCGGGCAGCGGCGAGGGATTCAACCTATCGTCGTTGCAAGCGATACCGGATTTCGGTGAAGCAGGTGTTGAATCTGGCGTGGCTGCGTCACGACTACGGCGGCAAGGGTTTTCCACTTTGCCGTCATTCGCCGCCGAGGCCGAGACAGAGGCTTGCCTCGATGCGCAACATTGCTGCGGACGACCAGAGCAGCTCGGGCCGGAGCTCATCGAGCAGGATTTCAACCCCGAGCCTGGACTTCGAAGTAGCGGTGAGCCTGGAGGATTTCAGTCTAGTTGCCGGGCTGGCGGAGGACAGATTGGTGTGCTCAGAAATTCTCTGCGAGATGAACTTGAGCTAGAGGAAACAGTTACAGAGCCAGCTCCAGGGCCGGCGCTGGGAGCGTGTGGTGGAGTACTTTTGTGAACTGGCCATGTAATCACCATGTCGAACACCTTTGGGGCGTGCTCTGGACATGCCGATGTTGGTATTCGCACGTTCTTGTGTTCACCATGTCCAACACTTTTGTGAAACCTTGTCAACTAGGTAGAGACTTATAAAAGATGTCATTTATAGACAATGATTTACTTCTTTATTTACCAAGTGGTAAATAAAGTGCCATTTGTCACTATAAAAGATGTCATCTATTGAAGCATCTTTTGTTTGAATATATCTAGACCTTGTTTATCAATTGGAGTTGTTAGTATATGACAAAGTAAGAACATGTGCACTGGTTTTTTCATTTTTTGATTGTTTTTGAATTTTTTATGCTTATTTTAAAATCGGTCAAACCCAAGTTTGACCCACATTTAAACAAGTTTGAACTCATTTGAAAGTGTGCACATGAAATAAGTTTAAGACATGAACATGAACAATTTTAATACATGAACATGAAATATATTTTGAATGTTTTTTAATTAGTTATGCTAAACCGCAAGTGCACAAGTTTTTTTTAGTTTTGTTTTTTGAATATGTCAAACACGCATTAGCCACGACCCAAATGGTTTTTTTTTCTATTCTCACCGCCTCGCCACGGCCGAACGGCACGGCCCAACCAACTAAGGCCCAAACACCTCGCCACGGCCCAATACCACGGCCCAATGCCACGCGTTCTTATCCGCCCATTTTTGAATATGAACAAGTGTGCAATTTTTTTAGTTTTTATATTTTGTTATTATTAGAAGTATTATGTAAAATGGCCGTTTGTGGCCCACCCCCTAAATATGAATGAAAATGGCGCTTGTCCATTAAAAAACTTTCACCAAAATGTTGTTCAAACTTGTGCACTTGTTTAAAAGATGATGCACAAGAATTTGCACGAAACATCCTTCACAAACTATGAATCATAAAATATTCAAAAAACATTCAAAAAACTTGTGCACTTGTTCAAAAAACATTCACCAACCGAAGGATCCAGACTTAGTTTTTCATTTTCATGTTTTAAACTTGTTTAAATCTTGGTCAAACTTAGGTTAGTTTGACCGAATTCAAAATAATCATAAAATATTCAAAAAAACATCAAAAAAATGAAAAACCAGTGCACATGTTCTTAGTTTGTCATATACTAACAACTCCAATTGATAAACAAGTTCTAGATACATTCAAACAAAATATGCTCGAATGTGGTGTGAAATCTCAAATCTTAAACTATGAACTCTTATGTGTGAAGAGATGTGGTTTTCGATTTGCAACATGAAATTTTCCAAAAACTCATCAAAGATTCATTTTGGAGTGATTAAGAAGGATCCAGGCTTAGTTTTTCATTTTCATGTTTTAAACTTGTTTGAATCTTGGTCAAACTTTGGTTTGACCGAATTCAAAATAATCATAAAATATTCAAAAAAATCAAAAAAATGAAAAACCAGTGCACATGTTCTTAGTTTGTCATATACTAACAACTCCAATTGATAAACAAGGTCTAGATACATTCAAACAAAATATGCTCGAATGTGGTGTGAAATCTTAAATCTCAAACTATGAACTCTCATTTGTGAAGAGATGTGGTTTTGGATTTCCAACATGAAATTTTCCAAAAACTCACCAAAGCTTCATTTTGGAGTGACTAAGAAGGATCCAGGCTTAGTTTTTCATTTTCATGTTTTAAACTTGTTTAAATCTTGGTCAAACTTAGGTTTGACCGAATTGAAAATAATCATAAAATATTCAAAAAAACATAAAAAATAAAAAACCAGTGCACATGTTCTTAGTTTGTCATATACTAACAACTCCAATTGATAAACAAGGTCTAGATACATTCAAACAAAATATGCTTGAATGTGGTGTGAAATCTCAAATCTCAAACTATGAACTCTCATGTGTGAAGAGATGTGGTTTTGGATTTGCAACATGAAATTTTCCAAAAACTCACCAAAGCTTCATTTTGGAGTGACTAAGAAGGATCCAGGCTTAGTTTTTTATTTTCATGTTTTGAACTTGTTTAAATCTTGGTCAAACCTAGGTTTGACCGAATTCAAAATAATCATAAAATATTCAAAAAACATCAAAAAAATGAAAAACCAGCCCACATAGTCTTCTTATCTACATAATAGATTTGTAGAACAGTTATTTGGCTGATTTAGACAAGGTCGAAAATAGCTTGCTTAGAAATGAGGTCGTTTACCCTACCTTTGGAGCTCCTTTTTAGCACTTTTTTCATGAAGTCTCGGATTGACGACCAAGTTAGAACAAACAAGTTTATAGTTTGGAAATCATTGCAAATTGTGTTCTATCTATATAGTGTCATTCCCCATCCTCACAATTTGGGGTGTATTTTTGTTAGATGGAGGGTTGTAACTATTACCTCCTAATGGTGGTAGATTTGTCGCAAACATGGGCATAGCCTAGTGGCAAGGGTTGATGCCTCCCATTGCCCACCCAAGTTCGAGTCCCCATGCTCACAATTTGGGTGTTGCATTTCCTGTTCAAATCCAGTAGCTCAGTGGGTCGGGCATCTAACTATTATAGAAAATCTATAATAGTGAGTTGTCCCATCCATCGAGATATTGCACTGGGACAAAAAAAAATTAAATCTTGATTTTTTGTCTTCTCAAAATTCAAATGGGCTCTAAAGGTAGGGTAAACAGCTCCATTCCTAAGCAAGTGTTTTTTTACCTTGTCTTAATCAGCCAAAACAAACTCCTAGACTTGTTTTCTATCTATATAGTGTCGTTCTGACGTCTCACTATTTTTTTGAATTAATCTTCATCTAATTTATTTTCTTTTGAATAATAATGGTTTATTTGCAAATAAAAAAAACTCAAGTTTAAAAATGAAAATGAAAAACTAAACTCAAGTTTAAAAATGAAAATGAAGTAAAATTCTAGTGAAATTCTAGATCTAGTTATTTTATTTCAAATTAAACTGATAAAGAACAAAACCTAGGGAAAAAAACGCTAACTGTGCCAGATCTAGCACTTTTCTAGGCCCAGTAGCAGTATTCGGCCCGCTAATGTTTTTTCGCTGATTTAATTCACGGGACGCCTTTTAACTTTGGGTTGGGCCACGGCCCACGTACTAATCCCTTTCTCAGGCACGGCCAAGGCCATTTTTTCCCACCGCGTCGCGTTCCCCTCTCCTATTTATCCACACAAGTGTCATACCCTAGCTATTCTCACCCACTCCAGATCTGCGCCACTCTCGCCGCCGGCGACCAAAACCACGGAATCCAGCCCCGCCGCCGTAGATCAAGCCCCGCCGTGCGACGATGATGAGGCGCGGAGGTTCCAGCTCGCGCGGCGGCCATTCCGGCGGCGGATCTGACGAGGAGCGGAAGCGGAATGGGCGGAAGCGGCCGGCGCACGCCTCTGACCCCGAACGGGCGCGTCGAGTTGCTTCCGACGGCGGTCGGAAGCGCGGCGCCCGCAACTACACCAACTACGGGATCGCGGCGCCGCCTGCGCACGCCCGGCGCGCCGTCGACGAGTACGACCGCCAGATGGAGATGGCGGCGGCGGCGCGAGGCAGCCGCTACGAGCCGGGCAGAAGCTCCTCTGGCGCGGGGAGCTCCGCCATTGCACGAGCACCGCTGCCGCCGCCGAAGAGGGAGGAGGAGGAGCGGCAGGGCTTGGCGCCGCGCGCCGGGCGCGTCGGCCTTCTTCCGGGAGACTACGTCGACGACGGCGACCTCGACTGGGTCACCGCCGAGCTGATGGAGCGCACCAAGGACGAGCAGCAGTAGCTCGTCGCCCGCCGGTAGATGGAAGAGGAGCTCAACGAGTTCCGCTACCGCCATGCTATCGAGGAGTCCCTCGCCGACATGCCGTGGGGCGCCTCCGACTCCGAGTGAGCGGCGCCGCCGCCTCGTCGCCGCCGCACCCCTGGGGCTCACTCAAGTGAGCCCAATTTTGGATGGATCGAACTAGCGGTAGGAGCTGCGGTGACGTCCTACTCCGTGCCCGCCCTGTAATAGCGTAGATATGAACTAATCCGTGCCCGTGTGGCTTTTGCTCCGACGAGCCCTGCCATTAGAACTACTCCGTGCCCTGTACTTATATGCTATGTTTGTGTGCAGTTTTAATTCGTCTGTCTGTTGTTTGAATTCTTGTCTGAATCGGAGCTTCCCAATATTATCTGTTATGCTTGTCTAAATCGGAGCTCGCCGGCGTTGCCATGCTTCGTCGCCAGAGAAGAAGAAGACAGGCAGGGGAGGATGCGCGCGCAGGGGAGGAGGATATAACGGTCGTCGTTGCTGTGTGGGTCCCATCTTATGCAAGCTGACGTGGATAAGTTGTGGGTCCCACCCGCCGGCTCCCCATCTTATATCTTATATATCTACTAATTGGAGGCACCGTAGAAACTTCCACGTTAATCCTAGAGATTTACAAATTTTTAACCATCCGATTAATGACAAATCCGCCGATAGCCGTCGATCAAGTTTGTCGCACCCGCGAGGCGAGACCTATATATTCCTGTACGTTCTTTCTATCTCCCTAGAAGACGAAAACAAGAAATCAGCCCTAACAATAGCATGCAACCAAATCTAGCGGGACGCATGATGGCCGCCGTCCCAAGATTTTGCCTCCGATTAAATCCAGTTTGTTGAATTGTTGATACGTCGTTGATTGTCCCCTCTCCCTACAGCAGCATCTCCGCGTCATATTGATCGTGCGTGTCCGCGGCAGCTTACACCATGCTGGCTAATCTGAGGTAATCAACGCTGGCTAATACTGGGCTAATCTGAGGTAATCAGCGCACTCTGTGTACTTTCCTTCCAGATCCACTTTTTTCTTGGGTAATTTGATCTGGAGAAGATGACACACTAGGAAGTAGATGGAAACTTTCAGGTTGTTCGTACATCAATGCTTGGATCCACAACGTTTAAAGTGAGGGCTGTAGTATCCCCTTACCTGGCCGCGCAAGTTCCGGCCAAGTTTGTGCTGTCTACTCGATCCAATATGTTGGACTGCTAATATTCAGATTTTATAAAAAAAATCCCCTGAGGGTAATACTGTTCTAGGTGATCAAGAAAATAATCTCTCCACTTGGTATTACACAACAAAATATGTATTGGAAATAATATGCAGGATATTCTCTATCATCAAATTGTGCAACAAGTTTGTGCTGTCTACTCGATCCAATATGTTGGACTGCAAGGCATATGGAAATTAACCAGAAACTTATTTTTTGATACACAAAATATTTATTTAACAAAGATTAGCTTGCCACTTTGGATTGGTAAATACTCTAGCTTTGTTTAGGCGCTCTTATTTGCTCCTTTCAAAATAAATAACGATGCATGTGTTTTGTGAAATACACATGGGAATAATCATTGACGACAAGATCATCATCATGTGAAATACACATGGAAATAATCATTGCAGGTATCTCATGTGGTTTTTTGTGCGTAGGGCAAACTGCTTCAGATCAATATTGGCCGGGTGAGCTGATGTCTTTTTGTTTGGTGGTTCCACAAATGTCTCAGTACTATTTTGGCATCCGGATTATTCTGATGCAATGGAAGAGCTCACTGGTATTACTGCATAACACATATCCTTTGTTCTAATTAAGAAAGGTTAGTTTTTCATTCATCCTGAGACTGAAATTAGCAATGAAGTACTAACTACCATTTCTTATTGTCCATATACTAAACTGTTGTTGAATAAATTAGTTGGAAAATTCGCATCTATTTGTAGACAAGAATGATCGATGGCCGGTCATGGGATATACAATAATAACAACCAGTTAGATAGAAGCTATTGCTACAATATATTTTTCTTTGAAAGAAGGTGCATGTTGGTACTTTTCTGATGCCTACTTATGGTTGTCTGATTTCTTTTCACAAGATTGTCTAATCATGATTTTGATTGCTTGGGGTTACAAAACATAAGAATCTTTCATAATTATTTTAATAATTTTTTCAGATAGATAAAGAAATCATGTCAGATTAGGGGGTGTGAAAGCTGAACTAATTGATATAAAGTCTAACGGATGTGTCATTATAATCACATCTGCATCAGTCAGGAAATATGGCCGTATGTCTTCAGTCATCCCTTTTATCATCTCTCCACTTGGTATTACACAACAAAATATGTATTGGAAATAATATGCAGGATATTCTCTATCATCAAATTGTGCAACAAGTTTACATAAATTTACCTATTCCGCGGACCGTGGATGTGCAGAATAGGTAGGCAAAGTTTGAGGGAACATATTGCTATTTTAACTTATATAACTAGCCACCTAATATGATCCTTTTGTACGTACACACACAAGATTTTTTCCAGTGGCGCGGTTTGGAAACGAGTGCCCTTCTTTAAATGTAAGAATCCTCATGCAAGTATGTCTAATTATCTCTTTGATGTTTCCGTTTCAGTTCAGTGGTGAAATCTGCAATGACATGCAAAACCTCATGTGAGATTAAAACTTCAAGGGAAGAAAAAAGCTGACAATCAAGGCAGGGATTTAATATTCATTAGTCATGGTGAAATAGTTAGTCTTTATATGATCCTTATTTATCAGGAGATATATCTATGATGCTTCTCTCACAGCAATATTACACCCTTTGTTGACTTATTTTAAATGATTTTGTATCATTCCCCAAGATAATTATAATAAACCTGAAGGGGCCATGGTTCATGGACTTATTGATAAGGCCTGCGCTGAAAAGTTCAGATGATCAAGAAGGCAAGGTATACATCATTACAAATGCGAGAGTTATGCTAGCAGCAGAGGAATTTCGACAACTAAAAAAATGACATGGTTATAAACTTCATGCCTACACCCAATATAGAGATTAACGATAAAGAAGACATTCCAAAGCATTGTATCAAGCAGAGTGGTGCTTTCTAGGAAAGTTAAGCATTGACGTTTAATTCTACATTTATGTTTAGAAACTTCATTACAATCTGTTCTTATTATCAATTAAGTTTTCTTTCTTTCGATTTAGCTAAATAGTAAATTGATGTGTTTATTTACTGGTTGGCGCACTAATGTTATTATTGTTCTGAATCAGTGTTCAGTACGAGATTGCTTGAAACCCACGACCCATCTCTTCAAATTTCAAAAAGGATGTAAGGTTACAAGTTTGAACCGCGTGTGTCTCCACAGTTGCTGAATCCTCCATCGTGCATATGAAAACTCAATGATTTTTCTTGCACATCGCTTGACTCTTTCTCTGAATTTGCTGACAAACACGTGTAAGTGCAGTTGCTGCCTTCATATACAGTACATGGGTCGGCTATCCTACTATACCCTGCAGGTGTGTATTCCTTCCACATGTTCATGAAATGTTCAGCGACATATGTAACCTGGAATTTGGCCCTCTATAGTGGTATCAACAATATCAGGTAGCTTTTGTTTTTCACAAGGATCTCAAAATCAATTTACATAGGCATGTTTGTTCCTCTTATCTGCTGAATTGGCAGTAACCTCAGTAATATCAAGTACGTAATGTGATCTCCTAATTGCAGTTCGTCCGACCGGTGAGCTACTTCATCTTACCAATTGATCGCGTTACTTGCTGCTTCCACCCATAGTATATATACCTGAGATGATTTAAGTGTGCTACATTAAGATTACTGTGCTGCAAGTATGGATCGTTGATGTGCACATTAAGATTACCTACTGGGTTGCTCTCCTTTGCGCCTCATCCATCAAATTAAGGCAAGTTTTTTTAACATTATCCATCTGATGAAGATTGTAAGATTGTTTAATCATTCATATTGACATATAGGGTTTTTGAGCTACGGACTCCAAACAGTCCTTTGAGGCCTACGTGAGGTGGATGACTGCTAGCAGAGCATTCTCTATCTGATGGTTTTTCTTACAGTCTAATGTTCTTCTGCTTCCATGATAAACCAAATGTGAATTTTAGGTTGCATAAAATTAAGCTAAGGGGGACAGTTTCTGTCCAATATCCGCTGCAGATTAAACAATATTTATCTACATCAGTGCGGTTTACAATTGTTAGCTACTAGCTCTCTTTTTTTTTTTGCTCAGAAGCTCCTAAAATTCAGTCTATTTGGGTCCTCTCATTTTTGCCCAGATTGATGTCAACTGGAGACTTCTCACGAGAAAATGATAAACTTCAGGAACTGAGAACAGAGTGACGTGAAGGCGGCAGCAGGGCATATAGAGCAATGACAAGCCACAGACACGTATATATGTTCATGCCATTTTTATATGTGCAAGTAGCGTGGTATTTTTCCTTTTCTATCTGCGCTGTAAATTGTTTCTGTGTTGGCCTCTAAGACGGTTATACCATCATGACCATTTAGGACTAAAGAGAATTAGCTAAACTAATGTATGTTGAGATATATTGGATTACCGAAAAACACTTCCCGTCTGGCACAAGATGGGTTTGCACCATGTAAGAAATACCAACTGAAATTGATCTGATCTTGCCTCTATTCATATTCCGTGATAATTATGTTTTACTCATTGAAATTGTCCTTATTAATAATAAAGTAAATCATTCTTTTCCATCGCAGGTTTACATTGCACTGGATATGGTACTTTGAGTACCAGCATACTTTTTTAACCAGCATACAAAGTGTACTTAATACTTATGGTATTTAGGTTGAGTACCCAGGCTTGAGAATGAAATTTATGTTAAGACAATGAAGTAGATATATCTTTAAGAGAATACAATTATCTTCCATCAAGTTAGTTTTTGGCGTTATTCAAGTCATTCACATTATTATCTTCATGATTTATTCTTAAATATACTAACTCATATACATATTCGTAGACAACGGATTTATGAATCATACATCATTTACCAATACTACTTAAATGACATACGTAAATGTAAAGTGTACTAAACTAATTGTAAGGATTTATCTCCATTTTTCCGAGTTAACAACTTCTTTGTAACTAATTTTTTTTCCATTCCATAGCTCGAAAAATTTAAATATGATTTAAACATAGACTAAAATTGCTAGCCCGTGCAAGTGCACGGGTTGACGACTAGTAATTCTAATCCTAACTAACAAACTGCGCTTAAGTGCCAAGTCGCAGCAGAGCAATTTGTTCAAACAGCGATGTCGCAGCAGAGCTATTCCTGCCAACGACGTCGCTGCCCATCAATTGATAATGAAAAACGTCGCATAGGAGCTATTCGCCCGCATGTCATAGTTTTCATAGCAACAAAGGATGGCAGTTTTTTTTTTTGCTATGCGAGCTTCGGCGAGACGGAACTAATGGCGACTTTTCTCCGGTTGAGACGAAGGAGGTGAGCGATAAATTGTTGGTGTTGTGGGGTGGCTAGGGTCCACCTAGGAAAGGGACAGGAAAGCGACATAGACAATCAAATTCAATCGTACGGTCGTCGACCCCGGGGATCCGCGCGCGCGATCGTCCGTGGGATGCTTAGCACGGCCCAAAAGAAATCCGTACGCGTGCTTGGAAAATCATCGCGTAATCAATCGAGTGGATCTTTCCTTGAAACGATCGATCGACAATAAAGATCGATGTTGGAAGTAGAATCGAGAGGGAACGAGAGAGACAACAAATGAGTCGAACCATTGCTTTATTGATGATGAATGGGGCTATATATAGCACCGAACAAGCGGTTACATAAGGGGTATGTCGGTTCCACAAACCGACATTACAAGCAGGGATTACATGATTAATTAAATCCTGACACTCCCCCTAATCTATGCTTGTCCTTGCACGTCTTCATCATCTTGAAATATCTCCTCCAAAAACCCCGTGGGAAAAATGAGAAGAGTAGTGTGTATAATATGTTGCTAAAACTCCTTTAAACCCGGTGGGTAATAAGGAGAAAATGATGCAACATATAATGTTTATTGTCTCTTTGGTAACTCATATGAGAAAACCTTAGAAAGGAAAACCTCATAAGTGAGTTTAGAGAACAATAAATATGCCTTGTATAATTTCTTTAAAAAACCCGTTGGGGAAAACAAAAAGTATGACATATGATGTTTGAAGTTCTCCCCCAAAAACCCTTTGGGAAAAATGTGAGGAGAAATGTATTTGATATGTTGTTAAAACTCCTTTAAAACCCAGTGGGAAAAGTAAGGAGGAAATGATACAACATATAATGATTATTGTCTCTGTTAACTCAATATGAATGAAATCCATAGAGTTTAGAGGACAATAAATATGTCGTGTATACTTTCCTAAAAATCCCGGTGGGGAAAACGGAAAGATGACATAAAATCTTATGTTGATACAACCTCATTAAAAACCTCGATGAGAACCTGTAAAGTAAACTCATAAAGGAAAAAAAGAGTATAATATGATGCTTTGAACAGGAATAGTTCAGGAAGATACCCCCCCTGACTCTTGCAAATCCCGAAGCCGTCGCATACCAATCCCATGAATCATTTAGTGAATGTTATAGTTGGTAGAGACTTGGTGAATATATCAGCGAAGATATCGCATGATTTTAATTGCAAGATGTTTATTCCCGACTCTACATGAGCTCATTGGGATAAACAGTACAATATGCTTAATGATATTGCTCTTTATGTAACCCGTTTGCATCCGTGCAACACAAGTAACATTATCTTTGTAGATAATGATAGGTGGTTCTAGAGAACCAATACCACATGACTAATGTATGTGGTTTATCATTCTGTTAAGCCACACGTGTTAACATGAAGCATTGCATCTTAGAATGATATTAGTAGTCTAGTCACAGAGTCTATTTGAAGACATCAATGGAGTGACAGTTCTACCATGTATGTACACATCATGGGATCATGTAGATAGACAATACTTGAGTGAAGCTGATCGAGTTGTATCCTCAATCACTATTTGGGTTTATCCAAATTCTTCATCTCAAAATCCGTCTATTAGATGATCACATGTTTTATCATTTAGGAGTTATCCTTATCTATGACAGACACGCATGGGTAATCATCGAGGTAGGAGTAATCCTTGTGTAGAAGGAACTCACTACGTCGGTTGTACTAAAATATACCGACAACAATAAGTCTTGGAGCGACTTAATGATTTTTACACAATACATGTTGCATTTGCGTTTCGATTCGGACAGAGATTCCATGGGGAACCATACATGTCGGAATCTAGTGATCCACATGGATATGTTGTCACTACACCTATCAACTGCACATATAGATGATTTTGTACTGCCAAGGATATATGTATCGGAACAGGATTTCACTCATGTCTGGAGAGTAGGTCTCGGATCTCTGCGGAAACCCGACCTTATGCTACAAGCCTTGCTTTATCACCACCTTGCTTGTATTTTTTATTCCTTTTTGGAAGAAAAACACATTGAATAATCCCATAGGGAATTCATTTGGAGGAGCAAGGCTATATCTGCTTGGATCGCATCCTTTGATGAGTTCGGTCCTAGGAAGTGTGTTCACACTCTGCCATGGCCATGGTCTTTGGATCTGAATCATTGTGAAGGTTATTTGCAATCATACAAGAGATGTTTGTCGACAGTTGTAGGCTTTGGTTATATGATTCTCCATAATCGATATAGTTGGAGCAAATATCATGCACCCTTGATGACTCTTCGTGATTTCCCAATACGCGTGAGTCTGGGTGTTCCGATGTCCCAGCCAGTGTGTGCAAGCTAGAGCTGGGGTTGTGGAGGTTTCCCTTCCACTGGGTGTATACTACCCATTAGGTGTTCATTAATGCAAGGTCGACTTGTATTTAGTGATTTAGAGGATTTACCCTCGATTTCCTTTGTTGCTTTGCGAAAAGCTGGATCCTAGTCAGAGGCCGTACTACTCCCCCTCTTTTTTAAAAGAGGGAGTTGAGTGGTTTTTATTTGGTACCTCCACTCTTTCGGGCGCATTTCTAACTGGATCGAAGGACTTTGTAACACCTTTGAGATCGGTAAATGAATATGGCAGGTTATTTGCATGTGATGCAAATTTCCGAATCCGAACGTAGAGTCCAGATTCTTGAGTACGTGGATATGAGGAGGAACGTGAAGTCCCAATTGATTTCCTGGCATTCGATGTGGTACTTGAAATGTCCCCCTAATGCCTGAAAATAATCCTCCTTAAATATAAGCAATCAGCGTACTGGGCTATGAATACATCCCTTATGAGGCGTTCAAGGGTACTTGTTGATAGACGAATATGTACCACACATAGATCCCGAATATGTGGGCCCATGATGTATGCTGCGGTGCTGAGATCGGTACGCGTGAAGCGCTTCCGAACTTACGCAGATGGGAAATGCTCAGAGGATTTCCTCGTATTGCAGACGGGAAGTACTGCTATATGCAATTAGTCAGTAGCAGTGTGTAAAACTACATGACTCCAACGTGAAGTTGGTAAATTGCAATTCATTAACATGGGATGTGCAATGAGAAAAATCCTTTGATCAGAGATGGAACCAAAAACAATTGTGCATGGACACATAGGACATTCTGCTGAATTTCGATCCTCGGAGCCATGCACTAGTAGTGGAGGCATGGGAAGAGAATTCTGCAACAAAATTTGTCCATTTGAATTGATTTAATTTGATTTTTAGTCCAAACTATTGTTGTTTGGGACCACAAATATCATCTTGAATGTGTTCAAGAGACTGAAGTGATCCGTTGGCACAATATGTGCACACTAAATAAGATTAGCTCATGCAAAACATGACTAATGGAATTGCAATATATGCAACATGTGCTACGAGTTGGGTGTACGTGCAGTACAATCCAGACAATAGAGTGGGTACATTTTCATATACTTGTTCCACATCCATCGGATTGGCACTCATAGAAATCTATATATAGAACTGAAGACGTTCCAATATGGAAATCTTTATCAGATATATAGAATGTATACAATCTTATTTATATCAGAGTGCTGATACAATATATATGTTCGGCTACAACAACACAAATAGACATTAATAAAACGACCACTAAGGAGATAGTGGGACTAGTTTAAGTCTCCAAGCACTTTGGTTGAGGCGTACTCAACCATCATGTTCTCCGTGCCTGTAGGGTCCTCTAACTTATTGAGAGTTATGGCATAGTGCCTTATGGTATACAAGGCATCATATTTTTGCTCATCTGTCAGCGGCGCCACTCCAGCCGGAGGTGGATTCACCGGGTTCTGGATTGGACGCACTAATTCATGGGACGCAAGGGCGATCTTGATGTCCATGGCCCATATAGGGTAGTTGCGGCCGTTGAGAGCGAGTGCATCAAACTCTTGAGCCATCGTTTATCTATATGGGTAAACCAGAGAATATTAACTTACACTTGGTAAATTAAGATCCATCATGGTTATGTCGTAATGAACTATGCAAACTAAATGAAGTTTCAAGAAGTGCGCTTGAACTCATTAGTGTGAACCTCAAATTGTTAAGTATGACACGTTGTAGATAATCTCCAATTGAAATTTTGGAGTAGATCTAGCAGGATTAGCGGAGTATAGAATACTCACACTTCGAATGCCTTATGTCATAACTTAATTAAAATGCATGGGAGATCACATTGGCAATCATAATGTCAAAAATGACAAAATGTAGGCTTAAACAGTAGTGGTAGATAAAATCTACACACTCCCTCGTGATCCCAAAACATCAATTTGAAGATAGCACTCTGCATTTTGAATCTATATTTGCAAGAAACTGAAAATCTCAATTGCAAATAGACATGTTAATCTCGACATGTGTCAAACATGGAGATATATACATATCTTATAAAGATTCTGGAATACATCATATTTGACAGTGAAACAGTACTATAGAGGTACTTAATTTATATTTGCAAGAAATTGAAATCTCAATTGCAAATAAACGTAATTAATCTCAACACGTGACAAACGTGGAAATATATTACGTCCACTTGAGATCTGGAATACATCGATACTCAACATGAAAATAGTACAATAGGTACTGAATTAACAGGTCTAAAACAGGAATAAATCACTGCTAGAACTTGTTATCTCAAGTTGCTGATATGTTAAAATATAAGCAAATTGCTTTTTGGCCCACTACGCATGCAAATGGGCCAATATAGGCTGCCATCCTAAGACCAGTCGGTCAATCGATTGGATAAGGGAGAGACCGACCAGAGAAATACCTAGTGGCTTCAATCCCTAAATCACGCGATGCCATTAAGACCAGCACGGGCGGCAGCGCCGGCTCTGTCCCCGCTCGTGCCGCTGCAGCAGCAATCACTGGCGGCGAGAGGAGCTCCCGCCGTGATCGTCCTCGTCGGAAGATTCTCCGGGGAGCGATGCCGTTAGAGGCGCCGTTTGCGAGTCCGAGCGCTGCTAGGCTCCATGTGCCGGCGCATACGGAGCGGCCGTATGATGATCCCGAAGAGCAAGTCTTGATGCCTGCACAAATAACGGGATTTAGGTTGAGACTCCAAGTGCAGAGTGTATAGTAAGTGGAAGACAGTTTTCCCCACGAGGGGTGACTCGAGGGTTTAATATCGAACTCTCGGGGAATCTGAAGTGGTAGATTTATCTTCTTATCCTTCTTTTGGTTACCTACAAAACAAGGTTAGATGTTTTGGTCCTCAACCTCACCTGTGGTTGTCAAGCACAAGGTGTAAGAATGATATCAGGATAGTTATGCAATGCAAACAAGAAATAAATATGCAATGATGGTGGATGCAATGATAAATGATATTTTTGGGTTTTTAATGATGTATGCAAGATGAAAAGTATTTTTGTATTTTCGGATTTAATGATGGCTGAAAATAGAAAAGTGGTATATGGTGTTGGAAAGGTGTTTCTTATGATTAAAAATGGACTGGGGTTCATGGTTTCACAAATGCACTCTCTCTTTATAAAGTGGTAGACAATGGAACACACAAAGTTAACATATGAGATTGCAACACAGGGTTTGATAACAAGTTACTTAGATATATGGGCATCACGTCCTAACATAGAGATCTTTTGGTTATTAACCTCTCTTATACTCCACCAAGATGCGAACTAAATCATAACACCTCAGTAATTAAGATAACTCAGAGTATAGCATTAAGTATCATGACATGAAGTGAAAATAAGAACATGCTAGATCTAGTCATGGAGTAGTGGCAATGGTCACGCCCACATCCCCGGTAGCATGGTATTTTAGTTTATCCCTAGTGAGGTAACAAAGTAAGGTAAAGATACCAAAGTGGATCGCAGAACTTTCTCTCACGTTCACTGCACTAGCCACCCCCGTTACTCCAACTAATGCACACGTTCCCCCACACACGCTCTCATAAACATGCTTGATCAAAACAAGTAGACAAGAACGGGGTACATAATATGCATCTATACTCATAACTGAAACAAACATTGCAATCTCAAACATATATTAACTCATAAAGATCCACCACAAAGGTATTACAACGGTGACCGTAATCATGTTCAGCAGCTCATACGGTGCTAATTAGTGAAGCTCAAGAGAGGAGAGATACATAAGTTACTTCCACAAACCCATAGTCCAGAGGTGGACTACTCCCTCTTCATCATGGAGACGGTGGAGAAGTCGATGGAGAAGATGGAGACCACGCCGGCAGCGCCCCGCCGGAGTTTTCCCCCTCCAATCTGCAGCTCCTGATCTCCGTTTCGGTGTTTCTGTGTTTGTGCGGCGCTCCTTCCAGAGAACGACGGGGGACCTTTTTTATAGGCGTTTTTAGGTCAAGACGAAGGCGGTGGAGCGAAGATCGACGGCAACGGAGCCACGAGGCCCAAACGGGTGGGTCCCACGCGGCCACAGTACCTGGCCGCGTGGGCCATGCCGTTTGGCCCTCGGGCCTCCGTTTGCTTGCTTCCTTTTTCCGTAGTCCTTCTTCCTTCCAAATATTGACGCCCGTAAATTTCCAGGTGATTTCGTTGACGTTTGGGTCCCTGAAACATTAAAATAAGAAAACGGGTTTTCTGCCTGTGCAGGGTTAATTCCATAAAAATAGGAAATATGAAGTATTCCAAAATCATGATAAAACATTGATATAACCCTTATATGATGCAAATATGATTGGAATATAAGCAATTAAAGTGCAAAGTTCATGTATGCATTTTACATGCATCAACATCCCCAAGCTTAATCCATGCTCGTCCTCGAGTATGAAGATGATAAAACTAACATGGACTTTGCAATTTAATACTTAACAATGGATATCAAAGATGATTACTATTGCTACATATAGTCAAATGATTCATTCTTCAAAGGAGTAGCAATATGCAAATAGTTTATGAAGTGATATCAAGTATTCAAGACAAGGATGTTCATTGATAGTTCACAAAGTGTAACATAGTAGCAAGTAATATGGAACACATGTATGCATAATGATAAGTAGAACATCCTACAATGGTCATAGAGTGTAGATGAAAATCTGAATATGATAGGTGTACACTTTGGAAAGATGTATATGTGAGTAGAGGTAAAGCATGCATAAGTTTCATCCAACTTCCAAACTCTTCTACTTAAGTTAATGATTGCAATAAGGTATTCATTGGTGTCAAGCTCTCATTGCCCCTATCATAGCATCTTGAATGATTAAGGTTAAAGTGAAAGCAAATATGAGTAGTGTGCTTGATAAAGTAAAGGTTGATGTCTCATGCCCCTTGAATACAAGTACTACACCATGATTACTCAACTTAGGAAACAAAGCAAGTTCAATTATATCATTGTAAGTAATAATAGTATCATCAAGAGCGTCAACTGGGGTACCTCTTGTCCCAGATATGGAACAAGCCCATATCAAAATGACAAGACAAACAAACAAAATGAACAATCTCAACACCCTTTTTATTTACCATTTGGAATAGTTTTTTATTGCAAGGTGTATCACAGAAGGTTCACCATAGTATGTAAGTAAATTTCCACCATGAATGATGCATGGCTTAGATTAGCGGCCCAGGCGTCTCTCTAACCATTTATACAAACTCATTTAAACTACTTCATTTCCACCTCATTTCACATGATAGCATCCATAGACAAAAGTACATGATATCAACTAAATGAGATGAAGAGCATGTTGAAAGCTTGCATGTGACAGCACATATGGGCTAACTCCAACCCAACATTTATCAAGCCACTAGCATCATAATCTTAATCACAATGGGTCATGTTTTATTATGCAAATAAAAATGTGCATCAAGTTCGTGAGAGCTATATAACCAATTTTTTCCATTGCAATCAATAACATAAACATTTTCATTCAGAGGTAAGATAACACAAAACATGTTAAACATACTCGGAATAGCATAAAGCCAATAGGTAGATATGGTGGACTCACTGGAATAACTTTGGTTGAAGGTGTTGGAAACAAGTTTTTGCTTGTTGGAGTTTTTGGGCTAGCAAAAGGGAGAAAGTTGACCATCTAGATGCATGCATGAGTGTCCATAGAACTAACTAATCCATGTTAAACCAAGTAAATAACAATCAGCACCAAAACATGAATAAGTGATAGCTCTACAAAAAGAATTTGCAAACTATTACTCATAAACAAGCTCATGAATCATGCAACTATATGTATCATTAAAAATCAAGTCAAACATCCCTTTTCCCAATCTTATAAAAGCATCCAACATATTTCAACCCATATTTCCAGTAGCTCTCTCATATATAATTGATAGTGTGGTGGTCTCTCAAGACTCAAACAAAAACAAAAAACGACGCTCCAAGTTTATGCGATAAAGTGTTTCGATCGAAAAACAGAAGTTGGACGTGTGCAAACCGAGAGTGTGTAGGTCCAGCGGGGTTGTCTTCACATCCCCAAGCTTATGGTCTTCACCATCCTTGGATAGCTCTTGGTGCATCTCCTCCAATCCCTGTGAAAAAACTTCAAAACACCGTTTCTCCCATCTCTTTTCTGTGGGGTGCATTAATAGTGATAAACAAATAGGTTCCTTGCTGCATATAATCCTTGAACAAAAATTCATATGACATGTCCAGAAAGTGTATAATGTTGTATGCCTACTCATAAACTCAATTGGATCAAAAAGATTCAACTTAAAAGCTCAAAGCATGCATCAAACAAAATGGGACAGAATCTGTCCAGAAAAACAGCAGCAGCAAAACGTATTTTTCTACCCTACCAAACTTTCTCGAAAAATTCCGAAAAAATTCATGCATACAGAGGATGAAAAGTTGCAACTACAGTTCAAATATGAGCTCATTCGGAGTTACAGAATAAGAATTAAAAATCATACCGTGCACTGATTCGTGCAGGAATAAAATCTCCGAACGCTATAAGCAACTTTTTCAAACCAAAAAGGGTAAAACTTGGCACTTTATTAAAAACTCCAGAACCTAAACTAGACACAAATCTCTTGTTACAGCAAGAGGACACAAAGAAAAATCACACACAAAAATAACCGGGTTGCCTCCCGCAAAGCGCTTTCTTTATAGCCATATAGCTAGGCTTCTTACTTGTTGTTTTATTGTGGACGAAGCTCATGAGGGAGCTTGAACTTTGGTGGTTCCCTCTTCCTTGGAAAGTGTTCCATGCACTTCTTGTGTGGAAACTGAAACTTTACATTCCTTCTTTTGAATCAATGATAGCACCTTAGGTATCCACATATCCCCAAGCTTAGGTGGTATCATAGCCTCTTGGTTGTACCTAGCAATCTTTTCTTTCAAGACATGATTAGCAATATAAGAACCAAAACCTGCTTGGTTAGTGTTGATGGAAGGATCACTTGCAAATTTTTGTAAGATAGATATTAATTCATGCAAGCTACAATTTTCTAAGTCAAGCAAAGGATCCTTGACTTCATTAAGCATTTTAACTTCCTCAATTTCTTCCCAAGCAAGATTCTCATTCCTTTTCTTTAAAGCAAGATTCAAGGCTATTAGGAGGTCATCCTCCTCTTCAACATGATTCTTAATATCCCTATCTAAAGGTTCCAGCATAGAAGATATTCTTTCATTCAATTCCCTAGTCAACTTCTTTTTAGACTTGGCATAATTCAATATTGTTTCCATTTTCAAAGAGATTCCAGATAGAGTGTTATTTGTCTTTTTCATCCTAGACTTGGTATGAAGGATAAATGAATGCAAATCATTTTTAGTAGGATAGTCCTCCACATAAGTTTCTAGACATAAAGTTGACCTATCCATAGAAGCTTTTAGTTGTTTGATCCCAGTTTCATATTTGGATTCTATAGAATGCCCAAATAAATTTTCCATCACATTATTAGCATGTGAGGGATTTCCAGAAGCAAATTTTCCACTAGTCAATGAGTCTAGAAAACATTTAGACCAACCATCTATACCTTTATAGAAGTTTCTTATCACAGTGGCAGGAGTATATTTAATGACACCATTTTTACTAGTGTCCTTAATTCTATACCAAGCATCCATCAATGACTCTCCATAGTATTGACCAAAGTTGTTCATTTCAGCAGTAGGATTCATTTTAGCAAGTTTTTTTTTGGTATTTTTAATTTTTTATGCAAAACTAAAATAAATATGATGTGATATGCAATGACACTAACAAAACAAATAAATTGCTTTGTAAGTAAAGATGGATAAGATGGTGCTCACGTAGGTGCAACCTCCCCAAGCTTAGGTGTTAGCACAAGTTGGTGATGTTGACTTTGTTGTGAGATGAATGCGATGATGCACACCCTTGGATAAATCTCTCAGCTACGATTCCCGGCAACGGCGCCAGAAAACGTCTTGATGATCCCGAAGAGCAAGTCTTGATGCCTGCACAAATAACGGGATTTAGGTTGAGACTCCAAGTGCAGGGTGTATAGTAAAGTGGAAGACAGTTTTCCCCACGAGGGGTGACTCGAGGGTTTAATATCGAACTCTCGGGGAATCTGAAGTGGTAGATTTATCTTCTTATCCTTCTTTTGGTTACCTACAAAACAAGATTAGATGTTTTGGTCCTCAACCTCACCTGTGGTTGTCAAGCACAAGGTGTAAGAATGATATCAGGATAGTTATGCGATGCAAACAGGAAATAAATATGCAATGATGGTGGATGCAATGGTAAATGATATTTTTGGGTTTTTAAATGATGTATGCTAGATGAAAAGTATTTTTGTATTTTCGGATTTAATGATGGCTGAAAATAGAAAAGTGGTATATGGTGTTGGAAAGGTGTTTCTTATGATTAAAAATGGACTGGGGTTCATGGTTTCACAAATGCACTCTCTCTTTATAAAGTGGTAGATAATGGAACACACAAAGTTAACATATGAGATTGCAACACAGCGTTTGATACCAAGTTACTTAGATATATGGGTATCACGTCCTAACATAGAGATCTTTTGGTTATTAACCTCTCTTATACTCCACCAAGATGCGAACTAAATCATAACATCTTAGTAATTAAGATAACTCAGAGTATAACAATAAGTATCATGACATGAAGTGAAAATAAGAACATGCTAGATCTAGTCATGGAGTAGTGGCAATGGTCACGCCCACATCCCCGGTAGCATGGTATTTTAGTTTATCCCTAGTGAGGTAACAAAGTAAGGTAAAGATACCAAAGTGGATCGCAGAACTTTCTCTCACGTTCACTGCACTAGCCACCCCCCGTTACTCCAACTAATGCACACGTTCCCCCACACACGCTCTCATAAACATGCTTGATTAAAACAAGTAGACAAGAACGGGGTACATAATATGCATCTATACTCATAACTGAAACAAACATTGCAATCTCAAACATATATTAACTCATAAAGATCCACCACAAAGGTATTACAACGATGACCGTAATCATGTTCAGCAGCTCATACGGTACTAATTAGTGAAGCTCAAGAGAGGAAAGATACATAAGTTACTTCCACAAACCCATAGTCCAGAGGTGGACTACTCCCTCTTCATCATGGAGACGGTGGAGAAGTCGATGGAGAAGATGGAGACCACGCCGGCAGCGCCCCGCCGGAGTTTTCCCCTCCAATCTGCAGCTCCTGATCTCTGTTTCGGTGTTTCTGTGTTTGTGCGGCGCTCCTTCCAGAGAACGACGGGGGACCTTTTTTATAGGCGTTTTTAGGTCAAGACGAAGGCGGTAGAGCGAAGATCGACGGCAACGGAGCCACGAGGCCCAAATGGGTGGGTCCCACGCGGCCACAGTACCTGGCCGCGTGGGCCATGCTCGTTTCGCCCTCGGGCCTCCGTTTGCTTGCTTCCTTTTTCCGTAGTCCTTCTTCCTTCCAAATATTGACGCCCGTAAATTTCCAGGTGATTTCGTTGACGTTTGGGTCCCTGAAACATAAAAAAAGAAAACGGGGTTTTCTGCCTGCGCAGGGTTAATTCCATAAAAATAGGAAATCATTAAGATATTTCCAAAATCATGATAAAACATTGATATAACCCTTATATGATGCAAATATGATTGGAATATAAGCAATTAAAGTGCAAAGTTCATGTATGCATTTTACATGCATCACCGTACGATGGCGGGCTTGCAAACGGGACGCCGAGGGCCATGCGGCGACGGCGAGTGCCCGTGCGCGGTGAAGTCGGAGGGAGGGCAGGGAAGCCGCGACCCGTGGAGGACGGCGTGCACGGGTATCGGGAGAATTGATTTTGACCCCCCCAATTCGCACGCCTTGGATAATATGCCCCCTTTTTCATCTGCCTTCATCTGAGCCCCCCCGACGCGGCCTAATTCTCGCTGATTTGCCCCCCAGGCGTCGTTACCTCCTCGTTTAGCTGCTAACAAAGGAAATTAGGCTTAACAAATTTCCAATTGCCAAATATGGCCTTGCCCAATTTCTCATCTCACGGAGGAACGAAGACCAGCTCATCCTGGAGCGCGCCCGAACAGGCTGTGCCGAGCATGCTTGTCGCCGTTCCCGGCGTCCCCGCGACTAATCGAGAGCACTGATGGCCCTTCGTGGTCTCCTCTCCCTCCCGCTGAGCCTTGCTTCCCGGGACGGCCGGAGTCGACCGAATCGGGGTCGTCTTCCACGCCGACGGCCGCCGCTCGCCGAGCTCATCAGGTCACTATCGACCTCCTCTGTTACGCTCTCAGGTGTGGCAGATGGCGTGGAGTTGGGAGGAGAATACTGCAAGGGACGGGCTGAGTGCAGCGGCCGGCCCGACTCCTGGTCAGGCTCGTGCCGAAAACGAAGGGAGGAAGAAGAACGGGGACAAGGCAAATCGTGATTTGAGTAGTACTAGTAGACAGGGGCACAATAGTCATTGCATGATGCAATTACACTTATATGTATGATTACTATCTTAATGATGAGTTAACCATATAAAAGGGGGTGATTGTAACAGTTTAGAACGAGTGGGGGCTTATAATGGAGGCAGACAAAGAAAGGAGTATATGATCAAAGGCTAGCAAACTAGGGGGTTATAATCAATTCTCCCACGGGTATCCCGGTGGCACGACATCGTCCTCTACTACGGGTGTTGGCGACAGGAGTTGCGGCGATCTCAACGACCGCTGGGGTCGGAGATGACAGCCGTGCGGCGACCTCGACGGCCGCTAGGCGCCGCCTCCACCGGGAGCGGCAGCGACGGCCGAGGGCTACTGCGTTTGCCCGTTACGCGCACTCGAGAAGCCGCGCCGCTGGTGGTCGGGATGCCTTCGATCGGAAGGGCAGGAGAACTGAAGCCGTGGAAGGCAAGTTCCATGGCATCATCTTTCCTGATGTTTCGTCGTCTTCGGTTCTCTCTGTCGCTACTTTGTTCTTCGGTTCTTCGATTTCGATGATGTCGAAGCCCAGTTCGCAGAGCGGGTTGGGGTGGAGCGATGACGACGGCCAGTGCGTCGATTCCTCCTTCTTTTCTTCCCTGCACAGTTCTCTTTGGAACGATGTAGGCGGATGCCCCTTGTTCTTCTTTTGCCTGTTTGTTCCTGTCCTCCTCGATCTCGAAATCGCTCAGATGTAGAGTAACGTGGCTGATAACGTGTTGGAAGTAGAATCGAGAGGGAACGAGAGAGACAACAAATGAATCGAACCATTGCTTTATTGATGATGAATGCGGCTATATATAGCACCGAACAAGCGGTTACAGAAGGGGTATGTCGGTTCCACAAACCGACATTACAAGCAGGATTACATGATTAATTAAATTAATTAATTAAATCCTAACAATCGAGACGTCGCGCGTGCCTGCATTGAATTCAAACCGCCTCTCCGCTCGCGTTGGCACCCCATCTCCTTCCCTGCCCTCAAGTGAACCTGTGATCCAGCCGGCCAGCTAGTAGGCGCGCGAGCTGTGATCGATCCAACACCTGATTCTGGATCCAAGCGAATCACCACGTACCATGTCTCCGCTCGCCACCTTGCTTCCAAGTTGGCAAATGTGAAGGAAATGACACTACCACTAGTAGAAAACGGGACATTAGTCCCGGTTCCAGAGGACATTTAGTCCCGGTTTTCCAACCGGGACAAACTATTCGAGACTAAAGCCCCTTAGTCCCAGTTGGCCACGAACCGGGACTAAAGGGCATCCACGTGTCCACGACCGGGCGCGCATGGCGGGAACCCTTTAGTCCCAGTTGGTTTTCTTTTCTATTTATTTATTTTTCCTGTTTTAGGGTTTAGGGCATTATGGGTTTATTAGGGGTTTCGATTTTGTGTTTTCCATTTAATTATTTTTGTATGGAGATCACGTTACGCAAAAAACAAGTCGTATACATAAAGTTTATACTACATCGAGATCACGTTTGATGCATATATATACACACATACAAGTTGATTTAATGCAATTCTTATGTCGAGATCACGTGAATTGCATTGGAGGCAAAAAATAATTACTAGGGTGATAAAATTCTCTGGTTTTCTTCATGACCTCCGAGTTTAAAAATTCCGCTAATTCCTCTTGAATTGCTTTTAGGCGCTTCGTTGGTATGAGCTGGTCCTGCATTCGATCCATCTAGATCAATATGAATATGTGAGTTATGTGTGTATATATATATGAAATCATCATAAAATAAATTATGAATGGAACTCAACACAATATGGTAATAAAAAATTTGCGAATAGTGTATACGTACTTCAGCTGTTCTGTGTTGTCTATTCCGCTCAGTGACAAAAGAGCGTATGTACTCGAAAACGTAGTATGCACATAAATTAGTCCCTTGTGGCTGCCTCAGACACCACTTTACAAAAAATAGAATTTAATCAAATAATAATCAAGCATGATAATGGTATTGAAACTAGAATTAAAGAGTTGTGCAGACATATATATATAGTACTACTTACCTTGGTGGTATAAAAATACAGCTCCGGTTTCCAATCCCCTGCAACCTTCACGATGAACCATTTCGAAACCCTGCCCGGCAAAAGAAATGATTAAAGGAGTTATTAATTACTTGATATCAGAAAATGAACGAAAGAGGTCGATATAGAGCGATAATGATTGAAATTACCTCTGGAGCATTTCTTGCAAGTTGAGGTACTCGTCCATATATCTCCTTAACGAGTCCATGACTTGAACGACTCCTTGGTCAACTCTAATGATTAGCAGAATCCAGTGGAATCTGCGCACGTTTATATGTCCATGACCCATCGATTACACTAAACATCGAGTAAGCAAAATAGAATGTGTAGAAGGTACAGTAACACTCACTTGAAGTTGTAAGGAAAAAGTATTTCTATGCAGGTATTTTGTTTAACTTAAAACCGGAGCAAGTTTTTCTCTGTGTCCTCGGGATGGTTATTTACGGTCACTTCATGAATATAATATGGGTCAATGAACCCAGTGTCATAGGTGCGGCGTTATCTGCATTCGACAATCTTCATTCTGCATAATAGCGTACAAAAGAATATAGTGAGATAATTACAGGAAATGAACGAGATGACCGAGCTGAGCTAGAGACTTAACTAAGTTTAGTTTCCTCTTTGACGGGACGGAGTGGCCCATGGACTTAGCAGTGGGCGCAATCGATAGACGGGACGGCTCGGGCGATGGACTCGCGCTGGGCTCTGAACCAGCGCCGGGGGATGGATCTTGAGGTGGGGGACTTCTACTCGGAGGAGTCGGTGGCCTTGGCGCCAAGTTTGGAAACACGATGTTTTTCTTGTTCCAGAGAACGATACCCTTCTCGACTTCTCCCAGTGTCTTCTCGCCGTCACCTCCAGGAATGTCAAGCTCCAGATTACCATATAACGGCACAACTTCATCCACCCCGACACGAGCATAGCCAGCTGGAATCCCGCCGAGATGGTAGCTTGCTCCAGATTGATTACGTAAAGCATAGCCGACCGCCACCTTGAAGGACATGTTCTTCATTGACATATGTAGCTCACAGTCTGTCTTCTCCGTGATATCACCCACGGGGTAGTGAGCCATCGGCGGTTCGAATTCAGAATTTTCTAGCTGCGTGGAACCCACGCTGCTTTTCTGCTGATCAGATGGGGCGGCTTCGACTTCAGGACCTTGTAGCTGTTGCTGAAATGCCCTTTGCTGACTAATTGAGTCTAGTTGCTCCTGCTGCTGCTACACCTTGCGTTCCAATGCCGATAACCGGTCTGACTCCTGCTTCTTCTTTCTCTGACGGCTTCTATAAGTATCAGCGTCCTCTAGAAAACCTTGCTTCCATGAAACACCGGGTCCATAGCCTCGTACTCGTCCAACTTTTTCAGGATTCTCGAGGGCGAGTGTCAGCTCGTCATTCTCTCTGTCGGCACGTACTCTCCCTTTCAAACTTTGTCTATTGCGTCCTCAAGTTCTTTGGTTATTTTTTCAACTTTTTTCCTTCCATTTTCCCTTTGCAACAATCTGCCCTGTCTGTGGGTCCAACCCTGCCCCATGCGCGAACAACCATAACTTGGACCTCTCGGGACAGTCCGCTGTCTGTGGAATGATCCCTTGATCAAGCAGTTTTGCTTCAAAGGCTTCCCACATAGGCACGGCTGTCTTGTAACCACCTGTCCCCAAAGTATGGTGATGCGTCTTCTTCCCAGCATTTACCTTATTTATTTCCGATCGGGCCACAGCGGCCTCTGATTTTCTTTGCTTCACAAATGTGGGCCAGTGCTGTTGTATCTTCACTAGTGGTCCAGTGAATTCTGGATCTTGTTCCTTCGCCGCTACATAAGTTTTCCATAAATTTTTCTTCCAGGTCTGGAATTGTGTGGCCATCTTCTTAAGAGTCCACTGCTTGACTTTCTCCTTCAATGGCGGGAGGATACCTGGCGGTAGGTTGACATGTGTCAAGAGTGTGTCCCAAAGCAAATCTTTAATTCTGTTCTCGACATAAGTAGTTGCCTTGTTGTCGTCCTTCGGCTTATGCCACTCTTCAAAGATAATCGGGACCAAGTGCCTAACAAGAACTCCGCATTGATTTATAGATTTACGGCGGATCTCTACGGGTTCCACCGGTTCGCCACTAGCAGCAACTTTGTCGATCGATATCCTTACACCATCGGCCAACCTTCTGGTCGGGCCTCGTTTTGACCCTTTAGGAGCGGATGATTTGCTCGATCCGGAGGGCTAAAAGAAAAAATGAGTCGTTAATAACTGCAATACAACTCAATTAATGCATCTAGTGATCGATCAACAGAGGCTTAATATACCTCGCCGGAGATTGTTAAGGGCACTTCCTGCTCTCTGCAAATTTCTTCTTGCTCAACTCCCTCACCGGAGTTGTTCAGAAATTGTGAGCTGTAATCGTCTACAATTACCCCATCTTCTCCACCGGCATCTTCTTCAGTCGGGTTTGAACGTCCATATATAATCTGATACATTCGCTCTTCACACTCCTCGTCTCTGACGGGGCGTCCGGACAATTTGGATCCATTCGCTCTTCACGCTCCTCGTCTCTGCCGGGGGTGTCCGGACAATTTGGATCCATAGCTCAATGTCCTGCAATAAATTTTGTAAGAAGAATATGAATCTTAAAATTTGCATCTTAGCAAATGTGAATGCAAATTTATAGCAACTACTTAAAAATGTTAGCATTAGCAGAATAATTAAAATTAGGTAACATTGATCAAATATGCAAAAGTATCACTAGTACATCTCGATCCCATGAATAATTTGGTCCATTTTTATTTAACCCTAATACATCACGAATAATATCACTAATACATCTCCTCTCCCATGCATGAACCTCTCAAACTAACTTCGACCGGGTCCTGAGCCGCGGGGTGCTGAGCCGTGGGCGCTGCGCATCCAAAGACAAGGAACCCTCACAGGGTCATAGTTCACGTGGGGAGGAACCCTCTGAAGAAACGACCAGCTATTGCTATACTGCCTATCAAACAAATACATGTAGCAACGGACGTGCTCGTCCTCCTCCCTGATACAGCGACGTACCACCTCCTCGGGGGCCGGCTCCCTCCGCACCGAGCGTGGCCCACGCGACTGCCACCAAAGAAGATCCGGGTCAACGACATCACCCGGATTCCTCACCAAGCTATCGTCCCGGAAGGTAGCACCTCCCAGTGCCAGCCCGATGGAGCCCAGTTCCGGACATCGCCACTCTGGTCCAACAGTGACATCGTCACCGAGAAAAATAAACTAAAAACACAATTTTCATAATACGATCATTCCAAATTGACTTAGCATTGCCTAATACATTTTCCTAAAACATTGCTAACTATAATAACATTTCGTAACACATTTCTAACAAGTACTCAATTTTCTAATAACATGTCTAATACATTTCCTAATAACATTTCGTAAATTACAAAACACTAAAATTTCTAACACACTAACACTAAAATTCCTAAATTTTCTAATACTAAAATTCCTAAATTTCTAACCCTAAATTTCCTAACACTAACACTAACACTAAAATTCCTAACACTAACTTTCTAACACTAACACTAGCACTAAATTTGCTAAAATTTTCTAACAACAAATTGCTAACACTTTGCTAACACAAAATTACATCTAACAAATTGCTAACACAAAATTGGTACTTGCTAACACACTTTGCTACATTTGCAAGCAGAGGAGGGGAAGAACAGGGAGGCGGCAGCGCGGAGATACCTTGCGGGCGTGCGGCGACCAGAGGAGGGGAAGGATAGGGCGGCGCCGGGGAGAGGCAGCGTGGTGGCGGCGTCGGGCCGGGGAGGGGCAGCAGTCGGGGAGGGGCGCGGCGTCGGGGAAGCCGGGGCGTGACGGCGGCAACCTGCGGAACAGGCAGAGGAGGGGATGAGGCCAGGTACGACGGCGGCGCCGGCGTGTCTTGGAGGGGGAGGGGACAACACCTCGGGCGTCGGTGGAGCGGCAACACCTCGGGGCAGCGGCGCCGTCGTCGGGGAGAGGATGAGTGTCGAATGAGGAGGAAAAGAGGGGAGAGCCCGATCTAAAACTGATCGATCGACCTTTTGTACCGGATCCTGATGGGGGGATGCCCAACCGGGTAGGCCCAGGACCCCGAGTCCTTCAAGGCCGGGTGGCCCAAAGCCCACCCGGTGTACATCTTCCAGGATACCGGGTCCCCGAGGATCCGGTATGACGGCTCGGGGAGGCGGCAGCAGATATCTTCGAATCAGTCTGCGATTGTGTATCCCGAAGAGTGCGCTCCACGAAGCCGCACTTGTAGGCAGGATAGCTAGCGCCGCCAGCGGAACCCATCATTCCCTGTAAACCCTAGCCGGCTCCCTATATAAAGCCGACAAGGAGCAACCCTAGAGGTAGACTCATCTCATTCCATAGCCTCCGGAGCACCCGCAAGCTCTGGTGCGCACACCATTGTACACCCCATTCAGATCCAAATACATACATGCAGGAGTAGGTATTTACCTCATACAGAGGGGCCGAACCTGGGTAAAACTCTGCGTGTGCAACCTCTCTGTGAATCCTACGTCGCCTGGCTCACACCCGAGTTAAGCCACCCCGTATGGCATCTGCCGTGATTACCCCACGACAGGTGGCGCCCACCGTGGGGCCAGCGATCGCTGGAATTTACTTCATGGAGAGTCTTGAACCTGGCACTGGCATCTACTTCAGCCCTCAAGCCATGTCGGGGCGCGGTGACATCATCACCGGCAGCTACTTCGAGCATGGAGGGATCGGCTACGTCGCCGATACACACAATTGGGGCAGGCCCAACTACGCCCCGATCAGTCGCGCGATGGCTATCCCGTTCGGGACCGCTGTCACTGCCTACGTCGGCTTCTGCGGCTCGGATGAGGAAGGAGTCGCCAACAACTACGATGGTACTTCCTCCCCCGTCGACCCGCTTGACGAAGCCGCCGTCGACACCGCGGTTGGAAACCACCTTGCACCCGCCCCATCTGCCGAGACCGTCCAGATCTCGAACGACGATGACACCGGGTCGATCTTGCCCGTTCTCGACTACGAGTCGGAGGGCTCGACCGATCTGGCCTCGGACGGCACGGCGACTCCCGCCCACATCTACATGACGGGCGAGGCGGCAAACTCTGTTGCCGCCAAACCCGCGGCAACAAACGCCGCCACAGCAGAGGCCAACGCGCAGAAGCAGCGCGACCAGGCACGGCGCGAGCAGGAGGCTCGCGAAAAAGCAGCAACGCGACGAATCTCTCGCTGCCCTGCAAGGACAAGCAGGTCGGGTGGCTGACCCGCTCAGCACCCCGATCACGCCGGCAAACGTCGTCGATCAGGCAACACAGCTCGAGCAGCTGCGCCGGAAGATGGCCCTCTAGCAGGAGGAGATCCGCCAGAAGGAGTTGGAGGTCGATGCTCAGTCGACCGCTCTCCCGCGGTCACTCGGCATCACAAAAACCGCAAGTCGCGGCTTAACCCTGATGCACCAACTCGCGCGCTCGACAACGCCTTCGCGCGCGAGACAGAGCTGGAGAGGCAGCGTGACGAGTGACGCAGGGCCCAGCCCGGCGGCTCGAGTCAAGTTCTGCTTCAACCTCGCCCGGCAATGCCGCCTCCGGCGCCGCGGCCTCCTCCGAACCCGGCTCGTCCCCAACCCTAGCCGCGGAACGACGACGACGCCGACCTCGCAATTTTCGGCACCCCAGTCGATTGCATGACTGCCGCGCCTCTCTCTTCAAGAGGATCCGGTCAAGGACAACCCCTATTGGAGCAAGGGGGCAAGCTGGTGGACAAGGCGCTGGAGCTACAGGAGAACATGTCGCAATCCGACGGCAAGCTCTACTCTAGATCGCCACCCAGCGAGAAAATGGCCTCGGCACCACACCGAAGCCAGGGAAACAAGGGTTCCCCCAGGCGTGACGCTGCCCCACAGCCGCCACGCAATCGGCACGAGGAGCCGGCAGTGTCGAGCAACGCGAGGGCTGGAGGCAACCCGCCTCGGCTCCAATCACTCCGCTCCGGATATGCGCCACAACCTCAACGACAAGCGCGCCGAGGCGACGCGCAACAACAACGACGACGACGACGTCGGCCCTAGATGCTTTGGACCCGCCATCAGAGGCGAGCGTTTCCCTAGCAGCTTCAAAGGACCGAGAGAGGCGCCCAAGTACAACGCTGCCATGAACCCGGAAACTTGGGTCCAGGACTACTTGGCCGCCATGAGCATCCAGAACGCGTCTTCGCTCTGTTGTGCGCGCTATTTTCCTCTCATGCTTGAGGGAACGGCTCGCACTTGGCTCAACAACCTCCCCAGGAACAGCGTCAACTCCTGGGGGAGTTGAAGAGGCTCTTCATCACCAACTTCGAGGGGACCTGCAAGCGCCCGGCCACGGTCGAGGACCTCAAGCGCTGCGTCCAGAAGGAGGGCGAGTCCACTAGAAAGTGGTATCGCCGAGTCGCCGACCTCATCAACTCGGCAGAACACCTCAGCGTCGACACGGTGCACTCCCACCTCGAGGACAACACCACCTTCGAGTCGCTCAAGCAGAAGCTGCGGCGCTCGCACAAGGGTGACATGACGATGGGCCAGCTACTCGCCATCGTGCACAAGTACGCCGAGTCCGACGTCACCAAGGACGACTCCGAGGAGGACGACGACGAGAAGAAAGGCGGCAAAAACAAGAGCAAGGCCAAGCACTCCAGCGCTCATAAACGCAAGGGTGACGGCGGCTCCGAGCTTGTAGCCGCCACGGCTGCGGGGGGCCGCGGCTTCAAGAGCCAACGCGGCAACTTCCCGCGAAAGAAGCTCACCGCCACGGAGATCCTGGCCATGCCGTGTAGGTATCATAGCCTACCCGGCAAGCCAGCCGGCCACACCACTGACGAGTGCAGCTGGACTGCAGAAATCGTCAAGGCCAAGACCGGTGCCAAGAAGCGGGCACCCGACGGAGACGACGACGGTGAGCAGCAGCAGGGCATGCCTCCCACTGCCGGCTTCATGGGCCACACCTTCGTCGGCCTCGATTCCAGGCGGGAGGAGAAGGTCATACGGCGCGCCGTCCACGCGACTCTGCCAGACGTGCCCCAGTGGCTCGACTGGTCAGAGCAGCCGATCACATGGAGCCGTCAAGACCACCCGCCCCGCGTCGATTACCCGGGCAAATTCGCTCTGGTGGTCGCGCCCCAGGTCAAGGGCTACATCTTGACCAAGACATTGATGGACGGAGGGTCGAGCATCAACATCCTCTACTACGAGACGTTCCAACGCATGAAATTGCGTGACGAACAGCTAGTCCCCACCATCACCACCTTCCACGGCATCGTCCCGGAAAGAAGGCCTACCCGCTAGGCAAAATCGCACTCGACGTCGTCTTCGGCACCGCCAAGAACTTCCGGCTCGAGAAGATCTGGTTCGAGGTGGTGAACTTCCGTAGTTCCTACCACGCGATCCTCGGGCGACCCGCCTTTGCCAAATTCATGGCAAGGCCCTGCTACGCCTACCTGAAGATGAAACTGCCGGGTCCGAACGGCATCATCACTGTACACGGCGACGTCGACCGCGCCATCGAGTGCGAAAAGGGCAACGCCGTCTTTGCCGAGTCCGTCATCGCCACGGAGCAGCTGGAGCAACTCAAGCTGCAAGTCGACCCCAACGACATGACCATCGTCAAGAAGCCGACTCTGGACTCACGCGACAAGTTCCAGTCGGCACAGGAGACCAAGCGCATCCCGCTGGTCGAGGGCGACTCCTCCAAGACGGCGGTGATCGGCTCGCACATGGACCGCATAGGAAAGCGCGCTCTGCGACTTCCTCCGTGAGAATCGGGACATCTTCGCATGGAAACCATCTGACATGCCAGGCGTCCCGAGGGAGCTCGCAGAGCACAAGCTCAACGTTGACCCCAAGCTGAAGCCAGTGAAGCAGTTCCTGCGTCGCTTCACTGGTGAGAGACAGAAGGCTATTGGCGAAGAAATAGCCCGGCTCCTAGCTGCCGGGTTCATCGCCGAAGTCATACACCCGGAATGGCTTGCCAACCCGGTGCTCGTTCTGAAGAAGAACGGAACATGGCGGATGTGCATCGACTACACAGGCTTGAACAAAGCCTGTCCCAAGGATCCATTCGCATTGCCTCGCATCGATCAGCTGATCGACTCGACGGCAGGGTGCGAGGCGCTATGCTTCCTCGACGCCTACTCCGGGTACCACCAGATCAAGATGGCGCCCGAAGACCAGAGAAGACGTCTTTCATCACGCCCTATGGCGCGTTTTGTTACGTCTCCATGCCCTTCGGCTTGAAAAATGCCGGAGCGACTTACCAGCGGTGCATACAGAACTGTTTGCACGAGCAGATCGGCCGCAACGTCCACGCATATGTGGACGACATCGTCGTCAAGTCCAAGCTGAAGACGACCTGATTGCCGACCTCACGGAGACATTCACCAACCTCCGCAAGTACAGGATAAAGCTCAACCCGGAAAAATGCGTCTTCGGCGTACCCGCGGGCAAGCTCCTGGGCTTCATCGTCTCCGAGCGAGGCATTGAGCCAACCCAGAGAAGATCAAGGCGATCGAAGCTCTGAAGAAGCCGGAGAACCTCCGGGACGTGCAGCGGCTCACAGGCTGTGTCGCTGCCCTCAGCCGTTTCATCTCACGACTCGGCGAGAAGGCCATGCCCTTGTACCGGCTCCTCAAGAAGTCGGACACGTTCACCTGGAACGACGAGGCAGACGCCGCCTTGACGGCACTCAAGAAGACGTTGGCCGAGGCGCCGATCCTCGCATCTCCACTGGAAAAGGAGCCGATGCTCCTCTACATCGCCGCGACCAACCGAGTCGTCAGCGCGGTGGTCGTCGTCGAGCGCAAGGAGGAAGGCCACGAGCAACTGGTCCAGCGGCCAGTTTACTACGTCAGCGAAGTCCTGACGGATTCGAAGCAACGTTACCCGCATTACCAAAAACTTGTATACGGTGTTTTCTTTGCTTCAAGAAAATTGCGACATACTTCATGGGCCACCCGATGACGGTGGTCAGCTCATCTCCCTAGCTGAAATAATCCGCAAGAGAGGCAACTGGGCGCGTCGCCAAATGGGCCTCCGAGCTGCAGCCTTTCGGCCTCAGCTACGCAGCCCGCACTGCGATCAAGTCGCAGTCACTATCCGACTTCCTCGTCGACTGGATGGAGACACAGTTGCCGGCTCCAACCTATGAAGCCGGCAGATGGACCTTGTTCTTTGACGGGTCAAAGATGTATGAGGGCTCGGGGGCTGGAGTCGTCCTCACTTCTCCCCAAGGCGACAAGATGCGATATGTGCTGCAGATACACTTCACTGCACTAACAACGTCGCCGAGTACGAAGCCCTCCTACATGGCCTACGCGTGGCCAAGGAGATGGGAGTTAGCCGTATCAAATGTTATGGCGATTCCGACCTCGTCGTTCAGCAAACGATGGGGACCTGGGATGCAAATGATCCCAACATGGCGGCTTACCGCCGGCTCGTCGATCAAGTCGGCGGCCACTTCGCCGGCATGGAGCTGGAGCACGTCGACCGAGGAAGAACGAGGCGGCTGACGCACTCTCTCGCTTCGGGTCTAAGCGGGACCGAGTCCCACCCGGCGTCTTCCTCGACCACCTGCACAACCCGTCGGTACGCCCGCCGGCCGAAGTCGACATCGCCAACCCGCCATCATCAGATGCAATTCTGGTGGCGGTAACCCAAGAAACAAGCGACTGGAGGGAACCCTACATCGAGTTCCTCACCACCAAAAAGCTGCCAGCCGACGAGGTCCTAGCACGGCGAGTCGTGCGCCGGGCCTCAGCTTACGCCATCATCAACAGCGAGCTCTACAAACGCAGCACATCGGGAGTTTTCCTCCGCTGCGTCGAGCCGGAAGAGGGAAGGCGCATCCTTCATGAGATCCACTCGGGAGATTGCGGCCACCATCGGCGCTCGCAACCTGGTCGCCAAGGCGTTCAGGCACGGTTTTTTCTGGCTCTCTGCTCATCAGGATGCAGTCGACATCGTCCGTCGGTGCATCGGGTGCCAGAAGTACGCCCGGCAGGATCACCTACCCGCCGCGGCTCTGAAGACCATCCCTCTGACATGGCCATTCGCAGTCTGGGGAATAGACATGGTGGGCAAGTTCAAACAGCTCGCGGTGGCATGACACATTTGCTCGTCGCAGTCGACAAGTTCACCAAATGGGTCGAAGTTGAACCTATCAAGAAACTCGACGGCAAGACCGCAACCAAGTTCCTCCAGAAGCTCATCTTCCGATTCGGCTACCCGCACAGCATCATCACTGACAACGGCACAAATTTTGCTGAAGGAGAGATGAAGGCCTTCTGCAAACAAAAAGGCATCCGTCTCGACTTGGCGTCCGTCGCCCACCCGCAATCAAACGGGCAGGCGGAAAGAATGAACCAGACAGTGCTAGCCGGGATCAAGCCGCGACTTCAAGTCCCACTGGAGCGAACACCGGGTTGCTGGCTGGACGAGCTACCAGCCGTACTCTGGGGCATCAGAACGACTCCAAACCGTTCCACCGGCTACACGCCATTCTTCATGGTGTACGGGGCGGAAGCCGTCATGCCGACCGACCTCGAGCACGACTCGCCTCGGGTCGCCCTCTACAACGAGGAAGAAAATGAAGAAGCCCGCCTAGTCGGCGTCGACCTCCTGGAAGAAGCTCGCGAACTCGCACTCTCCAGGACGGCGATATATCAGCAAAGCCTGCGCCGCTACCACAGCCGGGTTAGAAGTCGCTCTTTCCAGGAAGGCGACTTGGTTCTTCGGCTCATCCAAAAGTCGAAAGGGATGCACAAGCTCTCGGCACCATGGGAAGGACCGTTCGTCGTTAGCAAAGCGATGGGCAACGGCTCCTACCACCTCGTCGACTTGCGTGAGCCGAACAAAAGCTCCAAGTCGGAAGAGGAGACCAAGCGTCCATGGAACATCAGCCTGCTTCGCCCCTATTATACATAGTATCCATTGTAATACTGTGTAATCAATCAAGGAAATAAAGTCGATACACACCCGGCACGCTCGGGGGCTATCGTTTCGATTCAATTATGCTTTCGAGTCTTTATTCTTCCTACTCACACGTTATATGATTGATGGGTTGTCAAAGAGAGCCGGATGCCATGATGCGCGGCTCACCACTGGACCCCCTGCTCACGAAGCAAAATCACAAAAATTGTTGTTTTCTCCCAAGTCGTCAGCTACCCGCACAAAGTGAAGAAGTAGTGCAGCCGGTTCAAACCTAACTTGACAATGAAGCCGCACTCGGACCATTACCGCGCGTCACGAAAAAATCACGCGAAGCACACTTGGCGAGGTCGCACGATCGACTAGCTTACAAAACAAGCGAAAAAAAACAAAGTGACGAAAGCGCACAAAAAACAAGCATGGGAGTGCCAAAACAAATTAATAAGCCGCAGAGGCGCACGCTGAAACGCACCCGGCACATATCATACTTGTTTCATTACATAATATTTTTCGCCCGCAGGCGACAAACCCTAACTACTTCAAAATAACCCCTCTTTTGAAAGCAGGGGAGCAAACTTCAAGACGGAGGAGCCGCCCGAGCAGAAGACGTCGACGCCTCGTTCGTCGCAGCCCGGTGGCAGAGCTGAAGCCCTTTCAAAAAGGTACTCCGACGCCGGCTCCCTGTCCGCCACCTCGCCAAGGTCGTTGCCCTCAGGCACCACGTCGAAGACGAAGTCGTCGTGGTCGACCATCTTGGCAGCCCGGCAGGCGTAAGGGGCGCAGTACTGGAGCACCGGCTGCAGATCGATCTCCCGGCCGCTGCTATCGGTGGGGATGCTGGCCGTGATCTTGTCCACGTTCGTCTGCCTATACCGGCCTCGCACAAGCCCGAGGGCAATGCACGCGCCGGCTCGGGCCGACGACTCCCGCACCCAGGTGATCACCTGGGGCATCAGCTCCAGAACCCGCAACACCTTGCAGACGGGTGCGGGGACACCTTCCTTGGGCGACAGCATCTGGACGACCTTGCTGGCCCGGCCGTGAACGTCACGGGCGAAGACTCCGAGCCGGTGGACATGCTCCGAGACGTCAGGCCAGCCGTCTCCTCGCCTGTTCAACAAAACAAAAATCAACAACAAGGCCACAAGTCAAGTAGGCACAAACTGCAAAGGGTCGCATGAAATCTTTACCCCAGATGCCAACGGCGAGGGTGGCAAGCCCTCGGTCAGCTCCTTCATCTCGCGCTCAGCCTCGCGGATTTGCGCTCGAGCTTCTCGAGGTCCTCGCCGTACCCCTTGGTCGCCTGGGTGAGGGCGGCGTCCGCCTCCTCCTTCTGCTTGCTGAGCCGCTCGCAGGATTCCTGCACCGCGGCAAACGCCTGCGTGTGCCGGCTCTCCTGCGCGGCCAGCAGTTGCTGGTGCTCAGCGACGGAGATGAAGCCGTCGCGCGCCTTCTTCAGCTCCTCCTCTGCAGGCGGCGGTCTCCTGCTGTTCGGCTTCGAGGAGCCAGGACAGCTCCTGC